>JARHVA010003573.1:225000-607500 GCA_037957365.1 Torreya grandis
TGGAGAGGTTGATGTGAATATATTACTTGCCTTACATTTTTTTCATACTTTTTCTTTCTCTAATTGTGCTTTATGAACCTTTTATTGTTCTTAATTATGCTTTGGTAACTAGTTTTGTATTATTTCTAAAGTTGACCCATTTTGAATTTTTAGATGTGACATTGTATGTTTTTTGGATGTTGTGTCATTTTATGATTCATATGTATCCATTATCTATTTTATTTCCATTTTAAATTCTAAACATGAATCGGTGTGGTGTCCATGAATTTTATGATATGCATAATAATGTCTAGATCTTCTCATTGGGTGTAGAGGAGGTAGGTTGATCAACTTAGATTCAATCATTTCCTTGAGTATTTCACTTTCTCTCTTATTAAACCCTTGTAAGATTTATAAATCATTCATAATATATTAATTTTATTTTAATTTATTATTTGGATATGAAAGAGTGATAGGCACAACTTTTCTAGTGGTAGATTCATATACATGGTTTACACTAGCATATTTTCAAGACTATGTACATGTAATTTGATTTGCCAATAATGTGAACTTTTTAGTTAATAAATAATTTTTATTTTGGTATTATTATATTATCTGATTCATAATAATAATTTTATCTCATAATGTCTCATAAGTACAAACTCTAGTTACTTCTGATTAAACATGTACGCACACAACTTATAGGGGAGAGGTGTAGATAGGTTGAGTATATGAATTAGTAAAGATAGTATAGGCTATTCATCTCATGGAGGAATGATATAATGGACTTGGTAAGACAGAAATTAGTTATCATGCTCATGGAGATGAGGAGGATAAGGAGATTCTTTCTTGTGCGTAATATTTGACATTAAAACTTGAAACATAATTGTTAGCTTATGTGTTAGATCCTCTATGTATGTAAGGTTTGTATTATTAATGGAATGACACATAAGATAAAGATAAAATGATATGAAATATGACATAATTTAACTAATTAAAAGCATCATGTACATATGTGTTTATTTGATCTTTAAATTCATTCCAAATAAAAGGAAACAAGCTAGTAAGAGAAGCTAGAAAACTTTGCATAAAAAATTATTTAACTTCATCTACCATTATTATAATTATTATAGGAAATATAAATATATAAAATAAATGGATTTTAAATATAATTGTGGTTATTATATTGATATAAACATAAACCCGATGGTTATTTAGGGTTAAGGTTTGTGTGATATTTGAAGTTAGGTTCACCAAATGTTTTAACCTTTTAAACATTATTCTATGCAAATAATATGTTATTAAATATCTAGTTATAATAAATTAGGGTAATAATATGGAATAAATATAGACACTTGTTTGTTACAAAATTGGATAAATTTTGCCTTTTTAAAAATATCAACAAATAATGCAAGTAAGAACTTAGCAAGAAAATGACTGAGATAGATGATTTAAAAGCTAAAAAATTGAGTCATGGGCTAGTTTAAGTGTCAAAAAAAGGATATAGGTGTCAAAATACCTCCTAGATAGTAGTAGCTTAATTATACACTAGTTCCATATTTTGATATATGGTGTTAATGTCCCTATTCTGGTAGTAGTGTCCTCTATGTAGGACTGTCTTGAGCTTATGAGTGCACCTATGTCTAGATATATGAGGTCCATTTTTATGTTCATGAGTTCTAAAACCATGTATATTTCTTATTTTGACTAAATTCTTGAGCAAACCATAATCATACATGTTACTAGGGAATCCAATTGATACAAGCTAAAAATTGTATTTGTTAGTGGGGTGGGATGGACATCCTCAACACCCTATTGTGATGATAGTTGCCTACATACCAATACTCTGAAGAGATATAAATACTGATGTAGTTATCCCCACCTAAGTGTTTGTATAAGTCTAAGTAAAGCTAGTATGATAGTTGAATTTAGTGCTTTGAATGTTTTTGAGACTAGAAATTTAGGTAATTTGAGCTTATGAATGTTGTTAATGGTAGTATGCAAAAGTAGGGTAAAAAAGGGATGGATAACCTTAATTGTGCACAACTTGTTCTAAGTTTTAATGTTTAGTTTGAATTTTATTCCCATATATGGGTTAGAGGGATACAATTCATTTATTTATACTATTTTTATTCTTGTGTGGGTGGTAGAAGTGGTCTAGGATGACACTAGGAAGTTTGAGATTTGAAAAGATACCCATTAGTGAAAATAGGAGGGAAATGAAAATATAAAAATTATTGGTACACTAGCACCATGTGGTGATACTATCCATATTATGGCACTATTTTCCAAGTGTCAGAACACTAGGCATGATGGGTGAAGATGCAATAGTTAGTGTATGGGACTGCTTTGGGGATGACTAGGGATGTATGTGGCCCACACGAAGGTTGGATAATTGTGATATTGGGATTTAGGATATGTCTAGGGATAAACTATGGAATTTGGTCTCAAATAGCACTCTTATCACTCAAATACCACTTTTAGGTGATTAAATATCATGCATACATAAATATGTGTGTGCACATGCACACACCTATGTAATCATAAATAATGCATACATATGTATATAATACCTAAAATATGAGATAAAAATTAAAACCCAAAATTTTAAATAAAAAAAATTTTATGGTATTTTTCATAAGGAAACTTTCTATAAAAAGAATTATTAACTTTTTACAACTCTACATTTAACACTACTTATGTTAAAATATAGTAAAATAAATTAATTATAATGGTTATGAGTTTTATTATGATTATCAAATTTAATATTTAATTTCAATTTCAATATATATGTATATTGTAAGGCTAGTGTCCACACCCTTTCCCAAGTGCATTTAATAAAATGGAATCTTTAAAAGAAGTTATGGACATTCATCAAGGTATATTCAAAATTGTGATCATTTTATGATGTATTTGTGTTGGAAATGGTAAACATGTAAGCCCAGTATGAAATAATACAAAAGGCATGGGAGCTATTTGAAATAAATTATTAACTGAAAAATGTCTCATGGAAATGAGAAATATAGGACATGAAAAAAGGGGTTTATTGAAAATGCCTTGGAAAATTTTATGCAAATGTAATCAAAATTTGAAAATATAAACTCCATAAAAAAATGTTCCAACATTATCTTATCATATTCCAAGATGGGAAATTTGAATCAAGGTATGGAGCTCCATCAGAGAATACTTTAAATCATGTTTTTTTAGATGTTTTAGTTGCAAATTCACTAATAGACATGTATGCCAAATGTGAAATAATATAATAAACACATCAATTATTTGATTAAATGTATGAATGAGATGTGGTCTCATGGAATGCAATGATTATATAAATTTTTTTTTGTTTTATTTGTGCGTATCCATGAAACTATAATGGATGTCATATGTAAGTAATTAAATAGGATGATTTCCACTTATTTGAACTATTCCTAAAATGGATCACATGTATGGTTAAACTTATTTATCAATAACACAAAATTAATATTCAAAATGAATTACACCTTAGTTAATACAAATAAATAAAATTTATCCCATTAATTGGTCAAGGGTAAATCTTAAATATAGAATTAGGGCCAGTGCCTCAATTTGTCTCAAACTCTAATTGTATTTTATAAGTTTAACTTTTATAGGCTTTACATATGAAACCCTATGGCTTATAGGGTTAGTTTTATCATACCATACTACTCTAGCTCCCTCATCATGGCTAAATCCTGGAGGATAGTTGATTGGAATAAAAATCAAGTAAAGGCATAGGCAATAAATCTTGGGATTGAATTCGTCATCCAATGTAGTGTTGAGGATCCTATAATCAAGGAAGATTATATGGTTATGGTTCATGTGGTGCTGAATCAGAAGTCCAATGCATGAAACTTTAGATACATCTTGGATAAAACATGGATCACTCTACATTATCTTACCTCTTAGTCTACTTCAAAATGTTTTAGAGAGGAAAATTTTATGGCTTAATTCTAATAAAATTATATCATATCACAAGTGGTTGACCTCTATTCATATAACTTATTTGATTATTGGCCTAGCTTAAGAAATATGGATAAGACTAATTGAATCCTTTTTATCCTAGTGTTATTTTCATGACATTTTTAAGATAATGAATTTTATAGGTGAAATGTATATTTTGAGTTGGCTTCAACCCTTATATCAAACTTGTTAAGTGTTATTAATGACAAGTAAATTAGTTGGTCTATGATGTTTCTTTTGTGAGACCTTCATTTTAGGGTGGGGTTGAGAAATCCCTTGAAGATGTGGATCTTAAAATTTAGCATCATATCCCATTCTCTAGTTGAAAATTAAGGGGAAAGGTTCTCATGAATGTATATTTTGAGATTGAAGAAAGATTATTTGTTATCATATACTTCATGGAGAAACTATAGAAGTAATTTCATAATGGTGGACCAATGGGGTAGAGTTTTGCACCAATGAATGTTAATAAAATGAAATATCTTTGACCTTTTCTCTCTATAGTCCAAAAAGAAAATTAGGATTTGGGAGGTAAAATAGTGGTGAAAAGCCTCCTACAAGCTAATGTAAAATAATTATTTTCAAGGATTAGAAGAAGGACTGAGGTCATTAACCCAAGAATATCAAAGATAATTGTTGAGTGAGCATTGAATCCTAAAAATAAGGGGATGACAATTTTCCATAAAAATAAAATCAATGTTATTCCTATCTCATTATATATTATCTCCTCTAGGTATTCAAGAAACATATACATTGAATTAATAAGCATCATAACTTGAAAGGATCATTTATGTGTTGGTACACTGATATCTATAAATAACAAATATGTGAGTTAGAGGTTTCATGGGAAGCCAAATATTAAACCTGAGGTAGAATATAAAATGAGTGAAAGGTTTTTGTGAGAATATATATATATAAATAATACATATGAGGTTGGTGATTTGTATGTTATATCTTCTATTGGTATAAGATATGTTTAAATTTTTTTTGTTGTGTCATCAAATTACATGGGTGAGGCAAACTAGAAGCGGATGTAACCACTTAGCCCCTACATACAAAAGGTCATGAGGATTTGGTTAATAAATTACCTTGGTATAATATCTCACCTTATGATGGTGTTTCAATTCATATTAATATATTTTTTATGTGTTTTGAATCTTTTATGTTGGTTATGTTTTGTTAAGACAACATATTACATAGTGGTGGCTCCTTTCTTAGATTTCATCCTTTTTTAGAAATAACTTGCAAATTATCCATTATAAATTTATTTAATATATCTATGTTCAAAGTCCAATAAATGGGTGGGAGACCCCAGAAAGTCATATTATCTATAGAAAAAAAATTAATGGTTATAAGTGGTATCTAACATGGAATTCAAAGGTGTGTTGGTATGTGATACAAACCTCATAAGTCATGGTGATTTTTATAGTAATTAATTTTTTAAAAAATTATGGAATAATTTATAAATACACATGAATAATATCAAAATACATGTGATCCATTTCAACCATGAATGTAAATTATCTTCTCACACAACTATGTGTTTTATACTAAATAAAAACTAAAACTTCAAAACATAACACCAAATTGAAACAAATATAGCGACATGAATAAACATTTTAATGAAAGGTGTATAAAAACTGACATGTTATGGATTAAAAAATTGTTCACATGCATTTTAAGTGAGATATTAAATGGATATGAAACAAAAAAATTAATCAGACATTCCCTATGTAGCTTGGAAAATGCTCATAATTGAAAACTAAATATAAAGAAAACCACATGTCTTACCTAGATTTTTTTACTCTAAATATATAAAATTACATTTGACATAACCAAAAACATATTATAAAAAATACCTTAACCTAATCATGGGTAATCCACTTGATTATTTTTTTAAAAGTAAGGTTTTGTATTGAAAATGCATTGGATTAACATGTATAAAATTAATAAAACACCACCAACTATGAAGTTGTTGAAGGCCAATGTGGTCAGACTATAAATTATAGGTTTTTTTAATGAAATACCTATATGTTTATTCTATGCTTTTGAATTAAATTACATCACATCCACCAACACCTTTATAAATTAAATGAAGGGTTTTTTTTACAAAATGTTAGTAGCACTCATAGTTAATAACATTAAAAACCATGTTTGATACCACTTGCTTGCTATTTTTCATGTTACGTAGTTATTTTTTATTTCTTATTAATTATATATTATATTATATTATATACTTATACTAATAATATATATATATATATATATATATATATATATATAATATTTATTAACTTTTGGTAAATGTTGTTGGTGAACCATACATATGAACTAGACAATGCTTTTGAAATCAGAACTATGAATAAGAAAAAGATAATTTTGAAGATAGGTCCCAAAACCTTTACAAACATAATATCACACCTAAGTGGAACCAAGAAAAAGTACACATATAACATCATTAATAATATAAGATAAGTAAATATGAAGTGAAAATGGGGGTTTAAGGCTCCCTTAACCTCAAAAGAGGAATATAATAATATAAATTATTTAGGGTAAGATATGAATAAGAGATAGAAAATTAAAAACTGGTAAATCAAATAGTGTAGACTGGATATAATCCCAAAATTATAAAAATCTTATGCAAGTAACTCTCGTAATTTACTTTACCATAATTGATAAAATGTATGACCAACCATAAAATCCCATAAGATAATAAGGGTATTATCATAATATCCCTTCTAGTGGTACTTAGGTAGATATTCAACATCTATTTTGCTGAGTAAAGATAGATTTAAACAACTTTGAACCACAATGGGACCAACTTGAAGTAAACTTGGGATAAAATTGAAATAGAGGGGAGTTATCCTCCAAAGGATTTGGCAAGATTGTTTAATAGACTTGCATCATCTTGATAAATAACTTCAAATCCGTCATATATCTCCCTCACCTCCACACCATCACCCTATGGCCATGAATTGGCCCTAGATATATAAATAAGCATAAAACCATTACATATAAAAGAATAAACTTCTATACATGGTAAGCAAAGAGTTAGTTTGGGTTATTCCTACCCAACTATATTTTTAAAAAAATGCATAGACAACCATAATGTAACTAGTCTTCCAATCTCCCCCCATGGGAGGGGGAACAAGATTAAAATCCAATAGAAGGTGGAGTAACCTAGTAATGAAAATTACTTTAATCTTGGGGTTAGACAACTAGTCCTTCAATAATCTGATTACAACTTGGAGCAAGGTGACAACCTCTAATCCATCATGAAACACCCTTGCTTTTATATTTTTTATTCCATATTGAGATGGAGCTCTAAGATATATTTATTTAAGACATAAAATGGGATTTGAATAAAGGCTTTTCTAAGATAAATCCTCATATTTGAAGACACATGATTTAGTGTGCCTTTTAACCAATCTAGATTCTTGAAGTAGAGAGATATTATAAGCCTATACTCCCTTGAAGCCTTCAATAGTAGTTGGATAACTAACACAATTAATGTGAGGAACAAGTACCCTGAATGAGGTCATATAGGGTGTAACATAAGGTTTACCCTCCATGTCAACCCCCTTTGAGATAGTTACATTCTATGTAGCCACCGACATAGTTGTTAAGGAAGACTAGATTATGGGGCCACCCTTCTTAAGATAGTTTAGAACTATTAAGACAACATTAAATGTTCATTTAGGGAATTTGAAACATTTATTTAAGTGTACATCTAAGTAAGGACTCCATATCTATGTCATAAAGCCATATAGAGTGAACCTATACCTGTACTTTTTAACAATAATCTCATGGTTGGTTTGATCCTTATAAATCTAAGTGATGCTAGTGTTTATGCCCCAAAATGAATATATATTATGGGATTAATTCCAAGGGTGATTAGAAAAATCTAATATTTTAATAAGAAAAACAAATAAAAACATGATCAAAACCATCAATAATGATTACCATAAAACTAGGCCATTCAATCTATATAGTTATAAATTATAATTATATTATATTATATTATATTATATTATAAAATATTATATTTATAGACACAAACATATGAGATGCAAAAAAATGATGATTTTAAAATCTCATATGGGTGGGATAGACATTATAGATCTCTAGTTGAGGCACACATATAAGGGTTTGTCAAATGGGTTGTGAATAATGACCCTAGTTAACTTATTTCCTCATAAGGAACAAAAGGTGATTATCCTTTAGATTTCATATTTCATTATGGATCAGAATTATCCATGTTTGGAGGATGCCCTTCTAGAAATATTCCCTAGGTTTTGATTGAACATTTAAACCTTTAGAGACTAGATTAAATGTGAATGCATCATCAATGGCTTGGTGGATGTGAAAGCAATGGTTGATAATTTTTTTTTTAAAAATTTTATGTTGGTGAGGATTTAAAAGGGTCATAATGGGAGGTCCATTTTTAGGATTACCTCTTATTTAGGACAATTTATTTTATCCTAAGATTCCCTTTTGTTTGTGTTGAGCTTTTATTTATGTGAATTATAAAATGACATAAATCTAGATTCCATGAGGTGTCACTCACCTCTATGTTCTCCTTTAGGATTTGATAGTTACTTGAATAAATAACCCTTTCTAAATTTGTCACACCTCCTTTCACATTCTAAGGGACTAGGGCACAAGTGGAACACATAAGAAAATTATAAGGTAATCATGGGTTTCTTTGTAAATCCCATTATTTTCCTCTAGCTCTATAAAAAAGTAATTCCTCTCCTCACTACCTCACTAAAAACTCATATCTCTCTCTCTCCCTTCTTATCATTATGTTATTTATTTTATCTTGTACTTATGGATATTTTGGTGATAAGCCTTCTTCTAAAATCACGTGGGGGTTTCTTTGTTATGTTTGGTTTCCCACTTCAAAATTCTTGTCTCATTTGTGGTTTTCACCTTGAGAGGTAACATTGATTTGTGATTTATTTATTTTATACACTTTTATTTGTTATTAATGAATAGTTTTTGGATAATCACTTCATGGTATTAGAGCTAAGTTCATCTTATTAATATTTTTTTGAAAGTGTGCATAATTTTCTAGGATATTTATTTATATTTTTTAAGGGCCCTACCCTTACTCTCCATTCAAATCCATTTCCCTGTAATTTTTTTGATTAGGTTTGTTTTTATCTCTAACCGGTTACTGTAGGTTTCTCCTAGCGAGAATTTTAAAACTTTTCTCCTAGTTTTGAGAGGCCCTACAAGTAGGTTCTCTTTATTTTTTGAATCTCATATAGGCCAAAAAAAACTAGGATTCAAATTTAATCTTTGTTATGGTTTTATTTATTTTTTAAATCTATCTATATTAGTTTTTCATTCTTGTTATTTAATTTTTTCTATTTTATAAAAAATATATATATTTATTTATGTTCTACTTATAAATTGGCTATCTTAGATTTTATCATTTATGAGTAGTTATTTTTTAAAGGAAACTAATATATATATATATATATATATATATATATATATATATATATATATTCTACTCTTTCTTCAATTTTGAACAACTTTGTCTTGAATTATAGTAAATCTTTCTATCAAGTTTGTTTTCAAAATATGAGAATTCTCCTTGTTTTATGCTTAAAATTTATCACTCTATAAGATTAGTTCCAATTTTTTTAGATCTTGTTTTTATAAATATTTGTAGTTATAAATATTTATTCTCTATTTTTTTAATTTTCTATGCCTACTATGCCCCATACCTAAGTTTTATGGTCCTTTCTTTTGGATTTTATTTTCTTTTTTTTAAATCTTTTCCTATTGGCCATTGCCTCTCCTTCCCTGGGTGTCTAACTCCTTAAGTTGAGGCATTATATTTTTGGATGTTTCTCTTGTTTCCCCTTGGCATCTCATCTATAATTATTTCCATTTGTTTTTATGATTTTTTTACATTTTTTATTCTTTCTTTTCGTAAGCCCTTTGATAGAAGCATTTCTCATTCACTACCTGCTCATGATAAAAATAAGATGTTTTTTTTAATGCTTTGTAGTTAATTTAAATTCAAAATAAATTTTCTCTTCATCTTTTAGCATCACCATTTTTCTTATCAATTCAAAAACCAAAAATAAAAAAAGAGAAAAAATTTATTGGTGGATCACTCCATTTTTTATCAAGATAAAATAAAAAAAAAGAACCATTTTTCTCTAGGCTGTAAGATTTGACTTTTCCATTAAGTTTTTCTTTAAATAAAAAAAGTGATATTTATTTATATTTTATATCTCTCTTCCAAAGTTAATTCAATAAATTCATTTCTTTTTCCAGTAATATTAAATCTAACAATTTCAATAATTTATTATTATAATTTATCCACTTCATATGGTTGTATGTTCAATGCACTTTAATTTGTCATTAATGAATGTTCTTGGGTTAATATTTTTTAAAATTTAAAAAAATATTTTTTCTTAAGTTCATATAAATCTTATAATCTAGTTGTTATCATATTTTTAGTTATAATATGTAAGACTCTTATAGTTATCTTGTTATTTTTATCTTGTTTATTTTCCCATGTTTTCTTTGTTTTAAGTGATTTTTTCTAGCTTATTCAATTTCTAGGGATTGGGTGAGCTTTTGTGGTACAATGACTCAATTTTTTCCTAGATTTAAACTCATGCCCACAAATTAACATTTATGAAAATCACATATGTAATAAATATTCAATTTTAAACATTTTGTGCATGTATTATATGGCACAAACCCCAAACTTGATGAAAAGACTACCACCACTGAAGCTCAAGGGAAATGGCAAGCAAAACATTATGAATTCTTAGGATTGATTGGCATGGCCATGACCCATGAATTGAATGTGCATATTGATGGTTGTCTATTTCATTCAATACATGTTATAATATTAAATCTATTAATAATGTTGTGAATGAATCTCACAAAATTCAAATTCAAGATCAAATATCTCATTTAAAGTATAATGACTTCAAAACTATGGATGATTTATTGATTAAAGTTCATGTTTTACATTCTCAAATCATTGATTTAGGTGTTAAAGTTTTAGATTTTAATTTAACTCATATAATCATAAAAAATATTTTTATCTACATTTTTAGTAATTTATTACTAATATTCATTCACAACTACCATTTCCTAGTTTATCTACTCAATTGACATTTGATTTATTTTGTACTTTGTTATGTCAAGAAAAATTAAATTTGATTGTCTTGAGACAATCAACATGTTTTCGTTTCTAAAAACCAAAATAATACTTTCAAATAACATGCTAATCACTAATACACATGATAAAAGAGATCAAAAATCTAACTCAAAACCTAAAAAAATTTAGAGTGTAATTATTGTGATAAAAATAATCAAGATGAATACCATTTATTTAAGAAGAAACATGATATTAAAAATAGAAATATTAAAGTCAAATAAAATGCTAGAACTATTAACACTAAGACTCAATCTAAATATAAGTCTAATACTAGAGTTTATTTTACTTATGCTCTGTGTGATTCTCATGTTGAATGGATTATTGATTTTAGTGCTACTCAATATATGACACCTAATGTAGATTTTTTTACTTCTTTGCAACCATATATTTCTAACAATCATTTATGTATTTTAAATCATTCTTCTTTCAATGTTGAATCTATAGGAATTTTTAAAATACCTAATGGTGATTGCATGATGTATTCCTTGTTCTTGATTTAAAATTGAATTTACTTTATATTCCTCAATTATGCAAAAATGACTATAATATAGCATTTTTTAATGGCACTTGTTATGTTAAATCTTTAAAGCAAAATTTTTAAGTAGTTTCTACTACTTTTTGGACAATGATAATTTTTTAAAGTTAATTGTATTCTCTTCTTCCCCATCTTCTCATGTTTTGGTTTCTTATAATTATGATAACTTGTGGAATTAAATACTATGACATATTAATTACCAAAGTATTACATTAATGAATAAACTTAATATGGTGTATGGTTTTCCTAAAATTCCTCCCATTAATTTTGTTTATAGTGGTTGTATGGCTGGTAAAATTCATAGAGAATATTTTCCTAAGAATTAATATTAGAATTCTATTGAAAATATTCATTTAGTTCATAATGATCTCTTAGTCCCTATTTAAACTCCTATTGATGGTACAAAGTATGCTTTAGCTTTTGTTGATGATTGCACTAGGTGAGTTTAGATTTACTTCTTGAAAACTAAAGATAATGTTTAAGACACATTTATTGAGTTTCATTCCTTTGTTAAAAAATAATCCCATTATTCTTTACACATATTATGAACTGATAATGGAAATGAATATGTTAATAATGATTTTATTGCAAAATATAATAAAAATCATATTAAACATAATTTTTGTCAATTAAACTTACACCTAATGAGGAAATTTTGAGTCTTTCCTCATTCAAGTGGCACAATGGAACCACCTTAAGGCTGTGGATAACCCAAATGTGAGGTGGATCTCTACATTAGGGGTTAGTTCCCCATATGTATCACTATAGCTTAATCCTACTACTAACACTTGGGGGAATGAAAAGGGATAAGAATAGATGAAATAAAATCTGATATATGGGAGGTAATACACCAAGTATATGCTCTACTCACATCCTTTAACATGCACTTATAGCCAAGGAGAAGTTTTCACATACACTTCATCCAATGACAATCTTCTCACTCACATAAATGTTTTAAGCATGGAGCCTTAGAGATAGCTTAGGCTAGGAGGACATATAAAATAGGAATTTTAAGACACACTATTCAGTAGACTACTCACTGCATGTACAATATACAATAGACACTTCTTGTTGACCTACAAAAGAGAGATCTTCAAACACAAAAGGCATTAGGAAGAGTAACATGTGAAGGTAAGTAAAACTACTCTTGCACAAGATAAACAACCATTGTGTACACCTAGTGAAATATTTAATGAGGTCAAAATAACTATATTTATTATCTCAATTAAAAAATTTGGTACGTCTTCACCATACCCAGGTGGAGAGATCTCTACAATAGCCAAAAAGGCTAGAATTTATAGAAATTATGAGAGAGAAAGAGAATCCAAGAGTCATAGAGACACTTTTAAAAATAAAAATATCATTTATTTGTGTATGTAAGAGATATATGGGTTTATCCATAAAATATCAAGATCTACAAGTGTCATCTCAAATCATAACACTCTTGCAAAGTGGACTAAAAACTCTTTTCCTTACACATAAAATTACCTTTATAATTTTCCTTCACAAACATACTTAAACATTGCATAAGGTTAGGTATGATGATACATATGATTAGGAGGGGTTACAAAAAATCCCTCACATTCATTTGATTAGTCTCTAATCATTCCTATTTGTTTGGCCATGCACAATCATCCATGATAGTTTCAAAATGACTCATTTTCATTCATCTCTCATGCTTGGCATGCAAAACCTTTCAAATTATTTAATTTTCTCCATAAAAAATGAGAAATTGCACTTTTAAAGAGTCTCTAAGTCATTAAGTTCAAGAAACAAGTCTTAAAAGGCTTCCCAAATAAATTTTCACCACTTTTTCTAAGTGTTAACTACCCATTCACTATGACTAACTAAAATGAAAGAGATGGTGGGCACACTTAAGAGTTTAGATAATTCATAAAATAACCATGGATAACTATAAAAAGTCTCAATATATCTCCCAAAAGTTATTTGATCTTTTGAAACCTTCTCACACCTATAAAACACAAACTTTTTAAATAAAACCCTATTTTGTACTATCCATATAGGTGTAGTACAAAAAATTAGAATTGGATGGAGCCTAAGAGAGTATTATATAAGTTCCAAAAGTTTCATTTAATTTCAACTACATATGGATGTTTAAATTTCCTTCTTTCCCCAATCAAGGCCTTAAGAGGGTTTTTAAAGGTTTTGGAGTGGCTTCTGGTCTTAACATTTTTTCATAAATACTAGATATTGAAGATCTCTCCCAATGTCATTGATTTATTCTTAAGGACCCTCCCTAGCATATCCAAACAACTCAGCCTCCCATTCACACTACCATGTGAGTTTTAAGTATTACAAGTTGACATTCAATCTATTTCCCTACATTATATGAGAGTCTAAATGTTCTCAATCCAAGAAATGGATTTTTGGTGATCCTTTATACAAACTAAAAGTTCATATACCTATATTTTACCTCCATTTACATGATCTAATCATTATAATATATCAATAAGAGCTATATATAAGAATGACCACCCTTTAAAAACTAGGCCTAGAGCTTGTTGAAAGGGTCTGCCTACACCTTAGTGATTGAAACATCTTGTTAGCCTTCCAAACCTCTAATATATATAAAAAACATCATATAAACCTTTATGAAAATTATCCAAATAATTATAATGCTTGTTAATGGTTTAAATTAGAAATGATCCTCCATTTGGTGTTAGGCTTACGCCTTGCTTAATTAGGTTTATCTACATATCTTGTAGCCTAGATCACTCTGCCTTGTTTTAGACCATAATGAAAGTTTATTAATTATTTTTCATATGTTTTTAAACTCCTCCAATCACCTTTCATGGTTACCCTGACTTTTTGTTCACTATTTTTATTTCCTTTTCAAACTTATAGGGTCTATACGAAGGGAAAAGTGTCCCCTATCTGAAACAAAATAGGGGAAAATTCCCATATTATTACCAAAAAATATTATAGGGGTTTATTTATGTCATAAATAGGATCCATATCAATTTTCATCATTTTATTCCAAGTTTTGACCACTCAAAGCTTCAAAAAACTAAGACTGGACATTTCTAGACATACTACCTACAGGGTTTGAAACGTTGAATAAGTTTACTTATTTTAAGCCTATCTTTTGATCATTTATCTATAATTTAAATGTAAAAAAAATTATTATTTTCATTTACATGGTTCAACCTCCACTTATTCTTCAATCTCTTATAATCCCCTCACACATCATGGGACATTCAACCCTGAGTACCCTATTTAGGCTGAGTGCAAGGGTTTGATAATTTTGTAGGCTTGTTTTCATTTGGAAGGGGATTATAAATTTAAAAAAATTATAATTTATGTGGAATTTAAATTTTAATTTTAAACTTTAACTTCTCATTTTCCTTACCTGTACCTTAGCTTTCCAAACTAAGCCTTTCCTAAGTGTTAACTGGAACAAGTTTTCCTATAAGTGTATGATGTTTGAAATGAAACCTTAAAACATGTTTTGGAATTTTAAAGATTCCCCTAAAGTCACATTAAATTTTTTGTAATCCAAAATCCATAAAATATTTTCTTTTAGTACCAATAAAATTCACTCTTAACTCACTACCTATATTTTTATATACAGGGATATAGATGGTATTCAAGCCTTTAGGGAGTTAATTTAGCTAGGAATGTATTGATAAGGGTGTATATAATTATTTGGAATAAATTCTTATTGTTTTTAAACCCATATCTAATCCTTAATCTTACTTATTCAAGCTCTTTATGCCCATTGTCTATCTTGGTCAATGTTTGGCTGGACTGAGACACTTATATGTGTTTTCTTGCTCTTTAGGGTTTGAGCTAAGTTGTGGAAAGCCTATCCTATCCAAATTTGAAGTAACACAAAATTTAAAATTATTCAAGGTCACCTTAGATGAGATGAACATTGTCTAAACATGTATAAATACTATTTTCTTTGTATCAGTCGACATGCTAGTGGTAGGTGTGTACTTCCTTACTTGTGTATGGATTGGGAACATATTTGGGGTTTACTAATATTTTTGATACTTTTATACTCATAAAAATTACTCTAATATTATATAAACACTCCCTTATGATATAAAAATCAATTCACAACCTTTGGATGGAAATGACCTCATTTGGATCCATAATCTAGTAGTTGATATTAGGGAGAATCGATGGTTTTGGAGGTATTTTGGAGCTTTAGATGATTGACTTCCACTTTCCAATTTGACCCCAAACTTGGAATTGTATTGTATATGGTGGGGGATAGTAAATGGATTCACCAATCTCCCTCTACCTAAGTTTTTAATTTTCATTGGAAATCCACAAAAGTTCTTGGAGCACTATTTTCTTAATTTAGGGAAGATTGTCCAAAACTTAGCCATTTTCTTGAGAAAGACTTTTCTCCTTGTTTTTTCAATGCATATTGACCTTTTATTATTAAATCACACATATTAACACACTTATAGAAATATTTGAGGATTATAAACATGTCAATATTTATCACTCTCAATGATGACATCTTCAATGGTCTTTGTTGGTGTGAATGAGGTGAAAGTGGATAGTGAGAATGGAAAAGAGAAACCAAGATATTTAAAAGGCCTTATGAGCTCTTCAAATCATTTCCAACTTCTCAATCATGTGGTTTACACAAATAACACCCTAAAAGGAGATCTAACACATCTTTTCTAACATGCAAACCATCTACTCAGGCCATCTATAGGTGTGCATACAAATATGAAGGCTAAAAATGAGGAGAATCATAGACATTTAAGCATTTTTTTTGGCATTTTATTAATTTAAAATTTGTTCCAACACCTATAAATTCATATTATTTCATTCAATCACTTGAAAAAATGTCCTGTGCTTTCATATCAAGGTGGAAAACATTATTCATCACCTGAGATAGTTGTAAGTATGGGAGGATCAGTTTACAAGCACAAAAAAGACTAGAGGAGGCTTATTAAATCCTTGAGTATAGATATTATAAACACATGAAACTATCCAAGCTATCAAATCAAAACAAAAGAATTAGAAACTAGCTCAAATAGGGACCCCTCTTAGATGTGAATGCATAAAAATCTACCTGGAGTATTAGAAATGATTCATAAACTAAAATAAATGGAATCTAAAGTTCATACTATGGATTTGAAGTAGACTCAGATTGCTTTCAACCCCTAAGATAATTCCTCCCAACTCTACCTATGTGGATCACACCAAGCATTCTAAATTGACCTTAGGTTTGTAAGGATAAAAAGGAATAAATAAATGTTAAATCTAAACTTTTTGATAAAATATCTACACACTAGGCATGGAAAATAGTCTATGGATGTGAAGAGACACTTTACCCATGTTTAAAATTGGAAATTGACTTCCAAAGTCTGTACATGTATAAATAAAGGCCTAAAATCAAGGGAAAACTACCTTCTTCTGCATAACTACCACTTGGATTGAAATATGGATTATCTTGATAGATTCAACCTTATATATGTTTAAATATCTCTTTATGACAAAAATACTTCCTTGAAAGTCCGTATAAGTCATTTACTATGCTAGAAATATGCCAAAATGACACTTTTTGCACATAAGACATGGTAAAGGACAAAATAAAGAATTATAAACACATTAAAACATCTAAATGACCAAATTATGACATTTTAAAGATAATTTGGACCTTGGACCATGTTTGACTAGGGTTGACCAACTTTGACTTTGGTTGACTAGGTAATTACAAGGGAGATGAGCTTAAACCAAGGCTAGAGCAAGGATAAGTAAGATGATATACCAACATGACACACCCATAGGACATATGGAAACCTATAATTTTTTTATAAATTTATGGGCTGATCTCATTTGACTAAAGGTCAAATTTGGTTAATAATAAGAAAACAATTTCTTACACACCTGAGCAAAAAGGTGTTGCTGAGTATAAACATAAGACTATCAATGAAATGGTTAAGTGTATGTTTCGTGCTAAAAATATACATTATAAATTTTTGTATAAATCTATGCACTATGTTATCTATATAATTAATATGACTCATATTAAATATATTTTAAATATTACTCTTGAATAAGCTTGGAGTGGTAAAAACATAATTTGAAGCATTTATGTGTTTCTAGTTGTGATGCATTTGTTCATATTCCAATAGAAAAATTTAATAAGTTATATTTTAAAATAGACACTTTTATCTTTTTTGGTTATGATGAATCATATAAAACTTATATGGTGTATGATCCTCAAAGTAACAAAATCAAGATTGAAAGGGATGTTAGAATTACTGAAAATGGTGTACTTGATTGTGCTCCAAATTTAGATTCTCTTGATATAATTTCTACTTCTTTTCCTTTTGAATCAATTTATGATAGTAATTATGAAGTGCATAATTATTTTTTCCCTAAAGTTCCTTCTCCTTATTCTACTCTTTCTCCACATAAAATTATACCTATGTGGTCCAAGACTACGATATAAGCTTCTGGAATGTACGTAGATCTTAATGATACTTGATCATAATTGTGCTTTGATGTCTAAAATTATGAACAATAATGATCTTACAAAACTAAAACAAGCTCAAGGTCACCCTCATTTTAAAAAAATTCATGATGAATACAATTTTTTTATTTCTAATAAAACATTTGGTAAGTTGTAAATGGTTATTTAAAACTAAGTTCAATTCTAATAATCAAATTGAAAAATATAAAGATAAACTAGTTACTAGAGGTTTTTATCGAATTAATTTAATTGATTACAATTAGAAGTTTTTTCATATATCTAATATACCCACAATTAAATTTATTTTAGATTTAGTTAATCACATGCATAGGCATGTTTATCAAATGGATGTTAAGATTGTTTTTATTAAATGGTGACTTGCATGAATAAATGTACATGTCTCAACCCCCTAGTTTTATTAATAAAGGAAATGAAAATATTATTGTCATGTTAAATAAATCTATTTATGGTTTTAAACAATTTCCTAGAGAATTTTACTATAAAATCTATCAATTTTGTATAGATCAAAGCTTTACTCATAATTTTAATGATCCTAATATTGTTGTCAAAAACACTCCAAATAGAATAGTTTTCATTATTTTATATGTTTATGAATTAACCATAACTTTTATTAATATTTCAATGGTTTATTACTCTAAAAATTCTTTGAATAATACTTTAAAATGACTAATTTAGGCCGCTTATATTACTTTTTATGCATTCAAGTTTGGCAAGAAAAAGATAGGATTTATATTTCTCATTATAAATATGCATATGACTTGTTATCTAATTTTAATATATTAGATTACAAACCTTTTTATATCTCTTGTGAACTTGGTGTCACCTTAATTAATGACATGGAAATTGAAACTATTGATCACACTCTTTATAGATAATTAGTTGTCAATTTGAATTATCTTACTCATACTCATCCTGATATTAAATTTTATATTGGATTAGTTTCTCATTTTATGTCTAAATCTCAAGATAATTATTTTAAATATTCTGAAATAATGATTCCTTATATTTAATGTGATCTAACTTTTGTCATCGAGTATACCTCATATAGTTATTTCTCTTTGGTAAGTTATTCAAATTCTCATTGGGATGATGATCCTAATGATTGTAGATCCACGAGTGGTTATTATTTTTCCTTTGGTTCTAACACAATTGCAAGAAATAGTAAAAATTAGACTATTGTATCCTTATCTTCCATAAAATCTAAGTATAAATATTTTGATCATGCTTCCAAGGAATTTATTTCATTTAGAAGACTTATTTCAGATTTGGACCACCCTTAATCTTTAGCTAATTTGATTTTTTATGATAATAAAAGTGCCATTGAATTTAGCAAAAAAATATGGTTTTTTATGTAAGGTCCAAAAAGAATTAAATTAAATATCACTCTCATCATAAACTTCTTTAAGACAATCAAATTCTTCTCTCTTTCTTTCCTACTCAAGAATAAATCGCTGATATTTTCACTAAGCTATTATGTAAAAAAAAATTGTACTCTTTTATAATATGTTAGGATTGAAGGAAGTTCTCATTAAGGGGTAGAGTTAGTAATGTTTACTCCATTATTATTTGTTTACAATCCACTAAGTAAATTCTAAGGGGAAGTGTTATGATTCCCATTTATTTAGGATAATTTATATTATCCTAAGATCCCCTTTTTGTGTCTTGAATTTTTATTTATGTGAATTATAAATTTACATAAATTTAGATTCTATGAGGTGTCATTCAACTCTTTTTTCTCCTTTAGGATTTTTGAATTAGTTTCATAAGTAACCCATTCCCTCACTTAACACACACCTCCCTTCACTTTCTATAGGTCTAGGCCACAAGTGGCACATAAAAAGGAGGCTTGTAAGGCAATCATGGGGTTCCCTATAACTATTATTATTTTCCTCTAACTCTATAAAAGAGCCATTCCTCTTCTCATTTCCTCAATAGATACTCAAAAATATTTGTATTCTCCTTAATATGCTCTTGATTATCTCTTGTAATTATGGATATTTTTGTGACAAGCCTTCTTATAATATCACATGGGTTTTTATCTGATATATTTGGTTTCCCACTTTAAAATTCTTGTTTGAGTTATTATTTACACCTTGAGAAGTAACATTTATTTATGACTTTTTTTTAATGCACATTCATTCATCACTGGTGAATTTTATTTCAATAATCCTTTCAGCCATGATAAATGGGGAATTCTTGGCTCTACATTTAAAAATGGAGACTAGAAATCAAATTATGTAAGGAACTCCTAGAAGAACATCTGATTTGAATCAATCTCCTTGGGATCCCACTAGAATTATAGCATGAGTAAGTCATTATGACAATTTCCAAAACTATTTGGAAGCTAATTAAAGTAGATCAAACCTCACTATTCAAAAGATAAACTATCAAAACAAGAGTATGTGTATTGGTGAAATGAGGTAAGCCCATATTGAGATCCATTTCCATAATATCAAACCTTGGAAAATGGATAAAAGAGATAGTATATGAGAATTAGATAGTAATTTGTAAGGGTGGTGATGTGTGGGGACAAAAACTTTGGGATGATTTAATTCATAAAATAAAATAAATCATATCCTAACCCCTCTAGGATAGATAACTTAAAGTTGAAAGATACCTCTACTAAGAAGAGCCCATGAATGAAAAAATTATTTGCCTTTAGGATTCTTAACTATACTTCACTATACTAAGTGAATAAGTATACCCATAATGTGGGTATCTCATCCAAATACCCTATGGCCACTCTTTTAAAAAGGTTTGGATGTATAAAGGCTACCTTAGAATCACCTTCTATCATAAGGAACATTAAGAGATCCTTAAATTTGAAAAGGGAGGAAGGTGAAGTCATGTCTAAACCATAGGTGTTTTAACTATCCAAAATAACATTTTGGAATCCTTAAAATATAGAGAATTATTGTATGAATGACAATGACATAAGCATTTCTAGAAGGCAATCAGAGCAGTTAATTGGTAGTTGAGACCTATCAGCCAAAAACACTCCATATACAATACCCAAAGTTTAAATTGATGTAACCAAGGAGTTAACCGAACCCCTAGTTAAAGGTATAATTTTTCACCCTCCTTATGGTAAAAGTCATTTCATGGAATGTTAGGGGGATAAATAACCCTAAAAAGCAAAGGCTAGTTAATTTTTTTAGAAAAGTTCAAAAACTAGGTTTTCATTTATATTAATAAAATAAACATTCATTAGATTCTTTGGAAAGCTTGAAAAACTCTATTTAAAATTAGTTTATCTATGCAGGCTCTAGGATTGTTGGTGTCTCATAGTCTTTTATGAGCCACTTTTATTTAATGTTAGAGTTATTCAGAACAATAAAGGACATGTAATTGTTGGTGTTACTTATATAGTATCTAAAAAGAAGTGGATCTTGTCCAACATTTATGATCCAAACTCTAAAACAAGAAGGATCCAGTTTTGGAAAGTGATGTCTAAAATTATATATTACACCTTAGGGTGGGATTGGATGGTGTTGGGTGATTTCAATACCCCCTTGAATTCGATAGACAATAATGAAGGAAACCTTGAATACAGTGATAGTATGTATGATTTAAATGACATTATTATGAGTAATGACCTTTAGGATGAGTAATTTTGTAAAGCCAACTACACCTAGACTAATAAAATAATAGGGGTTGACAACATTAAAGTTAGATTAGATATACTTTTATTAACAATGATTGGGATCTAATATGTTGCTTTGGACTCTCAGTTATACCCAAAATAGGATTTGATCAAAATGTTGTAGTGTTTCTTAAGGAAGAAGTCCCAAAGATCATAAAATTTCTTTTCAACTTTGAAAAGATGTGGCTAGATCACCTAGAGCTATGGGAGATTGTTAATAAATTGTGTAAGGTTGAGATTGAGGGTCAAGAGATGCTTTTCCTTTCCTCCAAAATAAAAAATGATAAAAATGAACTTGAAAGTTTGAAACAAAGAGGCTTTTAGCAACATATTTATAAAAAAAGGAAACCTCAAATTTTGTGGGAGTTGGAGCAATATATTTAATTTAATGGAATGAATCAAGAAACTTATTCAATGTCAAAATAACTCTTAAGTACATGTCATAATTTGGAAACTATGGAGCAAACCTAATGGATATAGATATCTAGAAATATATGGCTAAAAGAAGGGGACACAAAATCTAAATTTTTCTTCCACACTGCATGTAAAAATAGTAACTCCCTTAGAATAAGAGAATTGATTAAAAATGACAATACTAGATGTAAGGAAGAAGATGACATAAATTTATAAGTGGTTAATTATTTTAAAAACATCCTTTCTATAAGCCCTCCTCATAACCATGATTTAAGGGGAAGTTTTCTTAGGTTATTTGATAGGGTGCTTGACTATAAAGACAATGTCGATCTCTTGAAACAAACTAATCATGATGAATTGAAAACTAATGTATTCTCCATTTAAGGATATAAGGAACCTAGACCTAATGTATATCCTCTTTTTTATTTCAATATTTATAGGAGATTGTCTAACATGATGTGGTAACTACAGTGGCTGAATTTTTTAGAACAATATCCATTCTTAGGGAAATAAATATTACTCTATTGGTACTTATTCTTAATAAATAAGGATCTCTTTAGTTAAAAAATTTTAGACCTATTAGTCTCTAAAGTATCTTCTACAAGATTTTTATTGAGACACTTGTTATAAGGCTCAAACCTTTGATAACTAAAATAATTTTGATTGAGCAAGGAGCTTTTATTGTGATAAGGTAAATCACTAACAATATTAGTTTGATCCATGAAGCTATTCATTATTTGGAATAGTCCAAAATAGTAGGTATGTGTCTCAAATTGGATGTTTATAATGATTATGATAGAATTTATTGGAGATTCTTCATGCTTATTTTTTAAAAACTTGGCTTCAACAACTTCCTTAGGCAGCTCATTTTTTATTATATTTATAATTTGATAATTTTGTCCATATTAATAGTGGCCCTAATGGTTATTTTGTGTTATAAAGAATAATCTAACATGGGGATCCTATCTCTCTATACCTATTTATAGTTTTGGTAGAGGCTCTTTGTCAGTTTCTTTAGGATGTAATAGAGACTAGAATGATAAAAGGTTTATAAATTATTTCATGTATTGATTCAATCATGCACCAACATTTTTTTGATGATAACTTCATCCTCAGAATATATTCTATAAAGTAAGCCAATTCTATAAGAATATTTTTTGGAAAATATGAATCTATGTCTAGGTAGACTATTAATTTGGCTAAAATCTCTCTTTTCTTGATACACACTAACCCTAAGTTACAGAGCATAATTTGTAATATTATAAATTACAAAATTCAATCCTTCCTAACTTCATATTTAGGCATTCCCCTTGTTAAATGTATCCTAATAATTGAAAACTAGAATATGCTACTAGACAAAATTTAGAAGAAGCTTTCCACTTGGAAATCCAACTAATTATCTCAAGTAAGAAGGATCCTTATTGTTAATAGTTCATTATAAAGTATGCCTATTTATTAGATGTCAGTGTTAAAAATATCATCTAAAGTTATGAATAGAATTGAAAAAATTCAACAAAGATTCCTTTGGTCTGGAAATGAGAAGACAAATATAATTCCCCTTGTATCTTGGGAAAATATATGTAGATGAAAAAGTAAAGGGGGTTGGGATTGTGACATGTCAAAGGAATGAACCGATCCCTTTTGGCAAAGTAATGTTCAAATATTTTAAAAAAGGATAAAAATTTAACTAATTTAATTAAAAGTAATTATCTTAATAACAGAATAATGTATTTCCTTTTATTGGAATATGTCCCTTGTCAAGGATCCAACTTCTAGAAAGTAGTGAATAAAATATGATACATGATTTTTAAAGGATATAAATGGGTTGTTGGTGATGGAAGAATCATTGAATTCTAAGAGGACTCATCGATATTTAAATTTCCTCTCTTATTTATTTGTAATTATGAATTTTCAATTCAATAATTTATATCCTCAATAGGAGCCAAAGTTAGGGACTATTGGTAATTAAATGATTCAGCCCCAAGCTGGAAACAACTTATCTTTCTAGAAGTAACTGAGGATCATAATAGATTCTTAAATATTTTAATTATAATGTTTTATAAATTCATATTAACCTCTTTCCTAAATATTAAAAGATTATTTGGCACCTATATTCCATGGGAGACTACATTGTTAAATTTGGATTTATGGTGGATTAGGATATTATGGACCATAACCCTTCGTAGTCCAAATTCTATGTTAAAACTTGATTCCTAAAGGTGGAATTTTTTCTTAGATGAATATCTAAAAGAAAATTATAACTATTGAAAAAATTAATATTAAGGGATTAAATATTCCCAATAGGTGTATTTTATGTCTGAAGGAGGAGGAAACTATCCACCACATTTTATTAGAGTGTAGTTATACTACCTCCAACTAGCTTTCATTATTGTGCTCTCTCAAAATTAATTGGGTTTTACCTGATTCCTTTTGGGATATCTTTATAAAATTAAACCCACCATGGAATCATTGGGAATTTAAGATTATTTATAATCTTATTCTTCCACACTTCCTCTAGGGTATCTTGAAAGAAATAAATCATGGGATCTTTAGAGACAAAGATTCTGAGTGGTGGATCACCAAAATAAAAATTTGTTAGGATATCAAGGAAAATTAGACCTTCAAGATCCATAAAAATTTAAGGATATTGATGGTGAGGGATCATGTATTTTTGAATTATTGTGCCGCAATATTCATTGGGTTTATATATTTAGAAACTATCCTAATAGGGAATTGACCTAATGGCCCCCTCTAATTGAAGACTGGTTTAAACTCAACTTTGATGATGCCTTGAAAGGTAACATAGGTCCAATGGTAGATGGGGGAGTGATCATAGATAGTAATGGAAGTCTAGTGGTCACCTATATAGATAAAATTATAATCCAAACCAACCATGTCATAAAATCTAAGGTGGCCCTTTGGGGTATCAAAGTGGTAGGTGATAGAGGTATTCCTAACTTAATTATTAAAAGAGACTCCTTGATCATCATTAACTACCTTAGAGGGATCTCACAAAACTATTATATTATTAAAAATTAGATTAGGGATGTAAGAACCTTTATGACCTATTTTCAAGAGACCAACCTTGACCACATATTTATAGAAAGAAATAACTATGTATACATGCTTCAAAATTTATTGTTCTCTTATGATTTTATGATCTAGAAGCTAGGTGGATCCCACTCACCCCCTTCACCCTCCTAAACCACATTATTATGGAAAATTTTGTGGTGTCATAAAACCTCTTTTTTTAGTTTAAATCAGGTATCTTTTCTATGTTTTAAGTGATTCTACATTCTTGTAAGTAGTCTACTAGATCCAGATTCCCAATTTGCTAGGATGGGAACTAGTACTCTTCTAGTTAGCTAGTGATGTTTATATTAGGTTCTATAGGGAACCCTATTGGGATATTTTTTCCTTCTTAGAGGCTTATTTATTTCCCATTGATCCTTTCATATTGGGGAGTGAAGCTCTCAACATTTCTATTTATATGTGATGGAGGATCATTATACCTTATTTCTAATTTTTTTGGTGTACCAATTCTGATTTGGTTGTTCCTTTTTGTTCTTCCCTTTTTTGTTATTTTTATTTTCTACTTGTTTCTCACTTTTTTTCCTAGTTTATGATAGAAGGGAGAGATGATCCTCCATTATTCCTATCCTATATTCGACATTAGTCAAAGGTAGGTTTATATTAATCTAAACATAGAGTTTGGAACTTTAATGTTTTTGGATGTGTTAATGTCATTGTAATAGTTATTCATGTGACACATCAAATGTGAATCCATTACATAATCAAATTAGGTGTAATTACATTTGATTCCACATTTTAAAACATAAAATGGATAATCAAATATGTCACCACCCTACAAGTTTTAGACCTCTCTGTAATGGGTGTAGGGTATGTAAATCCACTAAATGCCTTGATATTGGGTATGGTGTATAATATGGGTCATCTCATGTATGTTATCACCTTAAATACCCTATCATTTCCATAATATAGTATTATTTCCCATCACACCTTAAAATATTTCACCATGTTCATGTTTTCTATGGCCTTACCCATACCCAAGTCTTCTTAGCCATTACTCAATCTCACTCTCACACTTGACTCATTTTCCATTGTCACTTGCACCATAAATATAAGAGTATTTTTCATTATATATATATATATATATATATATATATATATATTAAATTTTTTGGGAGAATAGATGGAAAAGGCATAATTGGGAGATAAATAATTGATATCAATACCAATTATTTTTAAATAAATATGTTATTTGAGCATTAAAAATGTTCAAGATAACTTAATCACATAAATTCATAGATTATTGAAGAGCTTTGTCACAGATATCTATAATATGCATGAATTATTATGTCTAAAAAATAATTAGTACTAAAAATAGTTATTTTAGTCTTTATATATATGTTTGGCATCTCTTAATAATTATACTTAATTTTAACTTCCACTTTATTATCATGTCATCCCTCTAGCAGGTTACAAAACCCACACATAGTTACATGTGTCAAGTTGAATATATCTGGTAGGAATGTAGTTACTAGGTAGACTTTATATAATATGATTATATTTAGACGGTAAAAACTATAATGTCTCATTATTTTCATGATATGATAAGGCAAATTATGCATCAACTAGTATGATTTGTTTTCACATATCTAACATGTTACTCACATTTTCTTATAAGTTTTATATAGTACAAGTTCATTCCTAGAAATACATAAAATATCATTAAAATATATTTTTATACTTATATTAATACCTCTACAAACATTTTATTTTATAATTTCAAATTTATTTTTTATTTCCTCAATAATATCCAATTATTATGGTTTTACATATTTGATTTAATCACATGATTATTGTTTTTAATAAGACATCAATGTCTAATTGATTTGTAAAGGATGATTAGGTGGATTTTTTTCATAAGGAATCAAATTTTTAGAGCGTAGTGTGTATCCAAGCACGATGAATTTACATTATAGAGATGTGTGAAGATGATTTGTTGTTGTCAATGTTAATATGATATTATATAAGAAAAAATTAGAATTACATTTTTTAATTGATAAATTTGAAACCTAAGATTAGGTAGATGTTGAGAGTAAAGGATAATATTTTTCCTAATAAGTCTAAGAAGTAATTTTCAAAGCACACAAGTTCATCAATTTCACCTTCATCAAAATTCTAGTGGCTTAAAGGATTATAGTGCAACATAAAAGAGAGATTACAATGATGACACTCACAACACCATAAATATTAATAACTTAAAATAATTAATCATAATAATGAATGTTATTTATGTGAAATAATTAATGATTCTAAACAAATAAAATTAATCCTTAAGAGATTTATAATATTTAATATTGACATCTTTTTCTTGGTTTGTTTTCCATTTTTCTAACTCACATTATATAAAGATAACCTCCATTATCTTGAAAACACTAAAAATATCATACATACATTTATATTTTGGCCTCATTCATCCTTATTCAACCTATATATTCATTATATACATTTTCCAAACATCTTTATCCTTCCAAGATATAAATTGTCTAGTTTGGATAGGGCCACTCTCTAGAATTATCCTCTACACTTCAATGGTAACATTTTTAAATTGAGATGTTTCAAAATTTATCTCTCTTACCTATTTTAAATATTATTAGATAAAAAATTCCAAATATTATAATGCATAATTAAATCAATACTTATCTAAACACATATAACAATCACATGGAAATTCTAATGCACACTGAGCAAAATAACACTATTTTTTCCACATTCAATTTTCATGCATTCTAATGGTCATAGCCCAAGTTTGAATATAATTATTTTTAGGTAAAAGGCATCCATTTTAAATAATTTCAATCAATCTCTTAGCTAAATCCTAAAAACATAGATCTAGATAATCATAAATCACACATTCACCCTAGGAGGGAGAACTACATCACTCTGAGACCCATTTGAGATATATATGTAGCATTCAAATTATACAGTATAATATGAGTATAACGCAATTATTCCAATTAACCATTCCACACTTTTTATTTTATCTCTATTGTGTTTTTTTTTCAATAAAAAGGTTTTGTATTTTATAGGTCTTAGGTGTGGCATATCGACACACAAAATTAAATAATCAACCCTTGTAGATAGTTAAATATATTAAGATAAAAAAATTAAACACACAATCAACTATGTGAATTTATTTAAAATACAAGGTCATATTGTGTCCCTATACTCTTTCTATGGACTTATGCTAGTGTAATTTTAACTCTTGCATTCATTCATGACATAATACACTAGTCTTGTCAACCAGACTTTAGTCATAGTTAGCATGAAAAAATAGTATAACATTTGTTTTAGGAATGTTTTCATGTATTGAAAACTATATACTCTTTTTGACTAATTTCCAAATTTTGTAAATTTGTTATTTCACTTCTAGATATTTAAATTTCAATGGTTTAATTCTATTAGTTTAAATAATTCTATTCTAAATAGAATAAGAAAATATTTTAAATTAGTGTGATATCATCTTGGGATGTGGGTTTTTAAAAAACATTATTACACAACATGCTCCAATAAGATCTTAAAATTAATACATTAACTAGAATGTTGACCTTATTTCATCTAATTATTTGTCATACATTTAGAAGTATGTTAACAGCTTAATAATGTAATTACATTATTTATTAAATATTTTATTTGATAAGGTAAAACCAGGTTTTACAAGGACTTGGAACCATGAGAGTGCATTACAACAGTTTTAACAATCCATCCAGTGTAGAGAAAACAAAACAAAAAAAACCAGTACTAAGAATGAAAATAGGTTTACAAGGACTTTAGACCATGAGAGTGCATTACAATAGTTTTAACAATCCATCTAGGGTAGAGAAAACAAAACAAAAATACTAGTACTAAGAATGAAAACAAGAAACAAAAAACTAAAATTGATCTAGGAGGATGGTTCCTCCTAAGTGTCTTTAGTAGTAGTGTTATCCTTCACTAGGATGAATGGTTTGTCTTTTGAAACCTTGCTATAGGTATAGTTCCTAGGGCCTTCAACTAACTCCTTGAAGAAGATAATCCTAGGTCACTTCCTAACTTTAACCTAGAAAGGCATTTGTTTAGGGGGGACCCTACTCAGGGACCCTAGGGGGGATTTAAGGACCTGGGGATATTTTATAATAGTATATTGGTGGGATGGGTATATTTTACAAAAGTATGGATAGTAGCCTTAGCCACATGGTGAATTTCATTCTAGTCTTAGAACAAATTTACCAAGCCAAATCCTACCTACTAAACCCTCAAATTGAAATTTACCAATAATTGCTTTTTTTTTTCTAATTCCTCCATCACTATGGCCTTACCTTTCCATGATGAGCTCATAGGATTCCAAATTTTAATGAGTTTAGGCTTGAGAATAAATATTATTTTGATAGGTAGGTCATCAGGAAGGGAATGCAATAAACTATTTTAGGGGTAGCATTTAGGGCATAGGTGGGATCCCTTGATAGGATCCTCTATTGGGGAGTGCTCCTTAGAAGAGGATCCCTTGGGGGAAACCTTCTAACCTAAGAGGATTAGACTTTGATGAAGGATGGGGTTTGTATCGTTAACTTGGTGGAGTAAAATAGTAATTTATAGGGACTTGAGAAGGAAATATGGAAGACTAAATTTAAACCTGATGAAGTGATTTAGGAGTAATAAATGGTGTGAAAACATTAAAGTGTACTTACCTTCTAGATTCATGTATCTCATTTTTAAAAGGTAGATATGTGGCTATTATCTTGGGAGGTCAGCTAGAGGGAACCTTTCTTTTTTTTACATGAAGTCATTCATTCTGAATAATCACTATAAGGATTCTTGATTTTTAGACTGATCTTTAAATTATTTTGCACCTATGTAGGACATGCCCATGGAATCACCAATGAACTTATTTTAGATGTTTATGGTGATTCCTCACATGGTGACCCTCCATTTATTCCATGTCATAACAAAGTCTTATGCAACCATGGCATTGTGTTCAGTAATACATTTCATAAAATTTGTAAGGCCTCCATTCTTGATTTTTTTCCACACCTTCTTTTGCTCATGGACCTCTTTACATGATGTGGGTTCTAATCAGCCTCTATCACATTCCATGGTTACTAAAAGAATAGAGATAGAATGGAAGAGTGGAAAGTTCTAGATATAGGAATAATAGTTAGGGCTCAAATGGGAGGGAATGCTCACCAAGATCACATAAAAATAATTAACCCCCCTCTCTTTGAAATAAATTTATATCTACTAAATCAAGATTTACCCCATTGAATTGAAGGGTTGTATGTGTGAGGGGATGATTTTATTAAGTTGAAATAATACCTTTTTTATGGATGATGTTGTACACCTTTGGTAGGACATTTCTTGCATCATAATAGTTGGTTAAATGGTGGAGATTAAATCCAATGCTTGTGAGGAGGATGACCACCCCATTTCCTTCTCTATAAGTGTGAATGAATTTAAAGTGAGGTATGTTTTTTAGAATGTGCTTCATGTCATAAATAAGATCCTTAATGGTGTGTGATATTAAATTTTTTCCTTACAAAGCATTGAATATGTTTAGTAAATCACCCTACTTAATGATCATGTTCTGGTTATTGCTTGATACTAGATGAATACCGCAAAGGGCCACCTTGGGATAAATAAGATGATTTGTTTTCTTACTCATGGGACATGCATAAGTAGCCACCATATCCCCTTCAAATTTTCTTATGATGCCTCTTCCCCCATCAGGAGCTTGATTTCCCTTTAAGGCCCCATCAAAGTTTAGTTTCAGCCATCCCTCCAGAGGAGCCTTCCATTTAGTTTGCTTATGAATTAAATCTTTGGTGGAAGGACAAAGAACCTATTGAAGATCCCATTTTCTAAGAATGAGCAAGGTTGAGGGGGGGGGTGGGGTCTTTATCTTTAGGAGGAAAGGCCTTCCAATTTTTATATATGGATTGGTAGAGACAAGGAAAGGCATTCTTTAATTGGTGCCTTTTGTTGAGGAATAAGATATCATTGTAAATTTTCTAGATGAACTAGAACTGGTGAGGAAGGGTAAGGCACCAAAGGAAGGTTAGGGAAGGAATGGTCCATGGGGGGTTCCATTCTAGAATGATATCCATGATGCTATTAGGTTTCACCCATGACATTCGAGGAAATTAATAATATAATTAAACAAATTCAAATTGAAGGGACATTCCAAAAAAAGGTGTTGAGTAGAATATTCTATATTGTGACATATCAAACATCTATGGGGGAAAATCAATCCTCTTTTGACTAAGTTTTCCATAGTTAGGATTTTATAATACACCATAATATGAAATAATAAATTGACCTTGGGGGTTAGGTGATTAACTTATAAATTTTTCTAGTGGTCTTATTTGCTTTCTAAATTGAGTTCAATGGCATGGCTCAAGGACACCAAGTGTGATCCATTATCTTCAGCTCTCTAAACAAAATTATCTTCCTTTTGTATGGAGGGAATGTGTGTCTAGTTTATGTCCTGATTAAGGTTTTGAATGGATTGGGGTTCATCCAAGGTAAGATACTCACTAGGAAGGACCTTCCAATATTTTTCCTTCTTTAATTTCCCAATAATCCTTTAACTCAAAGCCCCATATTTGCTTGAGATATCCTTACCACCTATCCCATGTCTCCTAGGTTAAGAGGGGGATGGGAGATAACCAAACATCTTCCCAAAAGTTGATTTTCTCTCCACTTCTAATTTTATAAAGAATCCCCTTCTTTAAGATATATTTATAGCTAGTTATGGCTTTCTAGAAGGTAGATCTATTAGTGGGTCCTTCTTCCCATAGGAAGTCATCCTCCTCCACACCTTCCAAATATTTGGATTTTAATATTTTTGTACATTCTCCATTTTATTTCATCAAGTGCTAGGCCATTTTTGTCAATAATGCTTTGTTCATACAATATATACTTCTCAAGCCTAGGCCTTGATTTGCTTTAGGGAGATAGACTTTTTCCCAAGCCACCAAATTAAATATAAATCTTTCTTCAATGCCTCTCCATAATAATTTTTTTTGGATTTTTTCAATTTTGGAGGAAACATTGGATGGAATTTTAAATATTGACATTAGGTAAACAATAATAATCTGAATAGAAGCCTTGAGAAGTTGGTATTTCTCTGCCTAGGTGAGAAGGTAACCTTTCTATCCTACCAATTTTCTTTTAATTTGATCAATAAAGGGGTTCCAAATTTGGGATTCTATTTTTCTAGTAAAGAGATGGATACCTAGGGGATTAGCCAACAATTTTCCCACTTAGTAGTTTAGAATTTTTGAAATTCTTCTCTATTGAGATGGTGGCATATTGATAAAGAAGAGGAAGCTCTTTTATAATTTTATGCATTAGTTGGACACTTTTTAATAGTCGTTAAGGTTATATTTGAGGAACTTGGCTTCATTAATTGAAACATTTCCTAGGATTATAGTTTCATTAATAAACTACTAGTGGGTGATAGGATCAATATTTTGGGCCACCAAAATACCCTTTATCAGACCCTAGTTGTAGGCACTTCTTCAACTATTCCCCAAGGTTTTAGATAATATGATGAAGAGGTATCGAAAGAGGGGGTATACCTATATTAAACCTCTTGAGGTAGGAAATAAGCCTTTAGGAACCTCATTTAAAATAAAGGATAATCTAGGGGTGGTAATACAGTTCCATATGTTTTGTAGGTATCATGATTTAACTGAAGCTTTTCCATAATTTGCATCAAAAATATCCATGAAATCATGGGATTAGTTTATCTAGATAACCCTTTTTGTCCCTTAGGGTGAGAGGAGTGTTAAAATCACCCACCAAAATCTAGTTTTAGTTAGTACAATTTTTGGAAAAATCCACTAGTTCCTTCCAAAGAAGATTCATGTTAATTTTGGAGTTAGGAGGATAAATATTGGTTAGGATCCATTTGTCATTACTTGTTATGTAAGTGAATAAAAATAAGATTTGGTTGGAGTATTTCCATAGAAAGTCTACTTCTAGAGTGTCAAGGTTCCAAAAGATATCCAATCCTCTCAAAACCCCTATGGATTTTGATGTGAGTATGTGGGAGTTTTTCTAGATATGTGACACACTAATTTTGAAAGAAGAGTTAGACATTTTGGTTTCTTGAGTAATAAAAATATAGAGATTGGCCCTTTTTATAGTATTGCATAGAGCCCTTTATTTATTGGGTTTTTTAATCCCTTGACATTCCATGAGAGTACTTTCATTTCTTATCTTGTTGAACCTTAAGAGTTTTCTAAGAGACATTAGTAATCTCTTTTGTAGTTTAGAATATTATCTTGTCTTTTTTCCTACCTATTTTATATTTAGGATAAGAAATAGGTACTTCATCCTAGGGGGATCCTATGAGGGGAAGATGGTTTAGAATATTATCCCACATCATTATCAAACAAAGGGGGAAATGGGGGGAGAGGAGGGGTGACCCCTAGGAGGGGGAGGGGGTGGGGAGCTACCTAGGTTAGAAAAAAGGGTGCTCTTCCAAGCAAGAGTGGAATCTAAGAGGGGGGACATGAGTAAGAGGTATGGGGTATTGAGGGAGAAGCATAGGTTTCTTAGGGGAGAAAAGGAGGCGGTAGAGGTTCCAAGGGGGGGGAAAAGGGGAGGAGGAAGGTCAAAACTAGGGGGAAGGGGGGGTTCAAGTTTTTGGGGGAATGAGGGAGAAAGGGAGGGGAGGCAAGTAAAGGGGGGATGGGCCCAAAGGGAATGATAAGGGGGGAGAGGAAGGTAGAGAGAGGGTGGTAGGATTAAAAGGTTCACATGAGGGATGGAGGTGGAGGGGAAAGGGGAGAGTGGGGTTAAGGAGAGGGGTGGGGGAGGGGGTAGGAGGGGGTATACCTAGAACACTAGGAGCACTCAAATGTTTAGATTCATGGAAAATAAAAGAGTGGAAAAGGGATTAAAGAAATAATTACCTTTAAAACCATCAAAGGAAGGAGAAAACACGTGGGATTAAGTGGAAGCACGTAAAAGAGGGCTGACCATGTTAGAAATCTACTTAGGTGTGTCAGACTTTGAATTAGAATTCTTCTTGATCCTGGTAGAGGGAGAATATTTGGGATTACCAATTGATAGATTCCTTGGGGTTGCTTAGGGGGTATAGTTCTAAGTAGTTACTCTAATCAAGAATCCTTCTTTAAGGTGTTAGTTTTGTCTCTATAAATAGAGAAGTCCTATGAAGCCTATCCTTTTTTTGGGTAATCTCGAAGCTTGTGACTAGGAACATCACATCTGAGCTATATGATAACATTATTTTTTTAAATAATGTTCTAATTCCAAACCTTTTGATTTGATTTAATCTTAATTTCATAGAGAAGGGACTTGTTGGTTGATAAATAGATGTGTACATGGGTGGCAATCATTCTCTGATGAGATAAAGTTAGCAAATCATTTTTAATGGGCTAACCTAGGGCTCTATCAATTACATTGATAACTTTTGGATTCCAATAATCGAGTAGGAGCTCAAGTAGGAGGACCCACATGTGAACATCATCCATGGTAGTATTATTAAGGCTTGAGCTGGCCATCCATCTTTTGATAATGACACTTGCCTTCCCCATGAACTAGGGGCCTTCTAAAAGAGCCTTAATGCAATCTTCTTGGAGGGAGAATTTGATGAGGAAGAAGCCTTTGGCTAGCTAAATAATATCCAAGTGAGCCTTCGATATCCATATTTCTTTAGCCTATTTCTAGAAAGCATCAAAGTTTAACCATAAACTGTTGACCCTTGTAAGGTTATATTTGGTGAGCTCCACATCTGCTTATTCCATAATGGGGTTTAGGACTAGGATAAAAGTATCATTGTCTACATCAATGAGGAAGATATGGTTTCCCAAAATAACCTATCCCATAAGATATAAACCTTTGACTATGTCAGCCCATGAGGGCTTTGAGCCACTAGGGTCTAGTAAATCTAGAGCTAGAGATGAGTTATCTAAAAAGTTTGGGGTTGCATCTCACTTTTTAGGAATATTGTCTAGTAGGCCCAAAGTTTGGACCATCTTGTGAGAGTAGTCACATTATTAGACATCAATGTTGACTGTAAGCATTGCATTATCGAATCCATCTTGAGACCAGGCCCTACGAGCATGACTATTCTAAGATTCTTGCCTACATAGGAATTCAAACTATTGAAGGTCTTCTACAAAATTCACTTCCACAATGTTCATTAGTAAAAGATTAATATTTATTAAAAAAAAAATGAATCATGATTTTTGAAAGAAAACTATATTAATATTATCAAATTATTTTTCAAATTATAACTAGCATTATTTTTCTTAAATTAAAGGTAGATGCACTAGTAGTAATGTTACATCATAAGCTTGGTCATTCACACTTTTTGATGACAATGCATTTTAATAACATAATATAAGTATATGATGAAGTAAAAATAAGAGGGATATGGAGTGTTGATCTAAAAGGAAATTATATAAATTTTAATTTTAATAGGATTTGTTGGCCTTTTCTTGAAATTCAGCCCTACTTATAGTGCCAACATTCTGATATGTGGCATCAATTAGACATGACACAATAAAGGAAATAGAGGACAAAGACATATAATTTGGACATGAAAAATGAATTAAATTTTAAAGGTGTAGAAAAATGTGGGTGTGGATCCAATTAACCTTAATTGTCTTTAATTTAACATTCCTTCACATATGTAGCTTCTTTATAAATAATAAATAAACAAACCATAATTACAACATTAATAAAACACATGATACATTATTTTTAATAAGTATACTTCACTATAAGTAAAAATATGTAAATTATTATTAGGCCACAAAGTTAGATAGTCATGTAGGTCCCTCTTAATCTCTAGGTGGCCTCAAAAAATTGTGTAGGTTTTTTGAAACATTAAATCCCATTTATCTTTCCATATTTATTATTTCTCATGCACATAATCTATCAACATACCATGATCACATATTATAAACCAATTAAAATAATGATGTATAATGTTTTAAACAAAATTTTGATCATGTCAAACTTAATACATATGGTAATTAGAATGGGATCATGGAGTCAGAGACTCTCCTAGAGCACATCATAAATTTAAAGTAAAATTAACCCTCATGGATGCCATGTTAGTTAATGGAATTAACGTTAAACTATGATTGGTATTTTTATTTATGAATATATCTATTTGTCATGAAAATGAGTGTGAACCTTGATTTGAGACATTGATACTATTAGCTGCAAGGTGATTACTTATTTGACAAGGTTATATTAAATATGAATTTTGGTTTTACAAGGGCATAATGAGACTATTTATTAGAAATTATAAATTGTTATCCAATACTTTAATTTCATGGTTTAAATTTTTTTTACATTTTACACATGCACTAATATAATTAAATCTTACATTTTATGATATTATTGGATAATATGATGTAAAATTTAGACAAATATTAGACAGTACTATGAAAACTATTAGGTACTATGACAATCATGTGGAATTATATGATTGGGAATAATTTAGATATAATTTTATTTTTTTTATCAAGTCCAATTTGAGTCCAATAATATAAATACTAGAATCAAATATTTCACTACTTAAAAAATAATACTAGCAATACTAGAATCTAATATTAAACTAGTTAAAAACTAGTAATAGAAATATATAAATATAATATCAAACTGGTTAAAAACTAATGATAGTAATATATAAATTAGATTTCATCAATTATAAAATAAAAAATGGTGATACTATAAGTCTATATTATTAGACAATTATCTAGATTTAGTGAAATGATGGTTGATGTTTCTTTAAGATAGAAACATAGTAAAATAAAAGAGAAAATATGAAAATAAATACAAATAAATGAATAATTTAAAGTACCATATACATACCTTCAATTATCTTTCCACTTAATGACTGCATTCAAGTATCATAGTCTTAATTGTGGATGGAAAAATAACTACATTTGAGAAACCCTAAGGTTAGAAGGATAAAAATGATTGAAATCAATATGTGTATACACGAGATGGTCAACAAATGGATGCACATGAAAAAATATCAGAAATGGTTTAAGAAAAATGGAAATTGGAAAGATGATCAATAAGGCTAGGTTAGAGCTAAAATATCCAAGGAAACATTTAAAATATAAAGGAAATTTGGTAAGATAAATCTCTAAGGCTACTTACTACCAAAAACACTAATATCCAAGGTTACTTGGGACATAAAGAATTGTTATATGATAGTTTTTAATATCTATGTAATATAAGTAATAATAAAACCTCAAATAAATAATTATATATATATATATATATATATATATATATATATAAAGTGTATATATGTCCAGTAAAAAGGTGAAACATGAAAACATGAAATGAAGGAATGAGACCAAATAACATACAAAATTTTGAAAATAAAAACCAAGGTCCCAAACATAACTACATGAAATCATAGGAGGATAATAAAATGACCAAGATATCATATTGTAACAAATAAAAGATTCAACTTCCATTATAAAGAGCTAAAATCTATAAATGTTATAAAATTCTATTCTATAAATCCATGAGTCTGTCATAGAATACTATAAAATATAATAGTAGAAATTGTGGCATCAACTAGGTAGGAAATAATGTATAAATAACATTAATAACTAACTCCCATGAATTTTTTTCTCTGATTAAATGAAATCAATTATTTTAGGGTGGGTGCATGTTTGTCATTAATGATAGTGTTGACCAATTTTGACTTTTAGGTCAAAATAGGGCACCCCTAGTTAAAATTTTCAATTTTAGGAATATGAGGGGATATAATATATTGTAATAAGGTGTTGTATATGTAATTTCATGCCTCTTAAGGTTATATTAACTTTGGTCACTCATTTCATTAGCCTATCATGTCATTTGGGGTCATTTCAAGGGTCTAAATGGTGCATTTAATGCTTTGTACGGGTTTATTTGGATTTGTGAAAGTTAAAAAAGATGATTTCATGCCCCATGTGTCCTTATAGGTCTTATTAAGCTGACACAACTGAATAATTTATAGGTTTTTTAGACAAAAGGTAGTTTTCTTGGCCAAATAGAGAGAAAAGGATATTTATATGGTTCCTTGGGAAGTGTGCCATTTATAAATACATGGTTGTGTGAATTTTAACCTTCCCATAGGTTTTATATACATTTTTTTTCATTTATTTCATAAAAAATTACATCTATAACTCATTTATCTTCTTTCTCCATTGGCAAACCAAGGAAGGGCAAGTTTTAGCACTCACCATGAAAGCTTAAGGTGGAGTTGAAGGAAATGATTCTAATGGTGGATATAAATATAAGTTCACTTTACATACATATAAATAAATCTAAAATTTGTAGCTTTCCTTTCATGAATATAGGTTATAACTCCATGTATCTTTCTATGCCTATTTAACCATGAGGGGGTATCTTTTTGAATCGGTTTCAACTTCTCTTATTTATATTGATGGAATGGTTTTCTAAAAGTGATTACACATGTTTTTAGGACATTATCATGATTCTTCAGGTGATAAAAACTTTATATACTTGGAAGATCCTCCTTTAGGCTTGTACATGCTTGTAAATGGCCTAGTTTACATTGACAGTCACCTCAGTTGCTTTGTGAGTGGTTTCTCCACATTTGTAAAGGTTTTTTATTCTTTTTTTATGATTTTTCTAGTTTTTTTGGTGTTGAAATGGTTTTAAAGTGTTTTAATGTGCATGGAAGACCTTGTTTTACATGTTTTTACCCTCCTAAGGGGCCGTCTCAGTCCACAGAGCTAGGAGCTTCACCTGCACAAGCAGGTTGACATCATCATGTCCAAAGAAAAACATCCACATGGTCTTAAACATTTAAATATACTTTAAATGAATTTTTGAGAGGTCTAGAATTGATAGAGAGTAATCACAAAGTTGTGACAAGTCAAGAGAAAGTGACTGCAATTTTGGGCTCATAGTCCCTAGAAGTTTCAAATAGAGGTTTTGAGGGTTATTTGGGATAACATATGTCATGGAAAAGAGATTTTTCAATTATTTTTATTTGTTTGACCTTGTATCCCTATAAACCTACTAAAAACATGACAATATTTAGAAGAAAAGGAGTGTAAGATGAGTTTTGACAAGCTCAAAAAAGGACCAAAAATCACTGATTTACAACAGTGTTATCTACAAGATTTGTAAGGAAGATGACACTCATACATTGTATAAGAAGTTTTATAACATGTATAAAAAGGGGAATAAAATATAAATGATATAACAAAAAACTTAAATTACTCATTCCATGGGAGAGGTGATGACTATATCAAATGGCCTTCTAGGCCTATCCCTTGTCCATACATAGGGTAGAGCATGGCTAGATGTAGTATTTCAATGATTGGCATAGAGAGTTTGTGTTAAGGACTATTAGGAAGTAAATAGTATAAATATTAATTATAAAAGACTATATTCAATCTCAAAAATCCCTATATAAGGTGAGACTTGATCAAAATGCTACAAAGTAACCTACAAGCCTAGAAATAAACCCCTATATCCAAGGATATTGGAAGATTAGCCCTAGTCAAGGTGAAAGGGGTCATTTGTTCTAAAAATTAAGCATTTATATGGTGAATTAAGGATAATATGATTCCAGTATCATAATTTAAAGGTTTTATACCCATTTTTTGTGGATATATACCTATCAAGATGCACCTATAGGCATGTGAGTATGCATATACAGTCAAAGGTATTGAGGTTGTGAACTTAGTTTAGAGTAGGGTAGTTTTTAGCATAAATGGAGCATTTAAGTAGATGTAATGATGAATATGGATTTATAATAAGATAATTTTGTAAATTAATACACTTTTTAGGTCAAAAAACCTACCTTAGAAACCTACAAGCCTGTAGGTATATGTCTCAGTCCTTAAGAGGCAAAGGCCTAATTTTGAGAATGGAGGATGAACTAATGCAAGGATGGAGCTTGACTCGTAAAAATAGTATAGGATCACATTCATGAGATTTAAAAAATAAAATAAATGTTTTTATTATATTTATAAGGTCCAAACTAAGCCAATAGAACCTATAACTAGGCCTAAAACAGTGATTCCCCTTTTAGGCAGTCATAAGCTTAATTTCTAGGTTTCCATGGAAAAGAAGATGTTTAAGGGGAGATTAGTCTTATAAGTGATCATTTTTTATTTTATTAATTCATGGAGGATACTTAAATATCATATTAAAACTCATTTTAAACCTTGATACCTCCAGACACAGGCCATACCCTGCCTACCCTCAAACTATGTTTTCCCAAAAGTCCACCTTGAAAATTTGTAGAGTTGGAGGACCAAATGGAGGATTTAGGTGCTAAATTTTGGTAAATAGTACAATTTTTATATCTAAAAATCTTTCCAATCATCATATTTTATTATATAATAAGGTAAACCCTCTCTATTTTATCTCATATTAGGGGGAGTTTTAGCATGCATGAAGGTGCCAATTTTTGGAAAATTGTTCAAATAATAGAATATAAGGATAGAAGGGAAAAAATTGTGATTAAATAAGATATAAGGGACATAAAAACCTAATAAACCTTAATATAAGGTCTGTAACTAGATAGGGTACTCCAACCAAGGAGGTTTGTAATCATGGGTGAAGGGAATCCATAAGCCTAAAAGCCAAATTGAGGGTCATATACATTTTTTGAATTTTTCATACCTTAAAATTGATTGTTACATGTTTTAAATGGTATATTGTAGGTTTTAAATCCATCAGAATTCAAAGGAATCCATTAGAAGCTCAAGAGGGGTCTTAAATGGTAGACAAACCTATTGGCAAGGCTAGACATGTTTCCAAAGTAGGGGTCAATTTAATCTTCAAGAAAGATTTTATAATTATTATAGGATGTTTATGGGACATATTAAGAGGTTTTAAAACCTCTATTTTTCAATATATTCACTAGGAAGCCACCATTTGGTTTAAAACATAATTATGCAAAATTGACTCAAATGGTCATCTTTAAGTGCTTAGAAATTTCATATAAATTTTCATGGGACCTAGAGATATTTTTAGATGATGGATATGGTAATTAGGAATACACAAGTGGAATTTTAAGAGGATTATAATGTCTACTCTTTATGAACAAATGTCAAGACCATAAACCACTCCAAACCCTCCTAAACCCTCCTCACAAACTTGATGGTAGTAACAAAGATAATAGTTATTATAGATGAATTATTTTTACCATGACTTTAATATTTATGGTGTTTTCAAATTTATGTTGATCACATCCATGGAATTGGATTATATAGAACTATATGGACAAGGTCATAACTAGGATTTTTCTCACTATTTTTTGTGTTGTGTAGGCTACAAGATGAATTAAGAGATTAAAAAAAAATTGGGTGTAATATTTACACTTAAGTAAATCCAAATATTAATTCAATTTCATTAATAAACCTATAAGTTATTCAAATAGGTCCTTACTTTCAACTAGTCAAACTGGCCAAATGCACAAGCTAAAGAGGGGAAAAAATCTTAAAGTGAAGTGATTTTAAAGTACCCATAATTATTAAAAGGAAATTTAGGGTCTTTAAACTTTTCATTCACTCCATCCCATGTATTTTTATGCTCAAATAATGCCAATTTTTAAGCTAGGTGTGCAAGGTGCATGGAAGGGTAGTTTTTAGGACAACAAATGATGATGGCTTTTTACCAGGTGTTTTTGAAAGACCAAGCATGCATATAATACATGTATAGGAATTTATGAGATCATAAAAATACATAAAAATAATTTTACCTTTACTATATTAGTTAAAATACTTTAAAACATGCATAATCATGAAGGCAATTTTTATGTTCAAAGAGATGAATTTTGTGCCATTTTGCCTAACTTTGATGACTTGGATTGACACTTATTGCTCCTAAACTTGAATGGTTTGACCCATATCCTCTTTCCATTCATTTATAACTAAATTTTTTATCTTTAAAAATGTCCAAGTGACCCTTTGACTCTCTCTCTCTCTCTCTCTCTCTCTATATATATATATATATATATATATATATATATATATATATATATATATATATATATATATAAGAGTTGGCCATTTTGGCATTGTAGGTATGCTCCACCTAAGTATGGTGAAGTCTTGCTCAATTGTAGACCTTATGATCAATAAAATGACTAATTTTTTACGTCTATCATGACTATTCATATTTATCTCTAATTTAATGTTGAATTTTCTTAGTGAATACTATGGATTCCTTAGCATTGTACTTCATTCTTTCACCTATTTATAGCCTCTTTTTGCAAGGCATGTGAAGTGTTCTAGGAGATTTTCATGGTTGAATGGAGTGGTATTTTCATTAGATTCATTAAATAACTTTTTTATATTCCTCCTAACCTTTCATATCATCTAGGAAACCATAATGTAATATTGATGTAAGAAGACATAGATTTGGGAAAGAGTGTGTTTTAGTTGGTTCCTTGGTCTCAAGTGTGGAATGCAAGTGGTTGGAAATCATAAAACTAAGATGGTGTATTACCTTCATAGTTTAGGTTTTATTTCATGTTATTATCAACCCATTTAAACCCCACATGTTTTAGTATAAGGAATATGAACCTTAGTTATGCATCAAGGGAAGCTAGCTCCTAATCTAGAGATCCACCTCCAAATTGGGATACCCACAGCCCTGAGGTGGTTCCATTGTATCACTTTAATAGGATAAGTTTGTCCCATCTCCACATTGGATTCAAGTTCAAGTGATAATAAATATTTTATAAAAATAACACCTAAGTCTTATTAATGTGATAAATATTATCAACCTCATACAATATGCTCATTAGGACCATGTTAGTCCAGAAGTTGGGAATGAATAACCTAATTGTAATTTTGTCAATTTCATTCCTATTCACCAAATGGTCACACTATTATAAATATTATATAATAATTAATGTTTTTTATGGTTATTTATCCATTCTATTATAACCAACTAGTAATATGTTATTATTTATTGCGGATATTGATAATATCCTTATATGGCCATGCTAACTAGACATGATATTTTATTTTTTAAATTTAAGGATATAACCATGTCATATTGATATATAGGTTTATTAAAAACATTACATGAAAGGTATACATAGGATATAATTTAGGTTTTGCATCTTTAGAATGAAGTCCCTCCTTTTGTAAAGACATAAAGTCACATGAGTAGTCAAAATATATAGAGGAAAGGATTTCTTCTTATCGAATGGGTCCCATTCTTTCCAATTTATCAAAAAATTAACTATAATGTCTAAAACATAGGCCAAATACATATGTAATGAATATTATGTATCTAAATACATATAGTGTTTTGTAGGAACATAGATAACAATCTAATGTTATTCACTCAAAATTTATTATAGCTTAGTTACGTTATAGTTTATTTACAAGATGATAAAGTTATCTTTGATAATTATTTATTCTCCATAGAATTAATTTAGTCTATGATAATCTCTTTGAACATGAAATCTGAGCAATGAAATTGGTTTTCTTTTAATTTGTAGTTTAAATCTTAATATGACAAATTAAATTTCCTTGTTTGTAGATATTAAATGTGAAAGGTGACCTTTTGAATTTAGTTATATGTATTTTTAAAATTAAATTTATATTTTACCTTTCCTTTTAATATTTATATAAGAACAAACTCAAACCTTAAACATGTCTTTATCATGATAATTTTATAGGTTTTGTACTTCTTTTTGCTCACTATATGAGTCTCCTTTGTGCTTAGTCAATATACAGCTACTTCCACATTGGTGAAGTTTAATTTTTTAATTTTTTTTAATTATCATGGTCCTCATATCCATTATTGATTCAAATTATTTGTGAATGATAGTTAAATCCTTGAAATTGGACATGTTAACTCTTATGACTAGATTTTTTCTCTCATTTTTTAAGGTCTTACAAATTTATTTGAAAATGTGATTATGCATAGTGAATAAAGAGGTGACACTTTGAATTATTACATTAATTAAAATTTACATAGTTTTTAGATAATTCTTGAAGATTTTTTTAATGTAAGTATGGTGCATGATAACTATACTGATAAACATGACATATGGTGACTCTTGGTTAGATTATTATTTCATAATTTTTGGAATATGGTTTATGCATTGAATTTGAGTGATAAATGAATTACAGGTTGCAATTTTATGAGGTTTATATGTCATGAGGTTTTGAAATATTTACAAACGGCATCTTGTTAGTAATCCAAAGTATTGAGGTTTAAAGGTTTATGCTGATAAGGTGATAGTCTTTTGACATGCATAGATAATAGTAATATTGTGATAGATATCATATTTTAGTAGGTCCACAATTATATTATCTTTAAATTAAGAATAATATGTAATGTGTGATAAAATTTATGGGCTAATGTAAATATAAGTTGGTGTCAAGAGATGCATTCTAATTAACTAAATTAACAATCAATATTGTGAAATAAAACATTATGAATAACAATAATTATAATAAGGGACTCATAATTTATCATAATTTGTGATAATCTAAGTAGTGTGATAATGTGCCAATATACAATGCACTGCATGAAAATATTATAAAAATAGGACCTTGAAACCTTAATTATCCTACTTGCCTCATGCTTAAAATTATTTATGAGATCACTTTAGAGGATGTTAAAAACTAATTTCAAGAGGGAAAAACCATGGTATCGTATTAAATATATAGTTTAAACACTCATTTTCATAAAATCCTAAGTGCTTTGGAAGCTTTATTATTATATAAATGGTTTATATTAATAAAAAAATGATGTGTGTTGGTCTAAACAAATGACAAATTCTATGGGGAGCATTAATGACTGTTAAAATCCTAATTTACTTGTTAAACCTTAAAACAAAACAAACATGATGGCTATAAATTTTATTTTATTGTAAAAAATGAAGTCAAACTTTAATGCTATTAAGTGACATACTAGGAGTTAACACCAAGAAAGAGTCACACATGTATATGTAGTGATTTTGTTACCTTTCTACTAAGATTTCATCTATAAATAATAATTAAAAAATTAAAAAATAATAATTGAATGTCATTATTATTATTAATATTATTTTTAAATATAATATTCATATCTAAATAGAAGGCTTCTAAACTTTTCTACTTCCAACTAGTCATATATAATCACAACATAGATACAATTGGCTCTACTCTAGGCCTTTATCCATTTTGATCCAATAATCCATAGCCAAGAGGAATAATAATTAAATCACCCTATCAAATAAAACCTTATGTTTTTTATTTTTAAGATTTAATTTTATTCTCTCCTTGGATTAATTTGTAAGTTTTTAGAAGGTTGGGAACCAATGTAGCTAGGTCAAAGGATATATTATATTTTTAAATTATAAAATTTTCATTTGTTATTGAATATTTCCTAAAAAATATTAATGTTAATTAATTTTAGGTACAAATATTTTCAATCTAAAATAATTCTTAATTCATATGGTAGTCCAAAAATGTTAAAATTATAATAAAAAATGAAATGTTTAGTTATAATACTGATATACTCCAATCTCTTAACCACTTCTCCTAAATTATAAACATCCCATGATAATTTAGATCAGGTCAAAAAGTGTGTTAATAATAGAAAATATTTGTATTAATATGTATCAAATAATTGTTAAAGTGGAAGATATTTGAGTAATAATTTAGATAATTATCTTAAATAAGTGTTATTCACTAGCTATTGCTAAAAAAAGAAAATTACTAATCTAAGAACTAAAAACAAAACATAAATAGACTACCAAAGTTACATAATCAATAAATAAAAATGAATTAACTACTATACTTATAAATTATTCATTTCATAAAATACAATCATATCAAATCTGATGTAGATGATGATAGAATAGTCGAGAAGTAGTGATTTAAGTATTGTGCAATCACAAAAAGATATAAATCATTACCTTATAATTGTTTCATATGCATACATTAATTCTCAAGATCTCATGTATATCATATGGTCCAATCCATAGGGTAACTCTCAACATGTTGGCCTTTTTTCTCTTTTATTTTATCCCAAAGTAAGACTAAGTCTAAATGTTTTAAATATTTCACCTTATCTCTTTTTTCAAACCATAGTTTTATGATATGTTGATTGTTAATAAAATCTTGAAGAGCTTCATCACATGTAGCTTCCATTTGGATATTGTTTAGTAATCCTGAATTTAATAAAATAGTTTTTTCAATGTATTCATGCATTAATTAGTATGTTGGGATCTTTAATGTAATTAAAAACATAATTTTTAAACATAAACTAATATAAATGGAAAATACTCAAGTTTTGTTTATAACTAATTTGATCTACCAAAAACATGTATTTAAATAGTGCGTCTTCTCTAGGTATATTTTTAGCATATTTCTTGAATGCATTGATCAAATTATTATTTATAGTATTGATGACACCATTCAGTTATGGATATTAATTGGATGAAAATTTCTATATGATATTATTATCACAATCCAACTTATTAAAAAGTAGGTCCATTATCATAGTCATAGGAAAATATTGTTCCAAAGCTTATGACTTTATTCTCATATAAAAACTTGATAGATTGTTTTGATGTCTTATTATTTGTAAAAATGACTTAAATCCATATAACATAGTAGTTTTTCACTATAATCACAAATTTATGAACTTTAAAGGAATTGGGATTGATCAAACTAATGAAATCTAATCTCAATTGAGCAAAGGGATACCCTTCAATTAGTGAATGTACTGGAATTGAAAAATGTACTTCTCTTTTGTCAAAAGTATGACATTCATGAAATGTCCTCATGTGATTATGTGTATATTTAAATAATTCATATTAAAAGTAAATTTTTCTAAAAAAATATGTGTTATCATGTTACCAAAAGGGTGACCACTATATAAAAATAATACTTCTAAAATTTTATTGATTACTAACACTTTGTATCTTGCAGGAACTTGTCAAGTCTCAATCTTTCTAAGTGCACACCTTAAGGTGTGCACCAAGAAAGGGGTGGTTAGACAATTGGTGATTCATAAGATTATTGTCTTTTTTTACACTTTCCATACACACAATTGTCTCCTAAAATAATTTAACCTAAGATTATTATTCTATTTTGTAACCATTCTAAACATTTGGCATATCATTATCCTTCTTTTTCTTGCCTTGACCCCCATTCACTAATTGATTGTACTAGGTCAAATGGGTCGAACTTGCACAATTTTTAGTGTGTGATTAATTTATAGGGTTGACTAGGTTGACACTCTACTATTTAGGGATATTTTTCACTTTGAGTTTTGTTATCCCTTCAGCCAACCTAGCTTAGTACCTAGTGATTTATCTCCCAAAAACATACAGGGTTGATTGGGTCAACCATGTACAACTGACATATTTATAAGGATTTATGGAAAGATCTTTCTATATATACAATTTCATTTTTAACAATTTGTGAATAGATAAGTGAAGAAGAATAAGTGTGAATGAACATCTACTTATTAACCATTTTACTTGAGGAATAAATCTTAAGGTTACATACATTCTTTGGAGATACATATCTTGTATTATGGAGAAATATTTTAGATGCATAGATAGGTTGTGTATCCTAGAGCTGATTTGTATTTTTTATCCTCACATACCACAAAAATCTCTTGAAAATCACCTTCACAAAGGGAGATATTGAGGCTCAATGGACTCATCTTCATGGTAAGTATTCCTAACTTTATTTCTCCTTTGGAAGAGTAGATATATAATGTATATGTGATTCTCTCCCATGCATTATGATTATGTATACATTGATGTGAGTATATGTATTCTATGCATGTTTAGTTTAATTTAATTTTGTTTCTAACCCCCATTTTGTGCCACAAGATTTGGTGAGAACTAGATTAGATTTACTTTCTTGTCTAGACATAGAGTGAAAAATAAACCTATGACTCTTTTAGTGTTATTGCATGATTATGTTATACTATAGGCTTTGAACCCTTACTAGCATGGTGTATTATGACAAGTGATCCCCTAATCAAGTCTAGCAGATTCCCATATTGGTCATGCTCCCACTTAACAAATGTATTCCCAATGATAAGTGTAGGTATCCTCTATCTTCTCTGAGCAAGGATTGATTTACAAAAATGATGCATCTCTGATTGCATACATTTTGGTCAACCCAACATGAACTAACCTTTATAGTATTTATTTACCATATTTCATTAATTTCATTATTTCATCATATATTTCTCATACTATATTGACTCTGTTGACTCAGTATCTAACTTCTATGTGCAATATTTTAGGTACAAGTTAATGGATCAACCCTTTTGAGCTAGTACAAGTTTTTAACTTTTTAGACATCCTGTCTAGACTACTAGGTCAATCTAGTTGACCCTATACATTTCTAGGCACTCAACAAAAAGTTTTTATAAATCTTGATTGACCTAATTAACCTAGTTAGCAAAATTTGAAAGCATATATCAAGATTCATGAAAAATAATATTCATTCTCTTTATGTCTAATCCACTAAGTCTACTTTCCATCTATCTAATATTTATTTATAGTCTTGACTTTTATAGTTTGTAGTTTTTAAAACTTCCCCTGCATAGTCAACTAGATCGACCCTATCGACCAGTTCTATGTTTTGTGTGTTGTTTGGATAATTGGGTTGACTCTACTGACCCTGTTCATTTTTAGACCTTGATTTCATAGTACAGGTTTGACCCTATCAACATTTTGTATATTTTGTGCATACATTGTTGACTATATGAACAATGTACCTTATTTCAAAGTTAGAACTAACCTTATATACTATTAATTAATTTACACTTTCTTTTCTTATTGCTTTCATGCTTAAAATAGATAACATAGTTTAATTAAGTGGTTTGTAATAAATCATTTAGTTTCACTAATTTATATTTTATACACACATGACCAAATAAAAAAATATATACAATCATTTTAAAAGTTGACTACCCAAGGCTAACCTACTTAGATTTCATCACCAAGGGGGAAGTTGACATGATATTATGGTCAATTATAAAGCAGGGTTAGCGGTATATTTTGGCTAAGCACCCAACACCCTTATCACTATGGTGTGTGAATTGAGGGGCTAATCCCCAATACCAAGAATATATAATTACCACTATAGATCCCTTTTATCCTAAACTACCTAAAACCATCTTTATTTTCTGTTCTAGTTTCATGCTTATAGCCAACCTCCCATCACATTTAAAATCATATCTTAATATTTAATCAACATTCAGGTTGACCAACTAGTTAATATTTTAATTTTCATGTTTATTGCTTACTCTTTATTCAATTTTATTTTATATTACAAAAAAATTCATTATCCAATGTTGAAGAAAAGTTTTGTGTTGTGTGCCTCAATTGGGTCATCCTCATTGATCCAATTGATTGTTTGTTCCCCTTCATTTTTTGACCAATTTTGTCCCTATTTTCCCTCTTAACCTTCTAATATCTACTTTTTCTTGAAATCATGAAGCCTCTTATCAAATTATTTATTTATAGTCTCAAACCTTTCCAAATTTACATGGGTTTATCTCTTATACCCTACCTATCCACCATTCTTTATGGTGGAGCTCTTCATCAAAATATTTTCAATATTAGTCTACCCTGTACCATATAGTCAATCTAGATAATTCTATTAGACAAATCCAAAACCATGAGAATCATATTCCTTATATATATTTTACACCTTATAAACCTATAATTCATAGACACATTAACCCATTTACATCAAACATTGGAACATCACATTATGTTCCACCTCATAAAACCAATGTTCATAATCCTCTCGTTACACCCATAACAAGATCACCTAGAATTATCACTTCCCAATGTAACATCGTTGAAATCACTTAAATTTATAATATATATGGTTCCCAATTTTTTAAAAACCTTCATGATAATACTATTTACACTTCTCACAAGAATGGTGGCTTTACCAATCTTCATTCTTCTTCTACCATACTTAAGACAACTAACACTAATGTTGGGAGTCTTCCACCAAATAATCCCCCTCTTAAAAACACAAACCCAAATATTTATACAACTAAAATCCTTGCACAATTCATATAAAAAAATGAACATCATGCAAAAAACCAATAAATCTCTAATGATGAACACGCTAAAACATTTATTAAACATGACTAGTCAACCACCTCAAGTCATCATGTCTCAACCAAATCAAAATTTTGTCGCTCATCCTCTTATAGATAACAATGGGAATATCATCCTTAAACCTCCAATGAATATAAAAATTCTTCAAAATATTCCAAATAAACCTTTATCCCCATTAATTACATCCATATATATTGGAAACATTTCTCCAACTATCACATATAATGGGACTAAGGACCCTACTATCTTTCTTAAGTCATTGGGTAATTTTTATAAGGAATGGGTCTAAACTATTACATTTTATACCACTAATATATTTCCTTTTTTTTTTTTTTTTTTTATGAACTTGAATGGTATAACCAACTTCCTAGACATTCCATCTCACAACTAGAGGATTTAGTCAATACACTAGTGAAGGAATTCCAACATGATGACCTTCATGAAAATTACCTTACCCATTTCATCAATTCTAAGAAATTTCTTAATGAATCTTCTCACACCTTCATCAAATGATAAAAGTCTCTTGATCATAAAGTGGACCATAACATGAATGATGATACTCTTTTTAGACTATTTTTTACTACTCTTAAACCTACCCTTCAATACAAATTTTGAATATTTTCACCTAAAACTTTAGATGAAGCCTTAGACCAAGAAAAAAGGCAAGACTTTTTTATGAATCAATTTTAACCATCTCAAACAACTACTAAAGCACCTTTATAGTCATTTTATCATAACATTGATTCATCCAAGCCTCCCCAACCTCAAAATGGAGCATCTAATTCAACCAATTTCAATACAGCCTACCCTCCCTTGAGTCTAGAACAACTCAAGAATAAATTTCCACCCTCTAAACATATGATATTTTATATTTCCAAACCTCCTCCAAAATTATACAATCCTAATAAATTTTTTTGGTGGTATGCTACTATAGGTCATTCTCATGAGTCTTTTTTTGATATTCATCTATTTCTTCTTTCTTCCTTTCTTGGTCCACATTTCAATCTTGATACTCTAAAAAAATAATGTTGTCAATAATATCTTGAATCTTGTCAAATTCAATCTCAAGAACCACAATCACATCAAAATCAACTACCTAATGATCAACAACAATCATCCAATACCTATAACTCATCTACTAATTTTTTTCAAACCATAGTTGATCCTTATTCCTACAACAATAAGGAAATGATAGCTCATATGAAAAAATTTAAACATATCATTGGATCCATTAAACCTCAACCTCTCATGTCACATAAACCAAAAGAGTACGTAGTTCAAATGCCTACTCCAATGAATATCATTCCTTCTTCTTCACCTCTTAAAAACATGTTTGCATTACTTTTTTAATTTTTATCTATCCTTAGAATTAAAAAAAAAGTATTATAAACTATGGATTACACCCTTACACCATTTATTTACCACACCATCCCATTGTCATACTAGTCATGACATCAGGAAGTTGTGTTTTCTTACATTGTATCTCAGAATAAACACTAAGTGTGAGATTTTTATCCTTTAGTAAATTTCCAATTTTATTTATACATCATGTTCTTATTTGTTTTTTTTGACAAATTCACTTATCTTACTTATTATATTTTTTATTATTACATATTTCTCTTTATGTATGCCTTCATGTTTGTCTCACATGTTTAATTACATTTCATTTTTTGTGTTTCCTATTTTTCTTTTTGCCTATATTACATGAGCTTACTTTTAAATTTATTAAATATCTTTATTGAGATTTTATTTCATTTAAATTATATTATTTCATTAATTTTTTACCTACTTCCCAACTCGATTTAGTATGTTCTACATTACTTTTTGTCATTTATGTTTTACATGCTTCCCAACATGATTTAGTATGTTCTACATTCCTTTTTGTCATTTATGTTTTACATGCTTCCCAACATGATTTATTATGTGCTACATTATTTTTTGTCATTTATTTTTTACATGATTTCCAAAATGATTTAATGTGTTTCACAATCATTTTTTATTCACTTTCCATCATTTGTCATTCTTTTTCAATCATTTGTTATTCGTTTTCCATCATTTGTCATTCTTTTGCCATCATTTTATCATTCATTTGCCTTTAATATTTTAGCCTTGCCTTAAAAATCATAATTTTTCAATTTTTCCTAATACCATCATATATTTTCCTTAAACTCAATTTTTACTATCATATGCCTATATTCCAATTTTTGTTTATTTTTGGCTTTTTATTTGCACTATATTTTATAGGTTTTCCTAGTGTTCTTCATATTTGACACCTTCACATCTCTTGAAGTCTAATTATTTATCTACAAAACTAAGGTAAGTAAAGGTATGTGTTTTTAAATTATGTCATTTAATTTATCCTATTTTTTTCTTACTATACTTTACTTAACATCAACATTATGTGTTATCATGTTCTATTCCTGAAGCACCATCCTGAGATGCACTTATGTGACATGTGTTGAGATTTGAGTGGGGCATATGTATACACATAATATTTTCAAAATTTTATCAATTACTCAATATTTTTATCTTTTAGGAACATATCAAGTCTCAATCTCTCTAAGTGCACACCTTAAGTGTGTACTGAGAAAGGGGAGGGCAAAACATTAGTGCTTCATAAGATTGTTGTCCCTTTTCCCACTTGTCACCTACCAATTTTTTTCCTAAAACCATTTTTTCTAAGATTATTCTTCTATATTTTACCCATTATAAACATTTGTCATATCATTATCCTCTTTTTTTTCCTTGACCCCCTTTCACCAGTTGACTATACTAGGTGACTGGGTCGACCTTGTATAATTTTTAGCCTTTAATTACTATATAGGGTCGATTACATTGACCCTATACTATTTAGGGATATTTTAAATTGTAAATTTTTTATCCCTTTGTCTAACCTATCTTAGGACCTAGTTGTTTATCTCTTTAAAACATATAGGGATAATTTGGCTGACCCTATAAAACTGACATATTTGGAAGAATTTAGTGAAAAATATGCCTATATATACAAGTTCATTTCCAACCATTTAAGAATAGAGAATTGAAAAATAATATATGTGAATTAATATCTAATTATTAACCATTATACTTGAGTAATAAATCTTAGGGTTCCATACTTTCTTTGAAGATATGAATTTTATCTTATGGAGAAGTCTTTTGGATGCATAGATAGGTTGTGTAGCCTAGAGTTAATTTGTCTTTGTTATCCTTGAAGACCATAAGAATATCTTGAAAAGCACCTTAGCCAAGGGATATATTGAGTATTTGTACATTTATCTTCAAGGTAAGTATTCATATTTTTATTTATCCTTTGTAAGAGTAGATATATAATGTAGTTGTGCTTCTCTCTCATGCATTAGGATTCTATATATATTGATGTGAGTATATGTCTTCTATGCATTTTTAGTTTAGTTTAGTTTAGTTTTTAACCCCTAATTTATGGTACAAGATTTGGTGAGCACTAGATTATATTTAATTTATTGTTATTAGATATATAATGAACATTAAACCTATGCCTCTTTTAGTGTTGTTTCATGATTATGTTAAACTATAGGCTTTGGAACCCTTCCTAGCATAGTGTATTTTGACAAGTGATCCACTAATCAGGTCTAGTGGATCCCCATATTGGTCATGCTCCTACTTAATAGATGTATTCGTAATCATAAGTGTAGGTATGCTCTATCTTCTCTAAACCAAGATTGATTTATAGACATGATGCATTTATAATTGCATATATAGACTACCTAATTTTTCATGGAAACTATTCATGATTTCCTTTGATTATTCTTTATATACATAACAAATATAAATTAATTGATATTTATTTCAATATGAGATACATTTCATCATGAAATGAGTTTATTTTAACCTTGAAATCTCTAATTTTTTATTTATTCAACTCTGGAGGACAAGTTCTATAAATAAAATAGTGGTTGATATGAGTATACATATGATTTATGTGAAATTTTGTTTGATATAATTAAATAAAAATAAGCATAGGATATTTTGGAGCTTTTATTTATTTATTTCCTTGGCTAAATATAAATATAAAATGCCTACTCTCTAAATCATATTATTGAAGCTTCACCATCAATTTTCCTCTATGTTTTCCTACTTCATTTTATCTCAACGTAAGTGTAGACACCTAAAATTGGACACTTCATGTGGATTTTAATATTATCTATAATCCAAATTATAATCATATTAAAATCCTTAATTATTATTATTTCAAACTAACATCCCTATCCAATTCAATATCCATCATACCCTAGACAAATAATCCCTTCTATCATAACCATACCTAATCCCATGAAATTCACACCTAATTACTTTAGTTAATTAACAAAAATTAAATAAATAGTCATTAAATAATAAAAAATGCCATGCATTTGGAATACTACATTTTTATAAAATCATAAAAAATCAAATATCCTCACATCACTCTCAAATCTATATGCAATCTCTTGTTATCCCATAAAAATAATTGTAAATTGGTTATCCAAATAATCATATAATCAAACTTTATTCCAATAAATTTCATCCCCATGCCTCATCAATGCATATCCTTACACATCCCAACTAACTTTATTAAATTTATCAACCTGCCATATTTTTCCATCCTCCACCTTTGATATTCAAACAAGATTAATGATCCACATAAATTCACAAAACCTAGAAATTGAGGTTCCTTCTCCTCATTCCATCAAACTAAAATCAAACAATGAAATATTGTCAAATCCATAAATCAATATTTAATACTTTTATCTAATAATCAAGTTAAAACATCAATGTTTCAATTGTAAATGTTTTCAAATTCTTGATGCATCTATAAAACCTATGTAACTACATGTAAATTCAATCCAAAAAATTATCTAAAATAAAATAAGATCAATTTCCCCTTATTATACAAAGGTGATAGACTACTTGTTTCCATTTTTAGCTCTATTTGAGGTATTCATTTACAATTTTTTTAACATTTCATTTGCGATTTTTTTAAATTTTATAACTCTTGCATTATCCTAACTAGTTTTGTGTGTGTAACATTTGAGATACCTAGTCGAAATCACAACCCAAATATCATCCTTGAAATTATCCTAGTTTATTATTTATAATTTTTGAGCTATTTAAGATCATAAATTTCTTTTTTTCTAAAATTTATGTTTCCCTCTTTTTTTTGGAGTCTTTCTCTCTCCTAGAAACATCACACACAAAATCAACATATGTTCTTTGTATTTTTATGGATTCATATTACTTATATTTTACTTGTATGTTAGCATAATTAATCTGGTAGTAGTAAGTCTAACCTATGTGGTAGTGATATCACCTATTATATTTCACTATTTTTCTATGTATTATTAATATAATCACATTGGTAGTAATGGTATCACTATGTGAACTTCTAAGATTACCTTTTTTAGTACACATTTTGAGTATGTTAGTACTAGAACTACCCTAGTGGTAGTGGTATCAACCTATGTATTCATAGGATCACCTATTTTAGTCCACATTTTTTATTTATATTAGTACATAATTTTCCCTTTATTTTGGTAATATCACCATTCCTATTAGTGTGATTGCATATATCTAAAACAATTATGTGTTTATAGGATTTTAATGCGATTACCCTATAGTTTAATGAGATTGCATTTGTCTTTGGTATAAATTCCCTATTATTTATGGATTTTCCTCTATTTTATTTTTTTAGGTTTTTCTTCTAGAAACACCATTTTTTATTAAACTACTAACCCCCTTTTTGTGGTTTTTCCCATCCAAGATCAAAAAGTCATATAAAAAAATGCATACAATTTAATTTTGTGCTTAAAAGGAACTCACATTTTTAATTTGGTTTACTAAAAAAAATTACTTGAAATTATTATATTTGCATGTTTTAGGGTATTCAAAATGTGTATTCTCTCCTCTTATACCTATTAGGAAATCCTAGGGATAAAAATCATTTTGACTATTTTTTTAATCTCCCATATCAACTAAGCTATATTTTCCCTCCCATTGCACCTATTAGGTAGTATTGAGGATAATACAAAGTTAGTTCTCTTTAATTTATATTTAGATAGGGTTTAATGATTGGGATTTCATCCCCAAACATTTATACCAACCCCATGTCCCAAAAAGGTATATAAACTAGTAAGGAGCATGTATTTACCATAATGATGGGTTTCATCCTCTAATACCTAGGCCATAGACAACACTCAATAGGAAATATTTTATAATTACACTCTAATAAAATATTATGGATGGAGTAATCACATATTAGTATGCCCTTTATTTTGATACCATTAAACTTCATCTTCCATAGACTTGGTCCTCACCATACCAAAGGGTATATTAAGGGAAACCCTATCAACTATGTCTTATATTATTAGTAAGATCTCATATATATATAATCTAAAAATGGTGTGGGGATTGGATAATAATTTACTAAATATCACTCACCACATTTTACAGAATGTATAGAGGAGGGCCATTAGTTATTTTACACACCTAACTAAATAATTTAGGTTTGTGTTGTTTAATTTTATTATTCCATTGTGTGATAAACTAGTACTAGAACATTATCTAAAAATCAAACAAATTCCAATTGAAATCAATTTAAGAGTAAAAAAAATCAACTTCAAAAGGCAAACTAATGTCTAATAAAAAAACATCTAAAGTCCAACACTTAATGTTAAACATCTAAAGTTAAATATATAAAATTCAAATGATCCTAATTCAAATATACATATTCAATAACATCAGAATTCAATGAGATCAACCCAAGTTCAAATCATATGTCCAACATTATCAATGTCAAACATCTATTCATAATAAATATGACTTGGTCAATTAAAATCTAATGTCTAAAATAAGATTAAGTCATTTGATTTATTTAGGTTACACTGACTATTATCATAAATATATAGTCAATGTTACTCCTAATCAATATAATTCTTAATCTAATCTTAATCCAAAAATCAAATCTAAAATCACAACATCCAAATTCAAATCAATTCAATCCATTGAAATAATCCAAATCCATCTTCAACTAAGTCATTATCAAAATTAAATCATCCAAAACAAATTAATCCCAAAGTTGAGCATCAATCCAAATCAATCTAAATCATATATTTATAAGTCCAAACATTAACCAATCCTTAACTCTTATTTCCATTAAATCTCTATCACATGTAGATTGGGACTAATGACATCACAACATCCATTCCTTCTCCCATCTAGATCCATGGTGCCCAAAATAGTTCTAGATAGAGCCCACTTTGAACAATACCTATTTTAAAATAAAGATGTATTTTCATAGCTCATTAAAAAAGTTTCTAAATTCTTATAGAATAAAATATCATAATCTTAGGTACATCCTAAGTAATAAAATTTAAACCTATCGATATCAAAATCTTCTTACCCCTAGTGCATGTGCTAGATAATCTCAAAAAATATGCCATATACCAGCTATATTTTTGAACATGAAATCCTCCATCATACTAATAAATGGATATCCATTTTCTCACCCATATATTAAAGTCAAAGAATACTTGACCTACTCTAACTAATCTAAGAATATCTAAACAAATAAACATCCAACATACATCTGATCGTAAAGCCATAATAAACCCAAAAATCATGTTGATTCCTTACATCACCTCTCCAAATCTCCTCATGTAAATAAGATTTGTGTCTATCTACATAAAAATAGGTATATAAATGATGACAATATAATCCTCTCAAATAATACTTGAAATCAATATTACACTAACTAATCATTATAAATATGATTGTGTATCTACACACCAAGTCTTTTGATGAGAGAAAACACAAACCTAGGTTGTATAGTGAAGGTTAATAATGCGAGTATCATCATATCTAGGTATATTATGTTAATATATAATAAAAATCAAATATTTATATCTATTATTTGATTTAACATAGGTAAAATGAAATAAAACCAAAATCATCCACATCTAAGGATTAAGAAATGGGGAGATTCTATTACTCATATCTATATCATGATCAAACTCCTCTAATTTTAAATAAAAGTCAAGATAATCAACCCATATTCCATAAAATTAATTTTTTCAAATAACCAATTTTATATGGGCATCACTTTGATGAGTTTGTTTATGACCATATACCTATCTTTGATGATCCTATCATTAATCTAACCATTATTGATGAGACCTTATTCGATGAGCCTAACTCTGAAGCCTCCATCATTGATTGGTATTATATCACTTACCTATTGCATAAAATCCCCCATTTAAATAAATCCATCATTTCCAAGTGAAAAGTGAAAAGTCTTAAATCTATCATTTCCAAGTGAAAAGTGAAATAGGTACTTATGAAAAACACAATCAAATAAACTCTTCATGTGGCCACATCCTCAATATATATTATTAGAAATAGTAAAACTAGATCAAAACCATTATTACCATCAACATCGACATTGACATAAAATTTAGAATAAAACTCACAATCAACATCAACATCTACATCAAAATAAAACTCACCATCAGTAAAAGCATGAAATCAAAAATCAAACTCACCACTAGCATCAACATTAAAATCAACATCAATATCTCATGGCATTGATTAGACACCTCCCGTATATTAATATGAAGGCATCAATTATCCTTCTATGATTATTGAGGAATATTTAATTATCATAGAATCAAGTTATCTTAGTAGACTCTAAAAATATCATGTTTTCTTTAATCCTTCTATCGACATCATTGATCCTTTTTACACCACCATTCCTTTGTCTTATTTGGATGTTTAATATTCTACACCCATTGATTAAGACTAAAAAATAACACACTATTAGACATATTATATAGTGACACATTAGTTGTATATTTCATGGGGATCTAATACATCCATTTAGAAGAGAATAGTGACTTAGTCAACACTATATTTAATCCACCAAAATATCTAAAATAATAGGATAATTTCCCCCATAAAAATATGTTAAATAGTCAAAAATTTATAAAATCCATATCCCATAGTGAAGACTTCTTTGAGGTGTTATCAGACAATCAAAATCCAAATCCTAAAAGTATAGAATACTCTGGTGGTGTAACCCTCTTTGAGGAACCAATATAAGAGTGATGTTATTCTACATCAACTAATGAATAAATCATTAAAATTAATATTGACACATAATAATCCAAAAATTATCCAAACTACAACAAATCTAAGGCCTAACTAGTAAAAATAACTCATTTTCCTCTTTTGGGAATTTTTAAATGTTTTTAACCCATCAACATCCAAAATCATGTCACACAAAACATTAAAAGAGCATCTAGAATCAACAATGGTGTGTGTTATTATTACTCACAATTTACCTTTGCCTTTGTAATTTTATGCCTCCATTCACAATCATATACTTGATATAAATAATGTACACCAACATCAAATTTGATCCTTAATTTAATGATTATCATAATTTACCCTACTGATTAGCACTCTCTTTCATATGAGTTACGATGAAACCTTATTAATTGGCTCATATGAATCATAATAAATAGTAAATGTATATCACAATGTCATAAATCAGTTCCACTTAAAAACAATGATCTTAGCATATAATATATCTATAACATGAATGTGTTAAATATCAAAGGTGATAGCATCATGCATCTCCAAATTTTATAATAAGTTGAGATGGCATAAATATGAATAAAAATATTAAATAAATAAATAAAATAAAAAATAAATTGAAATGATTCATCCAATAGTGAAAACCATTTCTCTGATGCATTGGGAAAGTACTATGATGAAAACTCATTTCCTCTTATTATGTACAAACAACCCATTATCTATAAGTAACTTGACACTTAAGGGAAACCCCATCCACATTAAAATCCATCCTATCTATAAAACATTTTACCCATCTAAATCATCCTCATAAAACCATCTTTATCCATCCTAAACATTCTACACTACCCCCTTATACATCCTATCATACCCATATTTTCATCTTGCCATTGATAAGGAAGTGGAATATATTTTAATCCTTATTTTGGGAAATATCTTGGTATATCCTCTAAATGACACTTTAAATACTATAAACTTGGTTCCCACATGACATAGTCCTCAAAGATCCCTAATCCATCCATATCCACCTATTCCCACCACTAATAACCTTAAGATAATCCCTCATTATCCCTTAAACATCATCATGGAGAGTTTTCAATCATGTTATGGACGTTTACAAGTGAGTGGATGAAGTGTCTTGATAGTCTAAGTGTCAATGACAAAGTGTGTAGTGTGTTTATCCTATTATGCTTGAAGTAGGCTTGGTTGATCTTTAGTTTTGGCATGATTAGGGATGTGTTTGAAGTATTGAGCATGTGTGAGGGGTCAAATTAGACGTTAAGGATGATTGGATATCCTATGGAAGTTAATGTTATTCATTTGGCTCTTCATTATGTTCATCTTGGCATAGCTGGTTCTTTGATAAAAAAATCTAAGTAGGCATATTAATGACATTTTATTTCATATGTATGAATGTTTCAGGATTAGATTGATATATGGATGGATTCCCATATGTGAGGAGATTATATGGTTAAAATTTTAAGTCATGAAATTGAGCACAATAAAAATTATTAAGGGAAAAAGTTAGCCTCTCAGAGAGATTTACTATGTTCCAATACTTAGCCAAACCATCACTACACATCATGTAGATATGGAAAAACCAGCATGTTTGAGTATTTATTTTTAGTACTTATAATGTCAAACAAGGTCAAAAGATTTTATGGAGATATTATATATAGTTCTAATAAGGTCCCTAAAAATTTGGACTCTTGAAGTTTTTTCTAGCTCAAGTTAAAAATGTTCAAATTTTCTCTTGTAGACTGTGTCAGGCCAGAGACTGTCAAGTTTAATCACATTGAATTCTAAGGTCATTGGTGTAGAAGATCCAATGGTGAGTGATTAATTAAACATATGGATATAAATGGTGTGTGTAAAATTCAATATGTCAAATATTAATGCATGAGTGACATGTCTCAAATTCACATATATTGGATAAAAGATCAATGATTCATGAATGATCATGTAGTCAAAAGATCAATGGTGTGGGACAAGTCAAAGAGTTGATAGTTCATGAGAGACTACCAAGTGGTATAAGCAAAAGGGACTATCAATAATGTTATCATAAGGCATGTGAGGGTGCCACGTTTCATAATCTTAGGAGTTTTGAGAAATATCTAATGTTGATCATTGCAAGATAAATATTAGGGTACTTAGTAGAGATTGATGGTGTGTATATGGTCAACATTGCAAAAAAACATGAGATGAGGTTAACATGTTTGATTTTTAACATTTGGATAGTAGATCACTGTGATTTAAAGTTTGATCTACTCTTAAATAAGATCAATGGTGAGATTTTAGTGTGTTGAGAGAAGAGAATGAGATGTTCTCTAAGTGATTGAGTTTTAACTATGACCATTTTGATTTAAATATTTGAATTTAATGAAGGAAAGACCAATGCTTAGTTTTTGAGCCATAAATTTTTGTCTATGTATAATTTTATGTTGTACTAAAAATAAAATTTGTACATTACCTCAAGGAACATCTTGAAATATTCATTTTAAGTTCTAAATGTTTGTATATTAAAAGTTATTGGGATCCAAAGTTGATTATCTATTCATTAATACTCTACAAGTAACCTAAGAAGGGTAATATATTTATTCTGATGGTATTTGAATGTTTCAATAGGATTGAGATATTGGATAGTGTTATAGGCTCCATGAGGATCATTTTTATGGATTTTTGAAGTTTGACCAATCCATGTTTATTATGTACAAATGCTTATAAGTTGACTATTTAGTCATTCATGGTGTTTCTATGTATAAGGTCAAAAATTGATCTATTTGGCTTTAACAGAGGAGTGTTGTGATGACTGTGAACATTTAAGGATATCAAAGGAATCATGTGTATTGGACCTAAGTATTTTTAAGTGGTCTTATGTTTCTAATTTTTTTAATGGAGTGATAAATGAGGGAATAAGTCTCCATGAGACCTATAAGGGATATTAAGGCCTAATTCAAAGGCGTAGCTACATAAGTGTGACCCATAGTTGATATGGCCAACCTATGAGTATAGTATTGAGATATGTAAGATGTATTAGGGGTTAATACAAGTCTAAAATCTGAATAAGAAGATAATAGTCATGATGACTCTATAAAAGGTGAAATCAAAGATGATGATTTATAGACTTGAGAGACTTGAGAGAAGATGTGTGTGTAAGATTTGAAGAGTGAAATAAAGAAGAAAGGGTGGGTGCCCAATGGATGGGTTTTATAGAAGATAAATATGACTATGTGTATGACTTATAGGTCATATTTCTAATGTCAAAATAGTGCTCTTGTAGGTTTTAATATTTAGGATGAGTGAAGAGGTATAGAGTGATCTAAAAGGATGTTTTTGATGTCTTGAGTGTGAATGAAGGATAGATGATGTTTATGTGAGATTATTGGTTGATTAGAGAGGTATATCAGAGTGTGGACTATCTAGTATGTATAGTTAAAGAGAGATGATATACATTATATCTCCATCAAATTGTCAGGCAATCAGTGATCAGGAGATGTTCATTTCATAGTTATTAGGAGGGTGCTCAAAATCTATTTTAGAAGGACTTGACCAATAGATGGTTATAAGGGCTTGATCATCTTAGGGGTACGTGATCTTTGTGAAATAGGTGTTTCACTAAATCTAGTCATAATAACTTGACCAATAGGTGTTCAAAAGGAATTGATCATCCTAAGGGTAGGTGTTCCTTGTGAAATAGGTGTTTCACTAAATTTTAGTCAGAAGGACTTAACCAGTATCATGTTTGAAATACCTTACAAGATAAGTAGTCCATTTTTTTATAGGATTAAGAGTGGGTTTTATTCTCTAAGAGGGTTTCCCACATAAATTTTGTATTGTGTATATGATATTACATAATTTATTATTCAGTGTTATGAATGACTTGTATATTCTATGAATGCTTATGGTAATTGAATACAGGTTTGAAAGGATTTGGAAATTGAATTGGATTGTTTTTCACCATTGATTAATTCCCCTCTCTCAATGGATTTTACCTCTAATAATTGGTATCAGAGAAATTCCTTTCATAAAGGCTGGGCATCTTAATGTAGATCCAAGGTATAATATGGGTAGCCATCAAATGCAAGGAGGCTTTTCCACTAAGCAAGCACCAATGTTTAATGGATCCAACTATGATTTTTGGAGTGTGATGATGAGGACCTACATCATGTACGTAGGGTTTAACACTTGGTAATCTATTGTGATGGTTATTCTACACCTAGTATTGCTCTATCTAGTGTTGCATATAAGAAGTTGTTTGAGAACAATTCTAAGGTAATGAATGCTATCACCTGTGGTCTTTCAAAGACTAAATACACCAAGGTAATACATTGTATATATACCAAGGAAATTTGGGATAAATTGAAGACTATTTATGAAGGATATTCGAATGTTAATTTGGAAAAATTATAGACTCATCGAAGATAATTTGAGAGTTTTAAGATGAAGGAATAAGATTTTGTGTTATCCTTTCTATAAAGAGTTGATGATATTATGAACATTAGCATAGGTCTTGGAGAGAAGCTTAAAGAAGCTACTATAGTTGAAATGCTATTAAGGTGTCTATCTCTCATGTTTGATTCTAAAGTATCTACTATAGAATAAAGTCATGTTCTTACTCAGTTAAAGATGAATGAATTGCATGGTATCCTTACTGCCTATGAGATTAGAGCACATGATGATATATCACCAAAGAAGGATGCAACATTCAAGATAGAAATGAAGACAAAGAATAATTTACATGGTAAAAAAACTAAAGGATGATGACATATATGATATTGATGAATATGAACTAATTATTTTATTTACAAGGAAATTGAAAATAGGGTCATGCAAGTATAATGGTAAACTACCCTTCAAATGCTTCAATTGTGGAGAAGTAAGACATTTTTATAAAAAGTGACCTCATAACCATAAGAATAATGATGATGAAGATCATGGTCAAGGTCATCATGATGTAAAGAGATCATTCATGTCTTATAAAATCAAGAATGGATTCAAAAAGTTTGAAAACAAGAAGTACTTCAAAGACAAGAAGAGTCTCTACACCAAAGAATATTCTAGATCATTAGATGAGATTGAAGATAGTGACTCAGAGTATGATCATGAATATGATGGTCATGTTTAATATGAATACCTATTCATGGTTGAGGAAGTAATTTTATCATATCAAAAGGAGTCAACTTGGAGTGATTCAGATGATGATAAAGATGAGGTGGACTATGAAATTAAATTGATGAATGATCTTGAAGAAATGAAGATTGAAAAGAAGATTAAAAATAAAATGAAGTCTCAAATCAAGGAATATGAAGAAAATTTTAGTGTGTTTGAGGAAATAATGAATGAAGACACCAAGGAGTATGAAGATATAGCCAAACATCTCAATTGTTAATTAAAAATCCTATCTACAAGCTTAAAAACTAGAGAAGATGAATGTTTAAGGTATGTAATTGAAAAGGAGTGATTAAAATATAAGTTAGAGAATAAATCTAGTAAGATGAATTAATTTGTGATATTTAAAAAGATCTCAAGTGATCTAGACAATATTCTGAGTGGTCAAAAGCATGAAAATGATAGAACTAGTCTTGGATATAAAGAAGAACTAGAAAATGCAAATCAAGACAAGATGAGACTAATGAAAATAAGAGTTTGAAGATAAAAAATTATTCAAGGAATGGAGATGATATTAGAGTGAGGAAAAATCATATCAAATAAACAAATGGCATGAGGTATGCAAGTTTTAATGGTTATTGTTACACATGTAACTAATTTGGGAATAGAGATAGAGAATGGAAGATACCTATTGTAAATAAGTTTTCATATAACTATGATGGGGGTAATTAGTAAAAAGGTGTGAAAAAAGTTAAGTTCTTCAACTATCTTGATGAGAGACATTTTTCTAAGCATTATCCAAATAAGGTAAGCCAAGGTGAGTCTTCTTCACAAAGAGTAGTTTGTTTCAATTGTCAAAATAATTGAAATATTATAATATTGTTTTATAATCAAGAAAGGCAAGATAAACTTCTTGGAAAAGGTATAGTGTGATTAAACTATCAATAAAGAGGTCATATTTTTAGTTTTTGCAATGAAAGGTCTATAAAATAAAATAGCTTTGATCAAGATCTGAGAGTGCAAGAGAGAAGGAAAGCTAATTCATGGAAACCAAAGGTGGTAAGTGTGATTCATGATGAATCTATAGGTCCAAGTAATATTTTTTATATGATTGAGAATGCTATAGAAGTTAGAGAGTCCCAAGAGCTCTCATTATCTGCTCATGTTGTAAATGAAGATACCAAGCGTAGGCAGAATAGCAAGGTGTTGGTTGAGGCTAGTTCTAAGGTGTGTATGTATTTAAGTAAACATCTAATTATATCTGAGAAATTTTTATGAAAAAACATCAGTTTTCAATACCTAGTGATGAGTTTTCAAATTGTAAGGAAGATTCTTCAACTAAAAAGGTATGTCATGAATCTATGTTATCTGCATGTGTTTTCAATATAGTCTTCAAAGAAAAGGAGAATGTTGTAGTGGATATTAAAGTTGTTTGTCTTAAGCATAAGAAGAATAATAAGAACTATTAGTATCATATGACTAAGGAGGAGAAGGAATATGATGAGTTATAGGCAACTCCTAGTTTCAGATTGTTCTAAGGAACTATGTGAAGTAGGGTATCTTTATCTATGCTTCTTAAAGAAATTTTTTTTAGTGGATAAGAAAGTGATGCTATGGTATTATTTAGAAGGTCTTAGAAGGTAAGAGATGAATGTTTACAGTTGGATTTGGTGTGTCAAGATGGGAGAAGTGATTTGATGAGGTCAAAGTGATGTCATAAGATGTTTTTGCTATGTATGTAGCATCTACAAGATTAAAATGGGTGTTTTCAGGTGGCATAATGAGATTGATCGAATGTAAAGAATATTTTGGTGCTTAGAAAGTTTTGTGAACTTCTTTTTTATGTGTTTAAGGTGGTTCTATGTCTTGATGATCCTATTTGTGCCTTTTGAAGATTTTTATGTGTTCTTTGGTTTATCTTTCTTATTATAGATAAAATACATGGTATATGAAGTTAAGGATCCAAAAGGTTTGAAGGATAAAATACTTATCTAAAGTGTGTGATTTTTGTATCCAAGTGTGTAATAAGTTTCATAGGTGGATGTTGACTAGAAGGAGATATGTTGACCTTGTTTGTTTTGAGATTCTAGAGTTTTAGGCTATGCTAGAAAAGTGGCTTTCCTTATTATTTTATGTATAAGGATTATTAATAGGTTGAATGGGATAAATGGGTTTTTAGATCAACCTTCATATATATTTTAAGGTTTTTTTTTTTTTAATTATTCTAGTTTTTTTAAAAATGGAGGCCTGATTAGCTAGTAGATTCATGAAAGAAGTATGTTGTATAGGAGGATATAGGTGATGAAAATTGGTTTGATTAATTGGTAATATTAGATTAATCAAGTTATTAATTTTTATGTCTTGAAAGTATGTCTAATAAAAGTTGTCAACTCTACAAGTTATAATTAGGGTTATAAGGAGTCCAGATAGGCCTTGTGTGAAGATTTGATGTTTTTGCTCAGTTTCTCCAAAAGATAAAGGAATTAGTGTTTCAAATTAGGTTATTTTGTTTTTTTTACATCATTTTTTATATTGGGTGAGTGGTATGAATTTTTTATTGTGGTCCTTGATATGACTCGAGAGAAAAGGCTAGCAAGCCTGTGTGGTGGTTCTTCATGGTGTGTGAAGATCTAAAGATGATCAAGAGGTGAAATGGCTAAGAGATATTAGTGGGTATACCTCTCATATGTATATTGGTGATTTATATCATATTTTAATAATTTTTGGTGTTCTTTTTTCATTGGTTGTAGTGCTTGGTTGAAGAAGAGTGTTGGCATGTAGCAAGAGGAAGTTGTCAAGGAAAAAAGTGGTAGGATCAAGGTAAAGGGGAGTTTTTATCATATTTATAATGTGGTACTATCCTATTGGTGGTATTTTTACGTCCTCAAGATTATTTTTTTCCCACTTTTTCATTATGTCAAAGGTATAGAAGGTTCCTATTGTGAGAGTGTTTGAGGAGAGAGAAGGAAGGTGAGTTGTACGATGGGTGTTGACATTAATGACAAAGGGGGAGATTATTTGATAGTTTTTAATGATGTCATGTAGGTTTATATTTGAGTGGATGAAGGGTATTTATAGTCTAAGTGTTAATGAGAAAGTGTGTAGTGTGTTTGTCTTAGTATGCTTGAAGTAGGATTGGTTGATAATCACTTTTATAATGATTAAGGATGGGTCTAAAGTATTTTTCATATGTGAGGGGTCTTATAAGAGGTCAATAATTAATATAGAGCCTATTTAATTTCATTTTATTCATCTATTTACTCATTATGTTCATCTTGGTATAGTTGGTTCTGTGGCAAAAAAATCTGAGTAGGTATATTGATGATGTTTTATTTCATGCATGTGAAGCTTATAAGAGTAGCTTGATATATATACAGATTCCCCTATGTGAGGAGATCATATGGTTCAATTATTAGGTCATGATATTGAGTGTATTAAAAATTATTAAAGGGTAAATTTTATCTCTTAGACATATTTACTATGTTCTCAGACTTAGCTAGATTGTCACTACATGCCATGCAGATATAGATGAACCAACAAGTTTGAGAATTTATTTTTTGTGCTTAGAAAGTCAGCCAAGGTAAAATTATTTCATGGATATATTTTTTATATTTATAATAAGGTACTTTAAAAAATTTAAATCTTTAATTTTTTTCTACATCAAGTTATAAATCTTCAAATTTTCTCTTGCAGACTACATCGAGCCAGAGATCATCAAGTTTAATCACATTAAAGTCTGAGATCATTGGTATATAAGATCCAATGTTGAGTGCTTAATTATACATATGGATATAAATGGTGAATTTAAAAATAAATATTTAAAATATAAATTCATGAGTGACATGTGTCACATTCATAAAGCTTGGATAAAAGATCAACAATTTGTGGATAATCATGCAGTTACAAGATCAATAGTGTTGGAAAAGTCAAAGAGTCAACAATGCACATGAGACTACCAAGTGGAAAAAATTAAATGGAATATCATTAGATTGATCATAAGGTACATGAGGGTATGAAATTTCATAATCTTGGGAGTTTCGATCAAGATTTAATAGTGAGCATTGTAAGATAAAGAGCAGGCTACTCAGTAGAGATTAACTATGCCTATGTGGTCATGATTACCAGAAAGCACAAGATCACGTCAACATGTTCAAGGTTTAATTTTTGGATATTAGATTATTTTGAGTTAAATTTATAGATACTTATGAATAATATTGATGTTATTATTTGAGAAAGATGAGTAAAGAGCATGAGATGTGTTCTAAGTGACCGAGGTTTAATTATGACTGTTTAGATTTAAATATTTGAATTTAATGAAAGAAAGACCATTTCTTGGTTTTTGAGCCATAAATTTATATCTATATAGAATTTTATGTTACCATAAAAATAAAAGTTGTATAGGACTTCAATATTCATATTTATATATTCATTTTAAGGTCTAAATGTTTGTATTGTGAAATTTTTTGAGCTCCAAAGTTAACTATGTTTGTTCATGTTCTACAAGTAACCCGAGAAGGGTAATAGAGTTATTTTGATGGTATTTTAATGTTTCAATGAAAATAATATATTGGAGAGTGTTGTAGACTCTATGAGGATCATTTTTATGTATTTTTTAGCTTTGAATAATTCATATTTAGTATGAAAAAATTATTAGAAGTTAATTTTTTGTTCATTCATGGTGTTTCTATGTATATGGTCAAAGATTGATCTATTTGACTTTATCAAAGGAGTGTCATGATTATTGTGATAATTTGAGGATTTAAAAGGGGTCATGTGTAGTGGATATATGCATTTTTTAGTTATCCTATGTTTTAAATTTTCTTTATGAAGTTATAAATGGGGGAATAACTCTCCATGAGACATATAAGGGATACTAAGGCCTAATTGAAGGGTGTAGCTACTAAAGTGTGACCCATAGTTATTATGGCTGACTTTTGAGGATAGTATTGAGCTATTTAAAATTTATTTAGGGTTAATACAAGTCAAAAATATAAATAATAATATAATAATCATGAATACTCTATAAAATGTGAAATCAAAAATGATGATTTCTAGACTTGAGAGAAGAGGTGTGTGTAAGAGTTGAAGATTGAAGGAAAGAAGAAAGGGTGGGTACTCAATGGATGGGTTATAGACAAGATAAGTTTGATGACTATGTATGACATTTAGGTCATATTTATGATGTCATAATAGTTCTCTTATAGGTTTGAATATTGAGGATGAGTGAAGAGTTCTAGAGTGATCCAAAAAGATGTTTTGGATGCCTTACGTGTGAGTGAAGGATAGATGATGTCTTTGTGAGCTTGGTGGTTGATTTTAGAGGAAAATTAGAGTGTGGAATATATATAATGCATATTTAAAGAGATATAATATACATTGTATCTTCATCATATTTGTAGGCAATTAGTGATCAAGAGATCTTCATTTCATAGGTGTTAGGAGGGTGTTCAACATATAGGTCAGAAGGAATATACCAATAGGTGGTCATAAATACTGGATAATATTAATGGTAGGTTCTCCTTATGAAATAGGTGTTTCAATAAAAAAAATTATGACTTGACTAAGAGGTGGTCATTAGGACTTGATCATCTTATGGGTAGGTGCTCCTTATGTACTAGGTGTTTCACTAAATTTTAGTTAGAAGTACTTGACCAGTCTCATGTTTATAATACCTTATAATAAAATAATTCCATGTGTTTATAGGCTTGATACTATTTTTTATTCCCCAAGAGGGTTTACCACATATATCTTATGTTGTTTGTATGATCTTTCATTATCTATTATTCATTATTATGAATGACTTATTCTATGAATGCTTATGGTAATTGAATAAGGGTTTGAAAGGATTTGGAAATTGAATCAGATTATTTACCAACAATAATTCACCCCCCTCTTAGTTTATTATGATCTAAAACATCATCCTATATCCATTCCATATCTATCATCTTATATTATGGTTTTTAGACTTAGTTTCCATTTACTATTGACCCCTTGCATATATTTTTCCAAAAAAATTAAAAAAACCTTAGAAATCACAAAATACTAAAATATAAAAACATTTAAAAATATTTAAAAAATTAATAAAAATCATAAAATATAGAGATTTCCTAAAAATAAAAAAAAAATGAAAAAACTAAAAAATGATAGAAACCCAAAAATTCCTAATAAGGATTATCATCGATGTCTAAGGTGCATCTTGCATGAGGTTGATGTCATTGAGAGAGTGTGCCTAGTTGGCAGTATGTTGATATGACAAGGGGAGTTGATGGAATGTTACCATTCAAGGATGTTTTCAATAAATACAATTTTAAGGAAAAAAATGCCTTATGATTGCATGAAGGTATAGGTCTTTGAGTAGCCTAAGCCTAGTCATGGCATGAAGAGACCTTGTGAGAAGTTATGATCTTGGTGTCTTGGTGAGGTGAGTTCATATAGGCATGATTAAATGTATGAGGTTTCTTGATCATTAATTTGTAACATTATAACACTAATGAGATTCTTAGGGTGACCCTATAGGGGTAAAACCTTCAGATCGAGTCTACACCTAAACCATTTCTAGACCCTACCTAGCCTAACAAGATATCATGATATTTTGTCAAGGAATGTGAAGGATTTACGATAGTGATAAATTATGATTTAGGTTTCTACATTATGTGAGTGATGTGTAAAATACATGAAAAGAGTCCTAAAGGTTAGTTTTAAGACCTAATATGGTTTACAAGTCAAGGTCTAGTGATCAAAGAGAGAAAATCTAGCCTACTGAGGGGTCATGATCTTATTTCAAAGTGTTTGAGATTATGTAAGAATTTATAGAGATGATTTTTATTGTTTCAAGTATTTTCATGTATTTTTAGGTCATAATATGAAGGATAAGGCATGAACATTTTCTTGAAGGTCTCTTAAGTACTTGAAATTAAGGGTTCTCAACATGAAAAAAATTTTCTTGTGCTCATTAGATCATCAAAACTTTTCATGGTAACCTAATATATTCATGGTATATTTGGAATGGTCCTAGATAAAAAAAAATTATGGATAAGTTTTTGGATTGAGGGGCTATGATTTATGAATGATTTTTAAGAATGAAAATAGGATTAAACCTTTTTAGAGCCATAATAAGGACCTGATGTTGATAAAAAATTACTATAATGGATTTTTATGCTCAATTAATCCATTGTATATTTTATTGTAATCTCTTAGGTACCTTTAGGTGGTATTGGTTAGAGAGAGGAGAGATAAAATGTTGAGTTATATGTTTATTCCTGAAGAAGTTGTTGTAGTTATAAAAAGTTGCATTGGACATAATGAGCACATGGATAGAGTAATAAATTAGAGACTTATTTTTAATTCCCATTAATTTTTATAAACAATTTATATCCCCCAAATTTTCTAATCTAGTCATCCAAGTTAGCCAGTTGCTAATAGGCCAAATGGTGTAAATAGCGAAAAACCTAGGTAGTAGTGAGAAGATGAATATGAATGTGTTGTCATGATAAGTGATGAAACCAAGTGCATGGATACATTTTTTTAAATCTTATTTCTTATTAATTATTGGTATAAATCTTGGAAGTAAGGTATAGTAGTGAAAATGATGAAGCTAAAATGGCTTGTCTGACTCAATGAGGTCTATGTGTAGTAAGGTCAATAAATTAATCGATAAGACCAATAGTTTCTAGTATACCATATGACTATTATATTATAATATTATATATATATATATATATATATATATATATATATATATATGTCATATGTTCATATAAATTTATAAAAACTCATTTAAAATTTATATACAAGTGTTGGAGGTTTGATTTACCATGACAATTCTTTGAGGAAAACTGGTAGTTCTAAGTGAGCAAGTTACAAGAATATTTTTGAGTATTTGTTTCCATATGTGATGAAGTATAATGTACTTGGTTAAGTTTTATAGGATTTTTATGTTTTTATTTTATTTTATTTATTATCATGGTTTTGTGGTTAAATAATGTGTTATCTTCAATTGTTCAAGATAAACCTTTCTATGTGTGTGAAGGCCTAATGTAAATAGTACTAATGGTGTGCTTCAAGAGGTAATTGGAACTAAAAAGTGTCATGTAACTAATATGATCTTAGTGGGGTTATATTTTAGTGTCATTCCTACCATGTTTTTATTTTTAAAGTGTTTCAAGGAGATCAAAGGCTAATGTGTACTAATAAAGGCCTAATTAAATTAGGTCTCCTTAAGGCCTAAAAGAGGTTTTGGTATTTTAAGTTCTTGCTGAACTATTGTAATGATTGATACATGAATTAAATGTGTTATAAAATATAGTTTAAGTTTAACACAATTGTGTAAGTGTGAATGGCTGACCAAGAGGTGTGTGAGCTAGAGGATAGTATAAGAATAAGGACTAACATGCCTAATTAGCTAGTTAGAGATTTTTAGAGAGCAAGTGAAGGAAATAAAACATTAAAGATATAAAGGAGGTCTAATATACCATTAAAGTTGTGTATATAGACTATTAATAATATATTATGGGGTATTATATATGAATTTCAAGGTCATATGACCTAATTTGTCTTGAAGAGACCTATTTGAGTGAAGAAGCCTAGAAGGTAGATTGAGAGGGATAGAAGATTGAGAAGAGATAAAGAAGGTAGTCATCATATATTATGTGAGAAACAAGGTTTAATAAATTTTATCAATATTTTTAGGTGGTTGAGTTCATGCTAATTCATCTATGAGGTTGGTGCCTCCTTATAGGTTGGTGCTTGCTAAAGCCTAATTGAGTGGGTGCTTGACTAGTTGTGTTTGGTGATCCATGTGGATTTGGGGATTCACTAAAGATTGGTTTTTATATTATAACACTATTTTCCTTTTTTATATATCAGTGGGTTTTATTCCCCTTAAAGGTTTTTCACATATGTAATGTCTTATCTTATTTCATGATCTTGTATGGTTGCATATGCTTTGTTATATATTCATATTTGTATGATGGTTCATATATTATTAAGTGGAATTGAATGAATGTTTTGAATACAATTATTCATCCCCACTACATAGTTAATGTGATTCAAAAAATTGGTATCATATCCTAAAAAAAACCTAACATCTTGAAGGTGATCTTAAGAAGAACAAGATGTCTAATGATTAAAAAAGGAAGAAAATATGTATGATGAAGAATTCTACTATGAAAATGAAGGAGAAGCTAATTTAGACCTTGAATTTGATCCAATAAGTGCACTATATGATTTTAAACATAAAAATAAGACTATAAATGATCTCAAGAATCAATTAGAAGGTGTAAATACAAAATATAAATCAAATGAAGTTGAGTATGACCAATTGAAGATAGAGCTAGATTCCTTGAAGGTCAATCATGAGTAGCTCATAAACAAGATAAGCAAGTTTGAAAAAGAGTGTGAGACATCAAAACATTCAATATTACCAATATGGAAAAACTAATCATACATCACAATGCAATAAAGATGCAATAAGGGATAAGTTATCATGGGAACATGAGAAAATGAGTGATCAATCAAGAGGTAAGTATAGAAATGTTATTAACTATAGTTGTCATAATATTGGACACATTGTAGTATTTTTTTCTAATAGAGTTAGAAGGTCCTCAATTTTAAACAAGATATATTAAGCTCCTAGAATTCAAGAGAAGGGTCAAACATTGGTGTGAAAGCCAAATCAAGTTAGGATTGATCATACTAAGTCAAAGAGTCAAGATAGATTATTTACTAAGGAGGAAAAAAAGACTAAAGAGGATTTTATGCTAGCTTAGACTACCTTTCACATTCAAGATGAATACATGAAATGTCATATATATAGTGGTTTATTAAGACAAATGATAGGAGAAAAAAATAATTTCATCTCATTGAAGAAGAATGCTTTAGGAATAGTGAGAGTTGGAGACAACACAAATGCCAATATAGTTGGAAAGGTTATCTTATGTTTGGATAATGGGAAGAGTAAGACACAAAATGTGTTGTATGTGTAAGGTTTGAAACATAACTTTATTAGTGTAACTCAAACATGAAATCAAGTACACATAAACCTTTCATGACAAAGGGTTTGAGATAAAGAGATCCAAATTAGGAAGGCTAATTGCCAATGTTAAGATGACTAAGAATGATCTATATATCTTGAATGATATTAAGAAGGAGAGATGCTTTATGATCAAGATGGATAAAAGTTAACTATGGAATATAAGGTTAAGTCACGTAAAATTTGACAATCTAGTCAATATAAGCACTATGAAGTCTATGAATAACATGCCTAAGATCACAAAACCTAAAAAGATACTTTTCAAGGCATGCCAACATGGTAAGTAGACTAAAATAAGGTTTAAGTCCAAGGATTACTCTACTACAAAACCCTTAGAGTTACTACACATTTATCTCTTTGGGATTATAAGAATTCAAAGCATTCAAGGAGATAGCTACTTCATGTTACTCATAGATGAGTACATAAGAATGTTTTGGGAATAATTAATTGAAATAAAAGTTAGAATCTCGTGATAAGTTCAAGGAATTGAAGGCTCTTGTTGATAATGAGAATAATGTGAAGATAAAGTGCCTAAGCTATGATAGAGGAGGAGATTCTATTCTAATGAGTTTGATGACTTCTATGAGGTTCATTAAATAAGGAAACAATTCTCAGTAGCTAAGACACCTCATCATAATGGAGTAGAGGAAATAAAGAATAGGATAGTTCAAGAAATGGCTATAACTATGCTAAATGAGTCTATATTATCTGATGAATATTGGAGAGAGGTAGTAAGCACTACATTCTACGTTTTGAATAGAGGATAAATAAGGACTAATGGAAACAATACTCCTTATAAAATGTTGAAAGGTAGTCCTAACGTGGAACACTTTAGAGTGTTTCAGAGTAAGTGTTTCATCAAAATAGATGATGAAGACTTAGGAAAGTATGATTCTAGATTTGATGAAGCTATATTCCTAGGATACTCATCAATGAGATCAACCTATAGATGTTATAGCATGAGGTTATAGAATATAATGAAAAGCACCAATGTGAATATTGATGAGACAATGAAATCACACTCATAGTCTAAGGATACTGTACAAAATCTAGACTTCAATAATTAATAGGAAACTATATAGTTTGATAAGGAAGAAGAATAATTTGATGAGTGATAGGACTCAAAAATCCCCTTAAGATAAATTCAAAGAGATCATTCAGAAACTCAAATAGTTAGCAATAAAAATTCAAGTATGCAAATAAGGAGAATATTGCTATGTAGTCTAAATCATGAGAATGATGGTATATTATCTAATATTGAACCTAATAATCTTATATAGTAAATCAAAGATAAATTTTGGATAGGTTATATGAATGAGGAGTTAGACAAAATAGATAAGAATGAGACTTGGGAATTAGTTCCTAGGCCTAAAGACAAGAACGTCATTGGCACAAAATGGGTGTTTAGAAACAAGTTGAATGAAGATGGAGAAGTCACTAGGAACAAGTCTACATTGTTATGAAAGGGATATGCACAAGTTAAAGGGATAGACTTTTTGGAAACCTTTGCACCAATAGCAAGATTGGAGACTATCAAATTGTTTCTAGTATATGTTGGATTGAAAGTGCTCAAGGTATACCATATGGATGTAAAATCTACCTTTCTAAATGGCAGTTTGAAAGAGGAGGTGATCAGCCTAACAATTTATTACTATCAAGTGATAAGGACAATGTTTATAGATTGAAAAAGTCTAATTATGGTCTTAATAAAGATCCTAGAGCTTGGTATGATAGGGTGGATAGGTATCTATTGCATCAAAGATTCAAAAGAGGAGTTATAGATAGTAATCTATATATAAAGATAGAAGATGAACATCAATTTATAGTAGTTTTCCATGTGGATGACATCATCTTTGGTGGAAATAATTAGAAGATAACCAAGGTCTTTGTAGAAGTGATTAAGAAATATTTTGAGATGTCCATGTTGGGAACTCATTATTTCTTTGGTTATAAATCACTCAGTTTGAAAAAGGTATATTCATTTCATAATCCAAGTACATAAGAGAGATGTTGAAGAAGTTTGAGATGGAATCCTTCAAGGCATTTAGTAAAAATATGATCATAGGGTATATGTTGAGTAAGAAAGATGAGTATACAAAGCTCAATTAAACATCATATAGGTTAATCATTGGAATTTTGTTATACACCACTATCTCTCAACCTGTTATCATGCAAGTAGTAGGTATTGTAGGAAGTTTTATTTTTCGTATCCAAGGATCAAGGAGTTAAATTTCACAACCTATATAAATGCAGACTGGGCAGGGAGTCTATATGATAAGAAGAGTACTAATGGAGGATCTTTTTTCTTAGGTTGGTGCTTGGTTTCATGGATAATAAAAAATAAACCATCAGTAGCATTATCCACTTATGATTCTGAGTACATTGAAGAAAATTCATGTTTCACTTAGGTCTTATAGATGAGATATACCTTAAAAGTGTATAAGGTGGAGTATGGTAGTCCTAGTCATATCTCTTATGACAATAAAAGTGTAATAAGTGTCTCAAAGAACCCTATCATGAACTTAAGTACTAAAAACATTATGATAAATTATTATTTCATTAGAGAGTAGGTAAGTGACCAAATTTTCAATATTAAATATGTTTCTACACAAGATCATATTGTAGACATTTTGAGCAAACCACTTCCAAAAGTAACGTTTGATCACCTAAGATAAGAATTGGGTGTATTTCCTACCCCTAATAGTCACTAAGGTAGCCAAGTGCTTAGGGGGAGATAATTAGGTGGTTCATTATCTCAAAGTGAAGCATAATAGTGATAATAAGGTATGCATGGAGATAGGGGAGCATGTTTATATTATGACTCATAAACTCATAGGTTTGTATGTTGAGTGTTTTGGTTGTAAGAAATATGATCCAAGGAGTTACAAACATCACATTGTCATTTATTTAAAATGAGGAGAAAGTTAAGAATGAGGGATAAGTTTTATGAGAGTGGTTTACATAAATGATAAAGGGGGATATTTTTTAGGATTGTCATTGATGTGAAAAGTGCATCTTCCATTAGGTTGATGTTATTGAGAGAGTGTGCCTAGCTAGTAGTATGTTGATATGACAAGTGGCATTGATGGAATGTTTTCATTGAAGGATGTTATCATAAAAGATAATTTGATTAAAAGGAGACAATTTTTATGAAATAAATGACTTTTGGTTGCATGAAGGTATAGGTCTTTGACTAGCCTAAGCCTAGGCAAGGCATGAAGAGACCTTGTGAGAAGGAATGAACTTGGTGTATTGGTGAGATGAGTGCACATAGGTGTTGTCACTTGGATATGAAACCTTTAATGAGATTAAAATATATATTCATCCAAGTGGCATAATATAATAATCTCTAGGATTGTCGGCATCCTAAAGAATGAGATGAGTCCATAGATAGGGCTAGCTCCCTTGATATACCACTTAGGATTGCAACTAAGACTAAATTTGGGGGTTAAAAAGGGAGAAATAAATTGAAATCAAATATAAACTAAAGGAGGTGATACAAAAGATATATTAATTACATCTAACCATATACATATGACACTTAAGACCAAGAAACAAACAAAACATACACATTCCCAATCTATAACTTCTTACATCAATGTTACATTGTGAGGTCAAAATAAACATCTAGGATAGGAGGACTAGAAAATAGGACTTGAATGTCATTTATGAAGAGATAAAATCACTAATTCCTTGAAATATCTCAATAACACTTCACATTCCCTGTAATAATAAGTTTTCTAACTAAAAAAAGGTTAGAAGAATGAGATAACATGCTAAGGAAACAAGAGTGTGACTTAAGCAAAATCAAACATTCAAGTACACACACTAAGTATAGTCATATAAGAGGTAATAATTATTCATTTTATAGATAATTTTATTTATATTTGATTAGGACTTTTGCATACTCAGGTGGAGCATCCAATGCAATGCCAAAATGGCTAACTCTTATAGAGTTTGAGAGAGAGAGAGAGAGAGAAAGAGAATTCCAAAGGTCAAAAAGATACTTGTCAAGATGATACATGGAATTAATTATGTATTAACGAAGGATTTGGGATGAACCATGAAATATAAGGATCTAAAAGTGTCATCTCAAACCATCAAACTCTTACAAAGTGGCCTAAACCTCATTTTCTTGGACAAAAATCTACTTTCATTATTAGGCCTATTTGACTGACTTGTAACTGATCCAAGGCAGGTCCAATTATTTAAATTGAATGTAAGTCTCTCATAAACTCCTCTCCATGCATTGGTTTCATGCTTGGTATTATATAATGACTTGGAAGAGAGTCATCATCACTTGTACTCTAGGAAACCTCCTTCTCATGCACCTATCACACATGGCTTCCAAATTAGCTTCAGTTGATCATGAAAATCCATGGGATGGATTTAATGAAAATTTTTAATACCATAAATTTCCTTGGGATAATCAAAAAATATTTAAAAACATCCCACTTGAAGTTTTCCATCTTCTTCACTAGCTTGTCTAATATGCCTGATTTGACTAGCTAAGTTGAAATACTAGTTTAGGGCACATATGTGCTATTTCATGGCATGAAATGAATAATATGAGTTTTTATAAGTGTCAATATTTATAATATACTTTGTTTCATCTCCTAACTCCTCCTTTAGCATAGATATCACACAAAATAGTGAAAAAATCCAATTTCTACCCCATCCATATAATTCCATATAACTCATCATAGTGTGAAGTAGCTTAGGGGAGTTCGGTACAACTGAAAATAATCATTATAGATAAAATATTTCACTTTGGTATCTATCCAAATTAATTTTGTAATAAAGGTCCTTAGTAAGGGTTAGGGTTTTGGGCCTATTTACCCTCTTAAGCTTCATTCATAAAAGTTGGATGTCTAAGTTGCCAACCAATTTTACTAGTTTGATGTTCAAAGACCTCACTAGCTTCCCATAAGTCCTTTAGCTCCCATTCATATCCTCAAGAAATATATGAACATACAAAATTGTCTTATCAATCTTGTTTCCCTTGTTTTCATAGGCCTAAGTTTTTTATTAAGTCAAAAATAGATTTCTTGATGTTTGATCTGCCTCCAAAAGCTCATACATCTCTAAGACAAAACCCCCTATCTAAGACAAAATATGGGGTACTTCCACTATTAACTCAATAAAATTGAATATTTTATGGAATTTTTTAAATTTTGAATACTCTCCAAATTAAAAATTAGCCCCTGATCATATGACTAGACCCTCTAAACATTCAAAATCAAATACTAGCTCCTTCAAAAAGTAGACTATGCAAGGTTTAAGATTATGGACTATATTTGCATTTTTTGGGGCTCTTTAGATAGTTTGGAGATATCACCCACATCCCATTTATATGGTCACTCAATTCCTCATCATGTGTGAACTTCTATCAATACTATCCATGTTTCTTAATCTTCAAAGACAAATGAGTCCACTAGCTTGTTTCAATCTCTCTCACTATAGGTGGCTTAGTTAGTGACCCCTACTATAAGTGTAAATGCCTGGTTAGGCTTGAAAATGATATTTTAACACCCTTATTGAAATGACCATGATCACCTATTATCTTGATTATACCTTTTTTCACCTTATATGGCCTTCCATAATTACTTAGGCACATTTCTCACATTATTGTTCATCTCAATACTATTAAGCTTAATTGTAGGTGCACATTGGTTCTTTGGTCCTAGGTTATCATGTTTGGAGGACTCATTTTCATCCCCTATAGTCACCTAGAACTCATATATACTTTTGTTTATATTTTACCCATCTGTTCATCTTGTTTAGGCTTGAATCATTACCTAAATACCCTATTAGTTTCCTTATTCCCTACCTGACTATTGTGATAATCCTATAAAATGGTTGTAGGATCATGTATCTCCACTAAGACCTAGGTCATGAGGTGTAAAAACTTTTAATAAACCTCCAAAGGTCACTTACCATTCATTTATACCCTATATCCCCTTGAAAGGGATAACATATCCTCAAACTTCTTGCCTAGGTTACTATCTGTTGAATGAGGCAATTTACTCTATTATAGGTGTATATTTTTTCACCTATGTCTTATCCATAGGATTATAATACTTCAACTTAATCATAATAATCACTCAACACATTCATTCACCTTGGACTCACCTTCTATGCCCTTTGGACCCTTAACTATGTTCCTTCCTACTTTAACTAATACAAACCTACTGACTGTCATACATAGATTTAACTATGTTTACCCTTTTAGAAGGTACTTGTAGGTGCATGATTTTATATAAAACCATACCCATGATTTTTATAGGTTTCCATGAATCTTATAAAATAAACTTAGTATTTGGTTTCACCTTTATTTGCTTTAAATAATTAATATATTCTCAAAACCCTAATTTGGGTCACTGTTTATCTTATTTAGATTATGTACAGGGGTTTTGGGACCCTTTAGGTTTGTATCTAATCATTTATTGTATAAATGAAATATTATAACTTTCATAAATATTCCATAACCTCCATTCATACTCCAAACCCTCACAATCCTCTCACATGCCTTCATTTAATCAACACTAAGTGTAACCTTATTGACTATGACTGTGTTTTACTTACGTGGTATACTTGTAGGTGGTTTTTATGAAGATCAACATATTATAATATATTCCTTTATGAACTCCATACTAAATATTTTTCACATCACTTAGCAAGGTTCAAACATGCTCTTGAAACGTGTCACTTTTCCTTTGGCAATTAGGGAAGTATGTAGGCTTTCGAGAATAGTTGTAAGTGACTAAACCTAAGCTAATTGTATGGATTGATAGTACATGGGAAAAAAATAAAATTACTTCCTCATATTTCAAAGATACTTGTACCATGAATGTGAATTTAAATCATCTGAAATAATATTCCTATGCACATAGTCTCATTTTCACTTTGGATGAAGGGAGGTCCTTTTTAGATTCAAGACTATAGATAACATTGAGAGAATTTAGTGTTTTTATGGCCATTTTAGATCTTCAAAATATCCTCCTCCACTACTCATTATCCCTTCCAACTTGACAATGTTCTTGTATTATGATAGGGATACAAGACCAAAATGTTTATGTGTCTTAAAATTCCTTTCAACCATGTCTTAAGGCTTAGGAAAAATTTCTAAGATCTTTGTTTCCTCAATCTAGTGAACATGGTCTTAAACTCAATAAATCTCCTTATGAGGTTATTCCCAACTTGATTTTACAATGTAATACTTTCATCATGTCCACCATACTTTCTACATAACTTCAAAATATCAAAGAGGACTTTATTTTATGCTTCATCCTATCTAAATGTGTATTTCATGTTCTGTTAGTGATACCTATAGGTAGGTGTTTCCATGGATAGATAGTGAGCTCAAATTTAGAAAATATGCATTTAATTTGGATATGTAAGAGAGTTTTAAGCCACCCTAAATTATGAAAGAATAGGTTCCTTTCATAATCAAGGGCTTGGATCATTATAAACCTCATCTCAACATGAAAATTTCCATGAGGACACCTAAAGTTACCCATTAATGGTTGACTGTACAATTTTGAGGATGTGGTGGACAAAAGGCATTATCTGGACCCCATAACCAATATATATTCTCTCTCAAAATTACAATAATTATTATTGTTTTAAAAACCTTGAGGAAAGATTCCATATCACTTTTCAAAGTTTGAAAACTCTTATAGACACCAAGAAAGATATGTAAGTAGATTATGAGCAAAAGTGCACTATGAATACAATTCAAGGAGTGTTGCTTTTGAGGAGTGAGATAAAGAAGGAGATAAAAATTAAATTTTAAAAATGATAAATCTAAACACATTCAACCTCTATGACCACCATCATAATAAGATAATCCTTTAAATGGTGAAGAACTACCTGCTACACTCAAAAAGATTAGTCTACAAATTTGAAGTGTTTTTCCCATCAAATCAGCATAAAACATGAAAAAAAAACATGGGATACATGAGGGGTAATATTAAAAATCATCTAGATTAAAAATCAAAAAATAATTTGTACATACTTTCTCATAATAAATAAAAACCTATAGGGATCACAAAATGACAAGAAAAATTACATAGTCAACTTCAAATGAATGGTTCATAAAGAAAATTTGCTCATTCTCAAACTTCTTTCTTTTAAAACTAATTAATTTGAGTGTATAATACACCCTACAGATAATTTTACTTGAAACTGCTTATCTTGACCGTACCAAGCACAAATTTGCCAGTCACTTTAGTATGCCAAGAAGGACAAAGATGTAGTAGAATGGTTTTGGGAAACAAATAACACTTCTAGATTAATTCAAATGTGGATATGAATATTAGGAATCTTAGGAGTCACTTTTCATCATTTTCCAAGTGGCACACTTTCCAAGGAGGCCATACAATTTGCCCAAATCTCTCTTTTACTCAAGAAAACTATCTTTCTTGTACATAACCTATAATTTGTTAGTTTTGTAAGCTTCCTAAGACCTCTATGGACACATGGAAAATGAAATCAGCATTTTTAACTTGCACATTTACCAATAAAATCGTACAAAGCTTAAATTCACCTATTTAACCCCTTAAAATGAATCAAAATGATAAATGGACCTAGAGAACTAATGACCAAAGTTATTATAACACCAATTGACATTAATTGACCTATGAAAGACCTTATGAAAATAAATTATACACCATTATAGGTCTATAAATAAAGTTTTTTACTAAGGGTACCATAATTTGACTAAAATGTCAAATTTGGTCAACAAATTGGTGAATCATAAGGGTAATATGCCTACTATAATAACTGGACCAATAGCTTTATTAGTCCATTGTGACTATGGAGTCATCTAGGAATTGAGACAAACAAGATAATTTTGACATTTGCACAAAACAAGACAACTAATGACTACCTCAACCACACAAAGTAAAGACAGACACAAAACAAGACAATAAACACACACATGTGCCTAAAGCACTTAGGATAAGTAGAAAAAAACTACTTATGTAAATCTAACTTGATATGTTCTTATCCCTCCTGGATCAAAGGGGAAGTTTCTTAGGTCTCTTCCATGATAATAAACCTCATGGTGGTAAACAAGTGGTCTATTGAAGTAGAATCTTGGCAAATCAACCTTCTTACTTTCCACCTTTCTTGGAGAAGCTCCAAATGGATCAACATAAAAAAAGTTTCCAATGTACACATAATCATTTTGATCTTCAAGGCATATCTCTTTATGGTTTCCAATGCTAGTGTAGTCTCCCAAGGTTTTCATGACTATCAATTCATTTTTAGAAGGCTCATTTGGCTCATATTCTTCTAGGCATGTATTTTGGATTCTCTCCAACTACTCTATCTCATCAAGAAGCTTGACAAACTGATATCTAACTTCATCATGACTCTCTTGAGGAAGGGTGGCTTATATGATGTTTGAGTTGAGACAATAGTCTTTTAATTCATCCCAAAATTCATCACTTTCTTGCTCAATATCTCCCTCTTCAATGCCTATACCACACCAATCTGATTTCTCCTCTTCTTTCTCAAACATAAGAGTCTCTATCTACTTAATAACATTTTCTTGAAACGCGTCTAACTCATGTTCCATGGATTGATCATTATCTTCCTCAAGGAATAAAGGAAGTTCATCAAACAAAATGAGATGGGCCTTATCATGTTTTCATTGTTCATCATCCAATGTTGACATTTTAAACTTGCGTATCTCATATTGAAAGACATAATACAATTGTTACAAAGTATCTTCATGAGTGGGTTCACCTTGAAGGGCCTTTCTAATAGCTACAATCTCTTCTTGACCTTTAATACTATAACCTCATCATCTTTATTCTTCTCCCATTAGTTAACCACTTGATTCCAACTTGAAATTCTGATTTTTTCTTATTCTTGAGGAAAATTAGTAACCTCATCCATGTTTCCTTGGCTCAATATTTTCATTCTCATCTCTAGCTCTTCAATTTTCCTATCTAGATTGACTTGAAAAACCTTTTCTTGAGGATGATAGGTAGCTTCATCTACCTTGTCCAGGACCATCAAATTCTTTCTAGCCATTCTTTCTTCCTCAAGCTCTTTGAATGGAACATGATGAGTACTCCTCCAACTTGGAATGATAATCAATTCCCTTTCTTCTTGATGGGTAATAATCTCATCCATCTAGTCCTGATTTTGAGTTGGATCATGATGAGAAATTTTCCAACTTGGGATCTTGAGGTTAGATTGGAGGGGTTGAAAAGTTTGGGGAAGACTACGTATAGCATGCATAAACATATGAGGGGCTGATTGAGGATATAGATACTAATTTTTAGGTTGTATAAGCTACTCTTGGATATATGAGGGATTAAAACTTGAGGTTTTGGAGTGAATGGGATCTCTCTAGGATTCTTCTAGCCTCCTTTGTTGTTGGAATCCATTTATAAGAGATTTTGATTAAGATAGTTCTGACTTGGTATAAAAGAGGTTTTATTAAGCACACTAGAGATTTAATCTATCTTATTTTAGTGTTAAATTACAAGATTTAAAATATTAAGAGTACAAGATGAATCACTTGGTATAAGAGAAGACACATGAGGCAAACTAAGTGACTTATCAATCTTCTTTTGATAATAACTTTCCATTTTGAAGAGATTTGGAACATAAGAGGATTGGATTTATATGGGAATAGGCTGATTAAGGATGGGAGAGGACACACAAGGTTGGTTTCATTGAGTAGTTTGATTCTTCCAACTCAATAGTCTTTCTTCCATAAATTTGATGACCTTAGATTGCTTGGCCAAACATTCCTCTTTATATCTCAGTTAATCTTGGTGAACAAAGGATTGATATTAAAGCTCTTATTTATGCTTATTAACTCATTCAACCTATCACATTCTTATACTTGATTTTACCACTCAATTCTTATCTCTCTAATAGTATTTTTAGGTTGAATAGAGGGAGGATGACCACAACAAGGTTGATTAGGAGCAAGAGAGCCATTTTAGGGGAAGCTGTGAACAATATTAGTTTGATTAAATTGATAGGGAAGAACATTAGTATAATATTGATCAAATTAATGATAATATATACCAAAAATTTATAATTTTTGTGCAATTGGACTACTTAACCAACTGCTTCAATTTGGAGTCACCATTGGTGTTGATTGGGATGCCTTCAAAAGGTTGATTAATTGAAGAACACACCAAGAATTCTCCAACTCCTTGGAAAAATAGTCTAAATGGGCATGCCAAAAACTATTTTTACTTGGATATGTACCCTTTGAGGAGATGAAAATCACTCCTCATCCAAGTGACACAATTGAATCAACTCTAAGCTTGTGGGCAACCTAGGGAATGAGGAGAGTCTTTAGATAGGGCTAGCTCCCTTGATATACCACTTAGGATTGCAACTAAGACTAACATTAAGGGTTTAAAAGGGATAAAGAAACTAAAAATAGAGATAAACTAATGGGTTTGATACACTAGATAGATTGATTACATCCAACCATATGCATATGAATCTTAAGACCAAGTAACAAACCAAACATACACTTTCCCAATCCATAACTTCTTACATCAATGTTACATTGTGAGGTCAAGATAAACATCTAGGATAAGAGGAATATCTTTAATGTAAATAATAAAGAGAAAAACTCACTTAATCCTTTAAATATCTCAATAAAACTTCACATGCCTTGCAATAAGAAGTTTTCCAACTGCAAAAAGGTTCTAAAAATGAGCTAACATGCTTAGGAAACAAGAGTGTCACTAAAGAAAAATTAGAAATTCAATTAAAGATACTAAGTATAGTCATGGAATAGGTAACGCTTAGTCATTTTATTGATCAAAATGTGTACATTTGATCAAGGATTCACCATACTCATGTGGAGCATCTAATATAATGCCAAAATGGTTAACTCTTATAGAGTTTGAGAGATAGAGAGAAAGAGAAATGTACAAGGGTCACAAAGATACATATCAAGATGATACAAGGATTTAATTGTGCATGTGATAAGGGTGTGGGTTGAACCATGAAATATTATGATCTACAAGTGTCATCTCAAATCATCAAAATCTTGCAAAGTGGCCTAAAACTCCTTTTCTTGCACATAAAACTAACTTCATGATTAGCCCTATTTGAGTGAATTGTAACTAATCCAAGGCAGAGCCAATGATTGAAATGGAATGGAACGCTCTCAAACATGTATCTTCATTCATTGGTTACATGCCTATTCTTTTAGAATCACTTGAAGAGAGCCATCATCACCTGTACTCTAGGAAACCTCTTTCTCATGCACCAAGTACACTTGGCATCCAAATTAGCTTTAGTTGATCATGAAAATCCATTGGAATGATTGAATGACAAGTTTCAAGACCCTCCATGTCCTTGGAATCATAAAATAAGCTTTAAAAGTAACCCACTTAAAGTTTTCCATATTCTTCACTAACTTGTCCAATATGCAAGATTTAATGGGTTGAGTTGAAACTCATACTTGGGGAACCTAAATGTTTTTTCATGACATGAAATGAATTTGAGGAGTTATTATAAGTGTCAATATTTCTCGTAAACTTGGTTTTATCTCCTAACTCTTCCTATATCCTGCACAACACATAACAGAGTGAGAAAATGAATACACTTCCATACAACTCATCATGTTGTGAAGTAGCCTAGGGGAGTCCTCTCAGACCTCCAATCATCATTATAGACAAAATATTTTAATTTGGTAGCTTTCCAACTCCATTTTCCAAGATTGGTCCTTAGTAATGGTCTATTATGGTTTTAGGTCTATTTTCCCTCTTAATCTTCATTCACAAAAGTTAGACGTCCAAGTTGCCAACCAATTGTACTAGTTTTATTTTCAGAGACCTCACTAACTTCCCCTAAGTCATTTTTCTCCCATGTATATCCTCAAGAAATATATGAGCATCCAAAATTGTCCTATCAAGCTTGTTTCCCTTTTTTTCATAGGCCTAAGTTTGTTATTGAGTCAAAAATAGATTTCATGATGTTTGATCCACCTCCAAAATCTCATACATCTCTATTATGAATCTACCAACATTATTCAATCAATTGAGAAGCTAACCTATTGTTTAAAGTGAAAAGGTCATCACCTTGTGGTCAGTAGACCTAATTTTGCTCCATAGGCCTACCTATTCCTCTTAGAGTTTAAGCTATCTTAATGAGTTTATTTGCATAAAAATGGCTCAAGAACATATATATAAATCCCATAGACATTATCCTATATTTTGGGAGGCTTTTCCCATGCTAACAATGGTTTTGACCCTTCGTTTGGTCCTAGTCCTACCTACTATGTTAGACTACAACCCTTGGTGTATGGAATACCCTATTTAATTTCTCTCTCATATGAGGTGTTATTTACATTTTCTTAGGTATGTTAAAACTTCACAAAACATCTTTCATGGTTTCCTTGGCTTCTAATCCATCTCTTTTATCCTATCTCACAAGACTACCTGTTTATGAGCTTAAGGGGAAGTACCCCCTATTTGAGATAAAATAGGGGTAATTACCATATTACCTAAGGAAAAATGAATATTTTAGGGAATTTTTTAAGTGTTTAGGACTCTTCACATAAAAAATTATCCCTTTATTATATGACTAAACCATCCAAACTTACAAAATCCAAGACTAGTTCCTTCTAAAAGTAGACTATGCAGGGTTTAAGACAATGGACTATATTTGTATTTTTTTGGGATCTTAAGATAGTTTTTTGATATCAACCACACCCCATTGATATGATAAATTAATGCCTCATCATGTTTGAAATTCTATCAATACTACCCATTCTTTTTAATCTTCAAAACTAAATGAGTCCACTGCCTTGTTTCAAGCTCTCTGACTATAGGTGGCTTAGTTAGTAACCCTGACTATAGGTGTAAATTCCTAGTTAATATTGAAAATGATATTTTAATACCATAATTTATACCACCATGATCACATATTATCTTTATTTTACCTTTTTTCACCTTGTATGGCCTTTCATAATTACTTAGGAACACTTCTCACATCATTGTTCATCTCAATCCTTTGAACCTTAATTGTAGGTGCACATTGATTATTTGGACCTATTTTTTTATGTTTTGATGACTAATTTTCATCCCCTAAAGTAAATTAACACTCTTGTATAATTTTATTGAGATTTAACACATCTTTTCATCTTGTTTAAGCTTGAATCATTACATAAATACCCTGTTAGTTTACTTATTCCCTACCTAACTATTGTGATAGTCTTATACAGTGACTGTAGGCTCATGTCTATCTATTATGACCTTGGTAATGAGGTGTATAGAATTTTAATAAACCTCCAAAGGTAAATTATCATCCATTTATATCTTCATCCACTTAAATGGGATAATATGTACTCAAACTTCTTGCCTAGGTTACTATCTACTAAATGAGGCAATTTACTCTACTATAGGTGTATATTTGTTCACTTGAGCCTTAGCCTTGGTATTAAAAGACTTCCCATTAATAATAATAATAATTAAACACATGAATTAACATTGGATTCAAATTTTATTCCCTTTGTAATCTTAACTAAGTTCCTTCCTACTTTGACTGAGACACACCTACTGACTGTCATACATAGATTTGGTTGTGTTTACCCTTTTGGATGGTACTTATAGATTCATGCTTTTCTATATGACCGTGATCATTATGTGAATAGGTTTCATTGAAAATAAAAAATAAACTTAGTAGTTTTTTCACCTTTATTTGCTTTGAATAATTAACACATTCTCAAAACCCCAATTTGGGTCATTGTTCATCATGTTGTGATTGTGTATAAGGGTTTTGGGAGCTTATGGTTTGTTTATCATCATGTTTGGTACCAATGAACTATTATAACATAAAAAAATATTCCCTAAATTCCATTTATAATCTAAACCCTCACAATACTCTCACACACCTTGATTTAGTCAACAATAAGTGTAACCCTATTAACTATGATTGTGCTTTACTTGTTTGGTGTATGTGTAGGTGGTTTATATGAGGATCAAAATATTATACTACCTTCCTTTGTGACATCCATAATAATTAGTTTCTAAATAAATTATCAAGGTTAAAACATAATCTTGAAACTTGTTACTTTTCCTTTGGAACTTAGGGAAGTATATAGGCTTTGGAGACTAGTTGTAAGTGACTAAACCTAAGCCAATTGTATAGACTGATAGTACATGGGAAATAAAGAAATTTACATCCTCATATTTAAAAAATAATTATTCCATGTATGTTAATTTTAATCATTTGAAACCATCTTCCTATGTGCATATTCTCATTTTCACTTTGGATGAAGGGAGGTCCTTTTTGGACCTAGGTCTGTAGATAACATTGAGAGAATTCATTATTTTTAGGGCCATTTTATACCTTGAAAATATCCTCCTCCACTACTTATTAGCCATTAAATTTTTATATGGATATTTCCTTATGATAGGGATATAAGACAAAAAAAATTAGGTTTCTCAAAAGTATTTTCAACCATGTCCTAAGGCTTAGGCAAAATGTCTAAGCTATATGTTTCATCAGTCTAGGAAACATGGTCTCAAACTTAGTCAATCTCCTCATGAAGCTATTCCAAAAATGATTTGAAAATTTAAAACTTTCATAATTTCCACCATACTTTCCACATCAGTTCAAAATCTTAATTATATCTTCCTTTTATGCTTCATCTTCTCTAAATGAGTACTTCATGTTTAGCTAGTGATACGTGTAGGTAGGTGTTTCCATGTACAAATAGTGAACTCAAATTTAGAAAATATGAATTTTATTTGGATATCTAAAAAAATTTTAATACACCCTCAGGAATTAAAAAATAGGTTCCTTTCACAATCAATGCCTGTCTCATTTCAAACCTCTTTTCAACATGAAAATTTCTATGAAGACACATGAAGTTGCTTATTAATGGCTGACTGTGCAATTTTGAGGATGTGGTGGACAAAAAGAATTGTCTTGAATCCATAACCAATATATACACTCTCTAAAAATAACAAAATATATTATGGTCTGAAAAACCTTGAGGAAAGCTTCCATATCACATTTCAAAGTTTGAAAGCTCTTGTAGACACCGAGAAAGATATGTAGGTAGCTTGTGAGTAAAAGTGCACTATGAATGAAATTCATGGAGTGTTAATTTTGAGGAGTGAGATGAAGAAGTAAATCAAAATGAAAATTTAAACATGATAAATCCAAACACATTAATCCTATAATACCACCATTATAATAAATTAATCCTTCAAATGGTGAAGAACTATGTGTTATACTCAAAAAGACTAGTCTACAAATTTGAAGGTTGTTTCCCATAAAATCAACTTGAAATTTGAATATAATCATGGGATAAATGAAGGGAAATCTTAAAAATAATATATATTCAAAATAAGTAAGTGGTGTGGATGGACTTATTCACAATTAAGTAAAACTTATAGGGTTCATACAATGACAAGCAAAATTACACAATCAACTTCAAATAAATGGTTCATAAATCAAATTTGATAATTCTAAAACTTATTAACATTAAAATGAAGGCCTTTTATTTTATAATACACCCTCAAGAGAGTTTGCTTTGAAACTACTTATGTTGTCTATACCAAGTAAAAACCTGCCAGTCACTTTAGTATGCCAAAAAGGACAAAGATGGAGCATAATGATTTCGAGTAAAAAATAGAACTTACAGATCAATTAAAATGTGGATATGAATTTTAAGAATTTTAAGAGTCACTTTTCATCATTTTACAAGTAGAAAAATTCCCATGGAGGCTGCATAAGTGCCCAAATCTCTCTTTTACTCAAAAAAATTGTCCTTCTACATAACCTACAATTTGTCAAATTTTTGAGCTTCCTAAGACCTATATGGACAAATGGCACATGAGATAAGAATTTTTAACTTCAAAATTTCCTAATAAACCCATATAAATCATTAAATGAACATATTTAACCCCTTAAAAGGACTCATAATGATAAATAGACCTAGAGAACTATGACCAAAGTTATTATAGCATAAATTGCCATTAATTGACCTATGAAACACCTTGTTTAAATACATTATACCCCCTTATAGTCATAAAAATAACTTTTTTTAGTAGGGGTACCCCAATTTTACTAAAAGGACAAATTTGGTTAACAACAAGCATGAGTGGATGTATGAGGTTAATTGAACAATCTTGTGAGGAATTAGAGTAGTCATGAGAGTCTTAGGGTGAGCCTATAGGGGTAGGACCTTCAAATCAAGTCTACACCTAGACCATTTCTAGACCCTGCATGGACTAGTGAGGTATCATGATCTATTTTCAAGGCATGTGAAGGGTGTATGGCAGTGATTAATCATGAGATAGGTTGATTGAGTATGTGAGTGTGGTGGATAATGCATTGAAAGAGTCATGAAGGTCATTTTTACTACCTAATTTGGTTTAAAAGTCAAGGTCTAGAGAGAAAGTAGAGAGAATGTGGCATAATGTAGGGTCATGATCAGATTTAAGAGTGTTTAAGATTATGTAATAATTGTGAGAGGTGATTTATGTTATTTAAAGTATGTTAATGTAGTTTGAGGTCATAGTATGAAGTACAAGGAATGAAAAGTGTTTTGGAGGTCTATCGAGTGATCAAAATGAAGGGTTCCCAACCTAGGAAATATTTCCTTATGCTCATTAGATCATCAAAACTTTCCATGGGAAAATAATATATTCATATTATATTTGTAAGGTTCTTAGCTTAACATGCTAGGCATTAGTTTTTGTATAGAGGGGCTATGCTTTATGAGCGATTGTTAAGAATGGAAAGAGGTTTAAACCTTCTTAGAACTTTAATAAGGACCTGATGTCAAATATGTTGATAAAAATTTCCCATAATGGATTTTTATTCTTAGATAAGATATTTTATATTGTATTGGACTCTCCCAAGTACCTCTAGGTAGTATTGGTTAGAGAGAGGAGAGATAAAAGTTACATGCTTATTCCTAAAGAAGTTATTGTAGCTGTCAAAACTTGTATTGGAAATAGAGAGATAATGGATAGAATAATAAGGTATAGAATCATGTTTCATTTCCATAAAGTTTTTTATACATTTTATATCCATTAAGTATGTTAAACCTGTCATCCAAGTTAGCTAGTTGCTAACAGGCCAAATGGTGCAAATAGTGTAAAAACCTAGGCAATAGTGAGAAGATGAATAAGAATGTTTTATCATGATAGTGTGATGGAAAAAATTTATGGAGATGATTTTTGTGAATTTTACATCCTATTAATTTTTTTTATAAATCTTGGAAGTTAGTTATAGTGGTGAAAATGATGAAGACAAAATGGCTTATCTGACTCAATGAGGTCTATGTGTAGTGAGGTCATCAAATTGATCTGTAAGACCAATATTTTACAATATAAAATATATTTTTTATATTTTAATATGGTATTTATATGATACATTCATAATAATTCATTTAAAATTTCTATATAAGTGTTGGAGGTCTAAGTCCCCATGACTAGTCTTTGAGGAAAACTAGCAGTTCTAAGTGAGCAAGTTACAAGAGTATTTTTTTGTCTTTTTAACCTATTTTATAAATTTTAATGAACTTGGTGAATTTTTTCAGGATTTTTATGGTATTTTTATGTGAATTATTATCATTTTTATGTGTGTAAATAAGTTTTTAATCTTTAGTTGTTCAAGACAGACCTTTCTGTGTGTGTGAAGGCCTAATGTAAACAATACTAATGGTGTGATTCAAGAGGTGGTATGAGATAAAAAGTTTCATGGACCTAATATTAGATTATCATGTATATATTTTAGTTATATATGAATTTTAACTATCTTGTGTTAATTTTAAAAGTGTTTTGAAGAGATTAAAGGGTAGCATGTACTGATAAAGGCCTAATTGAATTAGGTCTCCTCAAGGACTAAATGAGGTTTTGGTTTTTTAATTTGTGGAAAACATATTTTAATGATTTATTAAAGTATGAAATTTTTTATAATACCTATAATATGGTAAATCCAAGTTTGAAAGTGTGTGTGTCCAACCAAGAGGTGTGTGAGATAGAGGATTGTATAAGAACAAGGACTAATAGGCCTAATTAGCTAGGTAGATATTTTGAGAGAGAAAGAGAAGGAAATAACACATTTAAGAGATGAATGATTTATTTCATACCATCATAAGGTTTTAGATAAACTATTATTAATATCTTATATAGGTATTGTAGATGAATATAAAGGTCATATGACCTAATCTATCTTGAAGAGACCTAGTTGAGCGAAGAAGCCTATAGGGTAGTTTGAGATGAATAAAAGAGTGAGAAGAGATAAATAATGTGATAATAATCTATTGTGTGATAAATAATGTTTCTTGACTGTGACCAAAATTTTTATGTGGTTGAGTTGGTTTTGAGTCATCTAGGGGTTGGTGCTTACAAAAGCCTAGTTGAGTGGGTGCTTGACTAGTTGGGGTTGGTACTCCATGTGGAGTTTGTGCTTCACTAAAGATTGTTTTTTTATTATAATAATATATTACACTTTAAAAGATCAATGTTTTTTCTTCACCTTGAGGATTTTATATGTATGCAATTTTTTATATTTTTTTATGAATGTGTATGGTTGCATATGCTTTGTTAAATGTTCATGTTTGTTTGAATGGTTCATATATGATTAAGTGGAATTTAATGAATGTATTTAAGACACAAATTTACCCCCCTCTTAGTGATTGTGCTTACAAAAAATCCCTAACATTATTCATGTCTATAATCTATCTCAAATCCTTGGTCATTTTTATATCATGGTTTCATCCTTCATTGGGATATATTATTCCCTTTACAACATCCCAATTGAATATCTAATTTCCTTCAAAACCATATATCATTATCATTTATCCTTCACACATGTATTTTGACTTGATATGTGATAATATGTTTTATATATATCTAATTTTTTAACTTTGTATATTCTTGTATGATGCTTGTTCATTTCTCTATGTGGCCTTTTATCTACAAATGACAATAGTGACATCATGACTTTTTTTCATATCATGGTGATTTTTTTTAATATTTTAGTTGGATCAAGGATCAATCCTTATACACACTATCACTAGGTCATCATGGTGTATATTATCATGTGAAAAATAGAAATTCAATTTTAAAATAATATTGAGACATGCTAAAATGGTGGCATATCCTCTTAAAATATCAATATCCTTCATTTAACATCCATATCCTCTAACAAACAATCTAATCAATCCATCAATATCTGACCACATCATCATCAAATCATCTAGTCATCTTCCTCACTCTTCATCACATTTATCCCTTAGAGGGATAAATGCATCATCTTTAGGTCCATTTAGAATATCTAGGAAACATTCACTCATATGTATTTTATGATGTTAATATGACCATGCACATTTTCATTTCATTTCCTATATTTTCCTTTCCTCTATTAGCATTCATTTATTATAACTAAATATTCATATCTTAAAATCATCCTCATAGATAATGTTTGAAAACATCAATTTTCCATGTCCTATAACCAATTTAATTGAAAATTTTAATAATCCTAAAAAATATAATTAGATCCAACCTAATCCAATCTAGATCAAATCACCATCATTTATTCCTCATTCAATCCTAAGGCCTTCTCATTTTCCCATTTTTTGTTCCTTATTTATTATTTTAAAAGTTGTTATAACGTCATCACCTACTTGTACATAAATATATGGCTATAAAATATGTATCATCCATTAGTGTGCTCATCCAATCATTAATCCATGCAATCACTTAAATTATTTTATCTATGCTTGAAAATAAATCTTCCATCCAATCTGAGCTCAAAAAAATTGATCCCTTGCATATATCCTTAATTTTGGAAAATAAATCATGAATATCATCATCAATATAAATAATTCCATATCCAATTTCACACCTTCCTCTCACTTTCATGTATCATTTTTAGTGCACCAAGCATGGATATTATCAATGGGATAAATTATTCACAATCCAAGTTCACATCTTATGCTGGCCTACATGTGTTTTTGTTTGGGGAAATACAATCCATCTTCATAAAAAAAATCATGTAAGCATTAGCTTGATTGGTTTAATATCATCCATGGTTTAATCTCATTTATCCAAAACATCCATACCTATCATACTCCTATTATCTAATCATCATAACTTGTTATAACCCAACCCATTTTTCTTCATCACCCACACCTTAAAATTTTTATATCATTAACACTTCCTCTCATTTTAAGATCCCATTTATATCATTCATACCGTGATTACATCTCAAGGGGGTATCATACCTAAACATCACATTCATTCTTCATCATCATCATCATCCAATCTTCATCCTCCAATATTTTTAGGTTTCTTCATTCTTTCAAAATTCATTCCCCCACCTATAATCATGTCTCTCAGTTACCTTTGAAAAAGGGGAAATTTTAGCCACCTAAAACTAGACACTTTAGGTGCATATTAATATTCTAACTAATATCCATAAACACCATACCTAAATACTTAATTAATATTCTATCAAACTAAAATCCCTATCCAATTCATTATTTATCACCCCTATCCAATTAATCCCTTATGTCACAGCCATACCCAATCCCATAAAAATCACATCATATTCCATTAATTAATTAATCCAAATCATTTAATAATTCATGAACTATTAATATTCATGTTTTATAAAATTAAATAATTTTTTTAATATAGTCACATCACTCTTAAATCCCTATATAATATCACACTATCCCACAAAACTAATGTTAAACTGGTTCTCCAAATTCTCATGCAATCAACCCTTATTATAAGGAAAATCATCCCCATGTATCATCAATTAATAAATTTAAACATCAAAACCAACTTCATTAACCTCCCATATTTTTCCATACTCCACCCTTTATCTTCCAACAAAATCAATGGTACACATTAGTTCACAAAACCTATAAATGAGGTGCCCTCTCCTCATTCCATCAATCTAAAATCATACAATGAAGTTATATGACAAAACTCATCCAATATTGAATCAAATAATCCAACCATCAATCCAAAACATCAATATTTCAAGGGGATATGTTTTCAAATTTGTTGATTTAGTCTCTAAAACTTATGAACTACATCCCAATCTAATTTGAGAAAATATATGATAAAGGAAGAAGAATTTCACCTTGGTAACTGAATGTAATAGTATAATTTTATTTTCATTTTTATCTCAATTAGAGATGCTCATTTTAAAGTTTATTTATTATTCAATTTATTCTTTTATTGAATTTTGTAACACTTGCATTATGCTAACAAATTTATTATGTGTATACAACACATTTTAAAATAGGTTTTGGGACAATGGCATTATTTTTTCACATAATATATGTAGATTAAAAAACTCTACATTTTTCATTTTCTGATTTTTAGTTGTGCACTCCAAGTTTTGTCCCTGCACATTTCAATTTTGAGGCAGTAAAGTTTTTGACATAGAGCACAGGCACGAGTTTCTTCTGTCTATATTTTGTCTATGTATCAAAGTCGTGTAGAAGCTACCAAGTGTCAATAGCTGAGACACATTTTATAATCTTTGTAAGTTGCTCAGAATGTACCACGTGTCCTGTGGTAACTCAATGGAGTGTGACAAGTGTTGGCCTCCATGTTTTCAATTTTATTTTGAGTTTTGAAAGATTCTTTCAATAAGCTTTTATTAGGATCAATCGGAAGGTGCCAAGTGAAAATTGTAGAAGGTTTCAATATGTTTTTATAAAATCAATGGAAGACACCACATATCCATAGCTAAAGAAAGTAGAAGTTGCCATTTGTCAACATCCAAAATATCTTCACTTTGTTTCATCGATAAGTAAAGAATATGGTGGGACCTGGGTTTTATTTCTAAAGTCAGAGGAAGCCACCAAGTGTCACCATCTGTATGAATCTAAAATGAGTCCTGAATGTTTCTATAGTCTAGCTAAAGATTGATAGAAGCCACCACGTACCCCTAGTTAAAGAAAATGGAAGCTTCCACATGTCATTTGTTTAAAATACATGGAAAGTGACACATGTCCCCATTCTCCTTTTTAAAGCTATTTGAGTGAGAAGTGATGTGGCTCCCATTCTCCATAAATTGTTAAAGTTTGAAGAAGTAGACTTTGATAGATGTCAAAGATAGAATACTCCTAAGCAAAGATATAGCAAAGAGTATAAGTTACACAGAAAGTGTTGTGTGTCCTCAGTAAAGTGCTTCAGAAGCTACCAAGTGTCATTTTCTGGTACCTCTTGAATAATGAGAAAGTTTTCAATTAGAGTAAGTGAAACACACCAAGTGTCTTCACCCATTTCACGATGGGAAGCATCTTGTGTATCTATTTCATCCAATGAACTACAGGGAGATAGAATGTTTTAGATCCAAGAAATATCTTTGTTAGACACTTCAAGTTTAGTTAGAGTTTAGTTAGACCATTATATTGGGAACATGTGGGTAATCTAGGGCTAGTTTGATGCTATAAATATGGGTGCAGAGATCACCAAAATCATCATCAAAAGATAGAGAGAATTTTCTATAAGAGATTGTTATCAAGATATTTTAGACTTTCTTATTGTAGCCAGTAATGTCATTTGCCTTTGTTCTATTTTCTTGAGTTAGAAAGTTTGTGTAATTGTGCATGTTTTTGTGCCTTTGATGAAACTAGAAAATAGATAAGAAGATTGAGTTTTGTGCCTTTGTTGATATTTTCTGTGTTATTACAAAATCATCTAAATTGTGAGCCTTTGATCTTATGTATTCTTATCTTTTACATTGATCATGCCTTATCTGCTCTTTAATGTAATTGAATTTGAAAGATAGCTTCACTATGCTTATAATTAAGGGTCGAATTAAATTTAGGCACATTGCCATAATTGGATTTTATTTCATTGCATTTGTGTTTCTATTTAATTCCTATCCTTTTCCTCATAATACACTTGAGATAAAGAAGAGCCAGCTTCTTTAAAATCTGGAGGTCATTTTAGGTTGCAAGTCCCACATTCTTGAAACTTCCCATTATTGGTGTTAGAAACAACACAATTTTAATCATCAATAGTATTTGGCATGCCTAGTGGGACACCATCTTGAAGTTTCTTTCAAGACAGTATGAACCAGAGAGCTACAAGGAGTCAGAGTTGTGGACCAGTAACAATATCTCAATCTATTGTAAATCCAGGTATTCTTTTTCCACCTTTGATAACTAATCCAAGATGAAGAGTCAATTAGTTTATAACAATACCAATAGTAAATATGGGAGATCCTATACCCCCAAGGAATTATGCAAGTTGGAACACTGCTAGTCCTTTGATCCTCCTAATACCACTAGCCACTTGGGACCCTATTCCAATAAATGCCCTAAAATCACTACCCAAATTTAGTGGGCAAGATTTCAAAACACCTGAAGAACATCTATAGGATGTGTCTGATGTCTGTGTTATACATGTGGTCACATAGTAGAATGTGGCTATAAGATTATTAGTAGCTTCTTTTAAAGGGAAGGCTCTAGAATGGTACATATTCTTGACCCCAAATATAATATCTACATGGGATCAACTTGGAGATCTTTTCTTTGAAAGATTTGAAGAAAAGGGTGATAAGTCTTCTTTGTTACAAAAATTGATTACTATCAAAAGGGCACCACAAGAAGCAATGACTGACTTCAATTCAAGATTTCAAAAGACTTGGGAAAGAATTCTTGCTACAGCAAGACCATTACTAGGTATGGCTATAGTCTTTTATCTTAAAGCTTTAAATTCAGATATATCAGTAATGATTCAATCACTTGGAGGTCAGACTCTGTCAAAAGCATATGACTATGCAGTCAGAGCTAAAAATAATTTAATAGATGCCAGAAAGTTTCCCCCAAGGCCTCTCATGCCCATGTTTCTAGATATTACCTTACCCTTACCTCAAGAAACCCCTAATTCCATATCTCCACCTTTGTCTATGTACAAATATCCTCAACAACCTGCTAAATAACTTGTCCCTACCCAGTCATCTGAGATGGATGATATCAAGAACATCTTAAGGACATTTTATAATGAGTTAATTAATATAAAAAGATAGCAGAATACTTATCCTAAACCCCAATATCAAGGCTACTAAGGAAATAGATTTCCACCATAGCCAAACCAGTATCATGGTCGCCAAAGGCAAAATAACCCTTAGCCAGCAAACCAATTAGTTATAGTCCCTACACCCTCACAGACTATTCCCCCCAATCCAAATAGAGATCTTGTTCAAGGGTAGAATAATTTTGTAGATGGTAGAAATGCATAGTGTTTTCCTTTTAATAATGCTCATACACCCATAGATTATCCCATGGGTAATCTATAACAAAAGGTAGTAAAGCAAAGAAGAATGGATGGATAATTTGCAAGTACTTCTAACACTCAAGCCTACCAATCCCCTAGTATGCAAAATTTAGTCCTGATGACTCAGATGTAAGGGATGTCCTTACAAAAAAAAGAAGAAATAGCCCCTGAACATGCTATATTTTCATGGGTTGAAGATGAAGAATCAATATTCTTGAATGAAGCTTCCACTTCCAAGAAGCCAGTAATACAATTAGATTACTACACTAGATTAAAAAGAAGGATGTTAGAATAGCCTAAAGTCACAAATAATGAAGTTATGGGACCTCCTCCATTTCAAATTCATCAAAACATAGCTGCTAGACAAGAAGTGCTTCAGCTAGTGCAAAATCAAGTAGTCCCTGGACAAGTTCAAGAAAAAGCAAGGTACCCTTATTTTCTAAGAACCCAAACAATAGGACCAGTGAATGTGGTGGATCAGCTGAAGAGGACCCTAGTGCATGTGTCAATGTGGGACATATTAGCTATTCCTAAGCAAAAGACATTATTACAAGAAGCTCTGCAAGGTCAAGCAGTGCCTAAACATATTGGCACCAAAGAAGGACTTGCTGATAAAGAAAAGCTAAAGGACACAACTCCTTTGAAGATAATAGCCTTTTTAAACAATGCAAAAAATGTAAGTAAATCTAAACTAGAGCCCTTCTATTTAACTCTAATAGTTGGAAAGAAACTATTGCATAATGTGATGATAGACTCAGGGACTAGTACTACAGTAATGCCTAAGCAAATAGATGATGCTTTAAAAATAAAGTATGAGCCACTTACTAGAGTAGTCATGCAGCTAGATGGAAAATCAGTACAAACAATAGGGAGATTTAAAAAAATTCCATTACAATTATATACTTGCCCCAATATAATTATTAATCAAGATGTAGTAGTCATAGATATACCCCCTATATTTAGCCTATGTTTATCCAAGGATTTCACAACCAAAATAGGAGGATATATGTCACTTGATTGGTCTCACCTCATCCTAAAAACCAAATATGGTTTAAAGATGAAAATACTATCTGAGCCATTATCTAAGGATCACATCACTAATGAACCAACCTCAAAATTAGAGGCAGCTCATGCAATGCTACAAAATAAGGAAGAAAAGGTCTTTGTTGAAGAGTTGGGTGACTGGACTGAACATGACCAAGAAGAGGAAAATAACTATTTGTTAGCTATGATGCATAGTGATCCATATGGAAATTATGACTCTACTAGTTTGGGAGCTTATGAATTTTTTTATGAAGACCATGAAATCCAAAATGTTTTAAGGGAAGAAACACCAACTACTCAAGAATCTAAAAAAAATTCAAAATTTTTTACCTTAAATTTTGATGGGGCTAGAAGTAAAAGTGGTGTTGGAGTAGGAATTTGTCTTGTTGCTCCAAATGGGGAGAAAATTTTGAGAGCTATCCATTTCCAATTTGATTTTACTAATATTGATGCTGAATATGAAACCTTAGTACATGGGCTCATATTAGTGAAGAAAAAGGGAGTAAAGAATCTGATAGTAAAATGAGATTCAAAATTAGTGGTGAAGCAAATTAGGTAAAAGGTAATAACCAAGAATGTAAGGATGAGATCCTATATACACAAAATTTGGGACTTAATAGAAGATTTTGAAGCTTTCAATATTGAAGTAGTTCCTAGAACCCAAAATTTTGAAGCTGATAGGATGACACAGATTGGCTCATAGTTTGATCTAGTAACTAGCCTATTAGTTAACAATGAGTCAGTAAAAGTTATAGTAAGGCCAACTATCCTAGACAATGATGAGAATTGGCAAGTATTTGAAAATGATTCCCAGGTACTCTCATTCTTGCAATAATTAGGGGAATTTGTAGATCAATTGCAACCAAAAATTGAAGAGGCACATGGAGACCAAGTTATACAATTAAAAAATAATAAGCTTCCCAAAGGCTTAATCACTTTAGAAAACCTATTTGATGCAAAACATGTAGGCCTAGAGAAGAAAATGTTCCAAGTAAATAAAGCAGATTATTCTGAAATAGAGGTGAGTGAAGGGAGAAAATTAAAAATTAGAAATTCTGCAACTCAAGAGGAAAGGGAAAGACTAATTGACTTGTGTAAAAGATATGACAGAGTCATAGCTTGGAGCTATGAAGGCCTTCATGGATATAATAGAGACATCATTCAGCACACAATAGAACTAGCTAAAGGATCTAAGCCAGTCAGATAGAAGTAGAGGCCAGTAAATCCAGGGATTGAATCTCTAATGGTTGATGAGTTGTAAAAACTTTTAGATTCTAAAATAATTTTTCCAATCAAACACTCAACCTGGGTATCAAATCTAGTACCAGTCAAGAAAAAGAATGGTGACATAAGACTCTGTGTAGATTTCAAATACTTGAATAGAGCATCTCTAAAAGATCACTATCCTTTGCCATTTATGGAATAGATTTTATAGATTGTGGCTAGATCAGAGAAATTTTCCTTGCTAGATGGTTTCTATGGATACAATTAGATTTGGTTGGCTGATGAAGACCAATACAAGACTATTTTTACTACCAAATGGGGAACATTTGCATATGTTAAGATGCCATTTGGCCTGTCAAATGCTGGAGCCACTTTTCAACTAGCTATGGATGTAGCATTTGGAGAAATTATAAATAAAATCATCCTAATTTATCTTGATGATCTTACTATTTTTTCCAACAATGTTGTTGATCATTTTGATCATTTAGAATCTATTTTTAAGAAATGTCAAGAATTTGGAATATCCCTGAATCCCAAGAAATGTATCTTTGTTGTACCTCAAGGTAAATTATTGGGACATATAGTATCTAAAGGAGTTTCTATAGATCCAGAGAGCGTTGCAGCCATAATGAACTTGCCCATACTAGTAAATAAGAAAGCAATTCAATATTTTTTGGGGAAGATTAATTTTGTCAGTCGATTCATATCTGACTTTGTAGGCTTAGTAAGACCAGTGACACTCTTGTTGAAAAAAGACCTAGTTTTGAAGTGGACTACAAAAGGAAGGCAAGCCTTTGAAGAGGTCAAGAAAGCAATTTCAATGGCCCCAGTACTTAGAAATCCAAACCTTTCTAAGCCTTTTGTCATGTATGTCTATGGAGGAGAGCTCAATATTGTTGATGTTCTAACATAGAAAGATGATAGATAGGAGAGAGAGTATCTAATAGCCTTTTTCTCAAGGACTCTTAGGGAATATGAAACTAGATACAACTTTTTGGAGAAACAAGCATATGCTATGGTAAAAGCCCTCAAGAAATTTAGGCATATAGTATCAAGAAGTAAGATTTTGATACTTGTGGCTCACTCAAGTGTTAGAGAATACATTATGGAGGGTGAAATTACTAAAAAAATAGCAAACTAGATAACAAAGATCCTTGAATATGATGTAGAGGTCAAACCCACTAAGTTAGTCAGAGGTAGGGGGTTGTGCCAACACATGACTCAAGAGATTGAAAAGATGATACCTGAAGAAATAGATTTAGAAATGGAAAAGGACACTGTATTAAGGATACAAGAGGTTGATCAGAACTCCTAGGTTACAAACAAGATTCATTTTATGAAATATGGGATTTACCCAATAGAACTCCCTTAAAACAAGAGGAGATACTATAAGATGCAAGGGGTCCATTTTGTTTTGATTGAACAAGTTCTTTTCAAAAGAAATTTTGATGGCAAACTTTTAAGATGTGTAGAGAAAGATGAGGCTAAGAAAATACTGCATGAAATGCATCATGGAGTCTCAGGTGGGCATTTTTCTACAAAGACCATAGCTATAAAGATAAGTGAGGTAGGTTATTTCTCACCTACTTTATTTACAGACTGTTATCAAATGGTTAAAAATTGTCAATCTTGTCAATATTATGTGGGGATGAGAAGGAATATAGAAATGCCCCTTAGTCTTATAATTATTGATGAACCTTTTGCTCAATGGAGTCTTGAATTCATTAGATGATAAATCTAGTTTCTAGTATGGGTCAAAAATGGATTCTAACTGCTACAGATTATTTCACTAGATGGACTGAGGCAGTGCCACTCAAAGAATCAAAAAAAATGTGATCTTAGATTTTCTAGGGAGTATCACTACTCGCTTTGGGGCTCCTCACACCATAATTTAAAATAATGTTAAATCATTTTTAGGGTCTAAAGTATCTAATTTTGCATTAAAGCATGGAATATATCTAGAAAGTTCCTCTAATTATTACCCTTAGGGTAATGGTTTGGCAAAATCAACCAATAAGAACCTGATTAGACTCATGAAGAGAATAGGGGCTGATCATCACAAAGAGTGGCATAAAGTGCTTAATATAGCACTGTGGGCTGATAGAATTACACCTAAGTAGGTGATGAAAATGTCCCCATATGAATTGGTCTATGGCAATCTTGTTGTAATACCTCTAAGCTTAGATATTCCTACTCTCCAACTGTTAAAACATATTGAAATTGAGGAAAATGGCCCCATGCAGGTTAGACTTGCTAAAATTTTTGAAGTTCAAGAAAAGAGGGATCCAAAACATGATTTATTAATAAAGCATGAAAAAATAATCAAAGACTTCTTTGATAAAAGGAATTCAAATCCTCATTTCGAAGTAGGCTCAATTGTTTTGACATGGGATGCAAGAGCTACCAAGCTGGGTCAACACACTAAATTTGAAGCATTGTGGACTGGCCCTTATAAAATTCATGCATGTAAATAGAAAAATTTGTTTGGGCTAGAAATAATGGAAGGAGAACCTGAAGAGATTCCTATAAATGGGATCTACTTGAAACATTTCAGTTAAGCTATGTCTCTAATGTATTATAGTTAGATACTTCCCCTTTCTTTGTTGCTTTGTTTTCCCACTTTCCTTTCCCGCTCTTTCTTTTAAATAAGTGTTATTTGAACACATAGCCATGTCTCAGAGTCTTTTTCAAAATTTTAAAAACTCTCAACACATTAAATATCTCCCAAATCCTTAAATTCCCCAACGTACCTTGTGCAACCACTTTCATGATGTGTCTAACTCACTGTCCCATGAAGATTTCATAAGATTTGCTAATGGTTATTTGATTTTAATGCCATTTTGAGACTTGATGGGTCATTAAATACCCCATAAACAAGAGTTAAAGCTTACAAGTGTCTTAAACATTCTTACATCTACTAAAAATCCTTGTTATCTAGAAATTTCAATTCATAGCAAAGCCTACTTAGTAAAAGTGCTTCCTTATTGCAAAGCTCCATACCTATTACCACATTCCACTAGTTACAAGTATATATATAGATATGAAGGGAGAAAAATTTTCACAACAAGGTTATGGGATTTATGAATCCATTGATAAGTTTCTTACAAGCAAATCATATGCTTCAGCCCTTGCACAACCTGTAAAAACTTATCCACAGACTAGAGTCCCTGAAGTTGGATATGCAAACGACCCAACAAAGGTGAAATATTTTGTAGATAGAATCATAGACTCAATTCTTCAAAATCCTAGCAAAAATCTTAGATAAGGGGCACATCAAAAGTGTATTCAGAGGGCCAACGTTGCACAATATGAAACATTCACAATGAGGATATGGACTTCTCAGCTGACATAATTCATTGTCCCAGGTGTACACATGTGCCCTGACATGGTTGAAATATGCTTGAAATTATTTCATGTACCCTAAAATACCATACAATAGGGTCCATTCATAGTGAAAATTACACTAAAGGCTATCAAAGACATGTTGGCCTTGTATCATGACAAGACAGCCACATTTCCCACTATTGCCAAAATGCAAAAAACATGGGAAAATGTCAATACTCAATTGAGGTTTCTCAAATTAGAATTACAATTAGGCACTATGCTAAAAATTCCAACAATAAGAGTATAATTTACACAAGCTAGTCAAGATGCACTTTCCATGATGGCTTTCATTTTTGGAATGAAAGAAGATACAACTATCTATGAAGAACAAATGACCATCCTCTTCAAATTGAAAACTGTTGAGAAGACTCAGGAGTATCGGCTTGATTTCTCTGAGTAGATTACATATTCAATGGTTGAAGAACTCACCTAGTTCAAATCTAAGGGAATTTTTAGGTATTCTTATTATTATCGTTTCATCTCATGTTGTATCAAAATTCTGGCATCTTTTCCCAACACATGTATCTAAATATGTATGACCCAAGCTTCGATCAACATAGAACCATTCCTGTGTCTGCATGGACACATATCTTATCCAAAAATAGTGACCCATATGAATTCTGGGAACTTTTTTTTGCCCCTACTTTTTGTCATCTGAGCCTAGAACCAGTTGTAAATAGATTGTTTCCAAGTATCTCGAGCCTTATGACCAATTGCACTATTCCTTGTGATTACTTTTTTGGATCCCATCATAATATTATTAGAGTCCATGATTTTAGTGGGGAACCAGTGTTTCTACCTAATATTTTGACACTTAGGTTAGCATTTTTAGAGGTCACCAGGTAGGTGTCTATAGTAGATAATGAATATGGCTCTGCGAAGAAAAAGAGGAAAATGTATGATGTTCCATGGGTAACAAACAACATGGCCCTAGAGGTCAGAGATGCTGAGATATTATTGCTAAGAAATCTAGACTTCTTGGGTTTATTTTTAATCAAATATAAATGGGGATATGACTCCAATGGTTTTATAACTCCATGGTTCAAGAATAATAAGGTTGTTTCTAGAATTGAATGAGGGCCATCCCTTTTGGGAAAATAGAAGAAATCCAAGGGAAGATATTCCTAATTTTTATGTAGAAGTGACAAATTTGCCCCTTCAAGAAGATAGGCCATGGGAAACTTTTTATGTTAAGCAAAGGAATTTTAATCCTAAAATTAGACTGACTTCTAGTTTAAGAAGAGCATTAACAAATAAAGACTTGAATACTGAGAAGATAGAAGCCTATTGAAGATATAGGCAAGAGATTTGTGACACAATTCACTCTTTTGGAAATGTGGATTTAGATGAGAAATGGGAGGAAATCTAGGATGAATTTCATCTATCTCTTATCTCTATCCCTTATACAAGTAATTTGCAAACAAAGGGTGGAGAGCTAGAAGCTAGAGTAGAATCTAGTAAAACATTGCAGACCCCAGGGCAAACCTCAACTACAGTAGCTGTAAATGTTTGGCCCCAATCTCTCAGTGCCATTGAAAAACAAAAGAGTGTGGTGTCTTCACCACCAAAAGCTTATCCATCAATGTCAGCCCTTGGGGTTCCTAGTTTTACACAATCACCATTAGCAGCAGTGGTAAATGTTGAAGATAAAGAAGCACAACCAGAAGAAGAAACACTAAGGAAACATAAGAGGCTAAGGTTTCAACTTGATTTAGAGGAGAGGTCAGAACCATCATAACACCAACCATAGAGTACTTCAATTGCTCATTAGGTAAGTGTTATTTCTCCTTCTTCTTCTCAATCTCTCTCTTCTCCTATAGGGGTGACATTTCTATCGATCCAAAAAATATCCCCTGCCACCCATGCTATGCCCATTTCTCATTTTTCCCCATCTATCCATACTCAGGCCATATCATTGCCTCATTTTCCCCCCTCTTCCTAAAGAAAGTACCTCCTCATATTTTCCCTATCCAACATTTGGCTATTCCATATGGCTTGCCACAAGGTTATCCTTTTGTAGGTGGGCACATTGCCTCTCCTTCTACCTTCCAAACTTAAGCAGATACTACTAAGAAGGATAGAGAATCTAGGATGGACAAAAAGAGGATGAAAGATAATAAAGCCTTGGCTACACCACATATGAGGTCACAATTTGACCCAATATAAAAGCAACTAATGGTGACCCATTTGTCACCTAATATAGTCAAGCCAAATGAGCAGATGTAGCCTAAAGATTACATAATGAATGCAGTGGTAATAGATATGTCACTTTTTAGACCCCAAGATAAGATTGAGATGCTAAATGAATCCAATTTCACAATAACTAAGGATTATTTGAAAATATCAAAGAAGCTATAAAAGATGGAGGCTGATCTAGCCCAAGAAAAGGTAAACTGTAGTAGTTTGACTACAGAAATCAATACCACAAATAAAAAATAGAGAGTCTCAAAAAATAGTTGTAAGATACTATTTCTCTTCAGACTCATCAGGTTATTTAGGCCCAAAATGATTCTTTAAAAGTAGGGATAATGCAGGTGCAAGATGTAGTGACAACCTTAAGGCAGGAAAAGGTAGCATTTTAGGAAAAATGTGAGGAAAGCCTACTATAGGTCACTCAACTTCAACAAAAGTTACTGAATGAGTAGAACAATAATGTTGCTATACAGGCCCAACTTCAAGCTGAGTGATAAATGATAGAACAGTTAACACTTGAGTTGGATAATAGGCCAAATAATATAGGGGTTTTGAATCTAGTTAAGGAGATTTATGTATCAATATGGAAAAGAATCTCTGAGGATATTACTCAACTTAGACCCTCTTTAACCTTTCTATTAATTGCAAAAAAATTGTGTGAAAAGGTGGAGACTTCAGTCGAAACCACTCTATCCACTATCTCTTTGAGAGTGTTTGACTCTCAAATGCTGCTACAAAAGCTATATGATGCAACTAATGGAACATTATCAGTAGCAAGGATTAGTGACAGAATGATTTCTGCCAAAAGAGTGAATGAAGTTCTCAGTTACAATTCCGCATCAGTTAAATGTGAAGATCTTCTTGATGTGGTGAAAGAAGGAATCAAAGACATGAAACAACACATTAAAGATTTGGTGCAATTGGGTCTTCCCTCCCCTTTTCTTGATAATAATACGGTGTTGATGATTGATGAGATTAAACCTTTTTTTGTTAGCTAGGCAAAATGATCAGGTAGTCTTTTAGGGTTTAAGAGATGATTCATCAATGCCTGAAGTAGAAGCTATTTTGATTCCCATTTCCCAGCTTGAATTTCAATTAAAGGCTATAGTTCATATTTTGTAGAATTTTTCACATAAGGATATCATTAAACTTGATTTTGCCTTTAAAAAATTACAAAATAAGAAGAGATTATCTGATGATGAGTAGTCTATTTATCAAATAGACTTACTAAAGTTATGATTTTTTTCACATTTGATCGGTGAGAGTTTGTGGATTATTCTTTTTTAGCAGGCTCAAAATTCTTGGGGGTAACCAAGAACTATAGAGTAAAAAAATCTACATTTATCATTTTTTTATTTTTAGTTGTGCACTCCATGTTTTGTCCCTACACATTTTAGTTTTGAGGCAATAAAGTTTTTACACAGAGCGTGGGCGTGAGTTTCTTCTACCTATATTTTGTCTAAGTATCAAAGTCACGCAGAAGCTGCCAAGTGTCAATGACCAAGACACATTTTATAATCTCTATAAGTTGCTCGAAACATACCACGTGTCCCGTGGTAACTCAGTGGAGCATGATAAGTGTTGGCATCCATGTTTTCAAATTTGTTTTGAGTTTCGAGAGCTTCTTTCAATAAGATTTTCTTAGGATCAAGTAGAAGGTGCCAAGTGGCAATTGTGAAAGATTTTAATATGTTTTTCTAAAAGCAATGGAAGATGCCACGTATCCATAGCTGAATAAAGTAGAATCCATCATGTGTCAACATCTGAAATATCTTCACTTTGTTTCATCGATAAGTAAAGACCGTGGTGGGACCCAGGTTTTGTTTCTAAAGTCAGTGGAAGTTGCCGAGTGTCACCATCTGTATGAATCCAAAATGAGTCCTAAATGTTTCTACAGTCTAGCTAAAGATCGACAGAAGCTACCACATCCCCCTAGTTAAATAAAATGGAATCTGCCATGTGTCATTTGTTTAAAATATGTGGAAAGTGACACCTATCCCCATTCTCCTTTCTAAAGCTATTTGAGTGAGAAGTGTTGTGGGTCCCATTCTCCATAAATTGTTAAAGTTTGAAGAATCAGACTTTGATAGATGTCAAATATGGAATACTCCTGAGCAAAGATATATTAAAGAGTATAAGTTACATGAAAAGTGTCGTGTGTCTTCGATAAAGTGCCTCAAAAGTTGCCAAGTGTCATTTTCTGGTACCTTTTGAATAGTGAGAAAGTTTTCAATTAGAGTAAGTGAAACATGCCAAGTGTCTTTACTTATTTCATAGTGGGAAGCATCCTATGTATCTATTTCATCGAATGAACTATAGGGAGATGGAACATTTTAGATCCAAGAAATATCTTTGTTAGACACTTCTAGTTCAGTTAGACTGTTGGATTAGGAACGTGTGAGTAATCTGGGGGTAGTCTGATGCTATAAATATGGGTGTAGAGATCACCAAAATCATCATCAGAAGATAGAGATAATTTTCTATGAGAGATTGTTATCAAGATATTTTAGACTTTCTTGCTGTAGCCAGTAATGCCATTTGTCTTTATTCTATTTTCTTGAGTTAGAAAGTTTGTGTAACTATGCATGTTTCTATGCCTTTTATGAAACTAAAAAATAAATAAGAAGACTAAGTTTTGTGCATTTGTTGATATTTTCTATGTTATTGAAAAATTGTCTAAACTATGAGCCTTTGATCCTATCTATTCTTATATTTTACATTGATCATGCCTTGTCTGCTCTTTAATGTAACTGAATTTTAAAGATAGCTTCACTGTGCTTAGAATTAAGGGTCAAATTAAATTCAGGCACATTGCCATAGTTAGATTTTCTTTCATTGCATTTGTGTCTCTATTTAATTCATATCCTTTTCCTCATAATACATTTGAGATAAAGAAGAGCCAGCTTCTTTAAAATTTGGAGGTCGTTTCAGGTTGCAAGTCTCACATTCTTGAAACATCCCATTGTTGGTGTTAGAAATAGCACAATTTTAATCGTCAACAATATATAATGTCAATTTTTTTTCAAATTTATGACCAAATCATATGATTATTTATATATATCATGATACTTGAGTTTTTAATACTTAAACTTTTTTCTCATGAATTTAATGGGATTGTCCTGATTAATCATATTTTATGTTAGAATAACTATAACAGTATGATCAGATGAAAAATAATATATGTTAACATATTTTTTAAAAATCTATGATAAAATATTTGAATTTAAATAATGGCACATTTAATTTCTTAAAATAATTTATTAGCTTGGGTTTTCCATTCCACTTTGTCATCTTGTTTCATTATCATATTGAAAGGTACTACAATCTCAGTAAAACAAAAAATGAATTTTACCAAAGAATGATTTTAATTTTTTTATTGTTGGGAAGTGAGATTTTTGAAATCACATTGGCCAATTTTATCTCAATGGAATACCTTACTTTTTAACAATATTCCCTGAAGCTTACATTTATTAACTCTAAAAATTCTCTTTTCTAGATAGAGTGAGATACTATACCTTCTAAATATATCAAATATTTTTTGCAAATGGTGCACTAGGATCCTCAGGTATGAAAAATTATACTAGAAATTATTTTTTTCCTATTTGAGTATAAATTATGAATCTAAAGCCTTTTTTAATCATTTCACACTATGACTCAATGAAAACTATAGACCAAGGATTAAAGCATCATATTAAACAAGATTGTTAGTGCAATAAATTTTTAATGAAATATATAGCAAGATATTATTTTCCCTTATGGTGAACATAATAAATTATTTCACTATTCCATTTCTTACAATAAACCCCATTAAAGTGAAGGGTCCATAGTCCAATGGAATTTAATGTTTTTTTATTCATTACTAGAATATTTAGTAGTGAGAATGTAAATACCAATATATGATGAAACTAAATTACTAATTCATTTTAATAATTTTAATTAGGTATCATGTATTTAATTTTAGATTTCATTTATAACTTGATCTAATTTTCCACACCTCTCCAAGGACACCATATATGTGAAAAAAAAGTATCCATATATTCATTGAGCATTTTGGACTAATCATGGCTTAATAACATCACACAAACCTTTATAAGGTCTAAAAAATGTATATCAAGAATTGTTTTATCATATGTTGATATGATAACTCCATATGGACATTCAATAGACAATAAAGCATATATATTTTAGATTTATCTATTTGGACTATGTTTTTATCAGAATTTAGTATACTAAAATGTAATCTTATGAAAATACCAATTGGAATGACATTGTCTGAGGATCTTAAATCAATAAAAAAATTAAATACGTGATTCCCAAAAATTATGATGGTGAGGAGAAATGGAGGGACCTCAGTTTTGATCTTATGAATTGTTAAATTTTCATGTTATGTTATTTTTTTGTTTGAAGTAGGTTTTACAATCAATTGATTCAACAATAAATCTCATTGTTATATAATATGGCCTAGTTCATACAACATTATCTTTGATTTAATATTAATTGTGTCCTATACTACATTGTAACCATTTTTTTTTAAAATAATGTGTTAATAAAATGTTAATGATCCTTTCCTTTCAAGGGTGGGTGATCATTCCTTACCTTTATATTTGGAAGAAGGATATTATTCTTCGATGGTATATAAGTCATGTGGGTTTTGTGTGTTTTGATTCTCAATGCATACTTGTTTTACTATTATTGTTACAAATCATGTACCTCATTTATGTTTAAAATTGGCTTGTTATCATTTATATTAGGGAAACTAAAACTTTCAAGCATCATGGCCATACTATGTTGGATGCTTTATTAGAATAATTTGAGGTGATAGTTGTACTAGAATGGTTTATAACTACAACTTAAATTTTCAATTCCTTTTGAAATTTTTTAAAAATGTTAAAAAATTAAATACACTCAAGGTCACATGTTAAGTAGTGTTTTGTACTCAACACTAATTGGGTAAATTTACTTTATAAATTTTAATTTTGGGGAATATGTTTAGTGATGGATAAGCATTGTTCAGATGAGTATTTGGGTGACTAAATATCCATTAGGTGTATTTTAAATATTTTTTCCTCCATCTATGTTTCTTACTTATCTTTAACGATTCAAAAATACATTTATGATATTTTGATCCACTTGATGAATTGCATATGGTTATCCTTTAATCAAATATTGAGATACATATTACATGATTTTAATTATAGTAATTAGATCTTGGTTATAATTTTCTATGGTAGTTTGATCACTCAAAAATTTTAGCTATTTATTTTGGGTGACTTGTCTTAATGGAAACACATTAGTAACTAGGGAAGACTAAGCAAAGGAATGTTTTTATTTGAATTTGGAATTGGATTGAGCATTGGGATTGATTTGGAATAATCAATACTTATGGGTTTAATTATATCTTAATGTTAATAGATTCAAAATATGTTTATATTAAAAATTTACATGTGCATCTCATTTGAGGAACACAAATTTCATTGAGTCCATTACATTTTTATAATCTCTAGGGAAAAAATATCATTGGTTATATATGTATTTAAAATCCATATGCACATATTATAAAATATTGTGTTTAAATATCTAATGGACTCATGGGGTTATCTTATCATGTTAGGAAATTATTAACATAAGACATTATGGTCCATTACTTTTCAAAATTATGCTAGGAAAGTGGCTTTAATGTTTTTTAGATTATGGATGGATTATTATTATTTTATTTAAGAAATAAAAATAAGAAACTTCTTGTAATTATAATTTAAAAACTAAAAAAGTAACATATTTGGGTTTGACATTCAAGAGCTTAAGAGAATTTAAAATATGTAATGTGCTATTTTTTTATTTTCTCTCCAGTGAGAGTGAATCAAGTGATTCATATTTGATGACTCCTTTGGAGTACATATATGTCTTTCGAGACATTAATATTCATTCAAACTATCCAAAAAACCATTGATGAAAAAAATTCTAAAATTATGATCAATCGATTAATTTGGTTGACTATGTGAGAGTTTATGTCTTTATTTTTTAGATCTAGGCTTCATATGTAAATGTAATAGTTGAACTATAAATAATATAAATGTGGAGTTTGAATTGGTTAATATATTAATGATCTCCATATTAGTTACCTCATAATTATAAAGGTATCATGAACGTTAAAAAAAAATTAGCCCTGATTCATGCACCATCCTATTGATGAAGGTTTGTGACCCACCTAATAGGATAATGGTGACATTCCCTATTTTTAGGAATATAGCATGTTACATAATTACAACTTGTAGTTATTTGGTTTTATATGTAACAACATGGTGTAATAATTGTTGAATGAAGTGGTTGTTAGTTATGAATATATTTCCTACCAATCTATTATCCCTAACTAATAGTCAGACAAATTATATGAAAATGGATATACATAATGATGTATGAATTATATTTTGATTGAAAACAATGAAAGATAAAGTAAGGTAAGGTAATGAATAATATAAATTTTCTTGATCTATCAAATATATCTTCTTTAAACTAATCAGTTTTCAAAAATCCATTATATAATTTAAACAAATGTTCACTCAACTCTAGTTATTACTCAAATTTATATGAACACAATTTGGTGTTTAAGGGAATTATCTTGAAAACATTTAATGTGACATATAATTTAAATTATTTTTATATATGGTATATTTCATATAATTCACATTAACTAAAAAATCAAGGTTATAATATAAGTTTTAGTCATAAAATAGTCAAACTAGTTATTACTCAGTTCAACTAATCTACAATTCACACACATAAATCTAATATACTAATGAATCTAATTTAACAACACATGCATTACTCATGAATTGATTGAAATATAAAAATAATATAACTTACTAAACTTTCCAAAGAATTTTGAGCTTCTATTGCAAAAATATTCCTCCTTTGAGAGGTGAATGCAAAAACTGTATGTAATTTTAGAAGGGAATCATCACATCTGAAAATAAATCTACTAAAATATATTTTATAAACTCAGATAAAAAACTACAACATTACAATATTTACATTTATTTTAATAAATCAATACACATCCAAAACTATATTTTCCTTCTCATATTAGCTTGACTTTTTTGGATCTTTAGAAGAGTTGGTTTGTAATTTTGAAAAGGAAGTGCACATGTTTGATAGTTTGAATTTATCCTTATCATGTGTTTTAATTGAGCTTGAAACATATAATTTTTTTATGAGAATTTCATGGTTTGTTAATGTGATGTGGATAGATCCCTCAATTTTAGTAGCACATTTTATTTTTTCCTTGGCATATTTATCTACGTTAATAACCTTAATGTTTTCCACATCGTTGGCCTTTTAAAAATTCCTTTAGAAATATATTATGAACCTAGAAAACTTGTTATTAAATTATGCAAGGGATACTAGATCATAATTTAAATAAAATAATGAGATGATCCTAATTTCTTGTAATAATTCAAAATTTATGTTTCTTGCATTTTATATATAATTGGTTACTTTTTTCATGTCTTCTAACCATTCCTACAAACATGTTCTCATGTGCATTGAAAAAATATAGTATAAAACAATATTAAATTGTTCATTAGTTTTAGATGAGGTAAAACATTTTTTTATCAATTTGGTCAAATTTATAAGATTAAAATACATATGTAAATGTGTTCTTGATACAATATGAACCTTTGCTATCAAGTGACACTTTCAAAATTTTCATTGTAGTTATTAATCAAAATTTCATACAATGATTTTAAGGATTTATATACTTCATCAATAATGTTATTATGGAATACAACCTTGGTTTGAGCCTCTATCGTTTACATAATTTTTTCCAATTTGTTAGATAACCTTATTTATAATTTCCATATGGATGCCACTATAGACTTAGGGTCTTTTTCAAATTCATCTTACTCACCTAGTTTGGTTATCATTTTTTGTCAATGTAAATAATTCTTATTATATCTTATATAATGTAGGAGTCTCACCTTTGGTTATATTTATTCAGGTAACTCTCTTGAGTTTACCTAGGTATTGTTAAAATTTAGGTTTAACCTCCAATTATTCAAATATTATCATTTACTTCCTATTAGACTTTATGAGCTATATTCTCTCAATCAAATTTTCACTTCTATGAAAAAGAAATAATTGATGTCATGGGTGGTGTGGCTAACATGAATGATTATATGGTAGTAAGTGGAGTGTCCATTATAATAGTGATAGTGGGGTAATGATAATTAAATCCATACATGTGGTGGATGTCAAGACATAAATGGTAGTGGTAGGAAATGGAAATGGAAATTAAGGAGCAGGGATGATTAGTTATTAAGGAGTGGATTACTTAGCTCTAAGAGAGGAGAACTAGGATTTTTACAATATAATGCTAAGAATTTTCACCTTTTTCATTTCAATACTTATGTTTATATATAATGACTAATAATGGTTTTGAACCTTTCATAATAGTGATATTTGATATGAGATATAAATTAAATGGATCCAATATGAAAAATTTAGCCATTATCTAAAGTTTTTCCTCCCTTTAAGGGAATTTTCTATTAATTTTGACATAGTGACGAACAAAAGAGGGACATATGTCATACTAATAGAGAGGGGAAACTTATTATTAAGTGATAAATTGGATAAAAAAATAAAATGGTAGAGTAAATACCTGGTGGGGGATCTATGTATAAATTTTGAGCTAACCACCTATAATACACTTTAGTGACACAAATGATTTATATAAGAGTAACAAAGGTTGAAGCCTCAACTTAAGATACCAAGATAGGAGTGTTATGTGTGGAATCCTATTTGGATACATGAAATAATAATGAGGGGGGGTTACATTTATTATTTCAATGTCTATTGTAGTGAGTGGGTCATACACAAATTTCAACTTTTGTATAAGAAGAGTAAATTTGAATAAGAGGTGGAACAAGGGATAATTTTACGTCTTGAATTAGAATTATTATTTGATAAACTATTGGAGAAGGGAGTATCTATTGTATATTATTACTTAATTATGTAATTATAATATCATAATAATCATAATATTTAAATGTGTTTGGCCTCTCCTCAACATCCAATAGTCGTTATTACTTGAGAGGTGAGGTTACTATACTGATAGTTGACATCATTTTATCACCTTTTCATTATTTTAAATATTAATATGCACCCATTCATGGGGAGTTTTATGATTATTTTATACTAGTAACACCTTTACCATTAATAAAATTATATGTACTTTTAGGATGCCCCTATGATCTCATTATTTTAGGTCATGGTGATCCAAATTAAAGGAAGACATATGAGATGTTACTATATGTAATTCAGGACATAACTTGAAAATGATCCTAATTACTTTCTATGGAATTATGGGTTCATGGATATTTTTTATTATCCTCACACATTAGACAAAATATATGGATATTATTTTAAGTAATTTTATACTCTATGAGTTTTTATGGCACATAACTAGGCAACATGATAAGAGATAATAAAATCCAACTTTGATTATTGTAAAAAAAAATTGGTAGTACCAAAAGGATCCCATGATTCTTATTTTTTTATGATTTTTTTTAGATACTTAGAACTAGTATTTCATTAATTTTTTGGTATACTTGTGGACATAAAAAGTCCCAAATTTTATCTATAATTTTCATAAACTTGATTGGATATAACTAAGAAACTTTTAAGTGAACAATAGTCTTAGTTATGGGAGTCCACTGTGGAATGTTGTAAAATATAAAAATAATAAATTTGGTTTCAAAAATGTAGGAAATCAAGAATAATTTACATCCATCCCTTAATCCTATGACATGTATAAAATTAAATTAAAATATTTTCCCTAGGATAGGGACTTATTTGTCATTAATGATCATTGATAAAAATGACACCAAAATCTTGTTAATATGAGAACTATTGTTATCTCCATATGACGTGTTATTTAGTTCCATGCCAATCCATATTCAAACCATGATAACCTAACTCCATTTTCATTAACATTGTCCATGTTTACCTAATTGTGAAGGCCTTATAAATATTTTCTTTAGAATTTCCCTTAGGTTATGGATATTAATCCATTTTGATACAATTGATTACGTATATAATATTATGGGACATGTAAATTGATATTATTCTTTTATGGCCATGAAAAATAGAAATTCTAATTATTTTTTTCTTTTTGAGGATATGATAATGTTATTTTATATATATTTATAGAAAACACATTGAAAAAAAGATATACATTGGGAAATAGCTTAGGGTTTTGAATTTTCCTAATGAATTCCCATGTTTTTAAGAGCCACAATATCATCTTAGTAATCGACATCTATAAAGGAAGGGATTTATTATTTTGAAAATGGCCCCATTCTTTATACTTCATAAAAAATGGAACATAAATGTCTAAAACCTAGGCTTAATACATCTCTAATGAATATGATGTCTTTAAATACTTGTGGTGTCTGATAAGAAAAGAGATAATAAGGTGTTGTTTAGTCAAACATTTTTACTAGTTAGTCACACTAGAATTTATTTCCAAGATGATAAATATATATATGGGGACTTTTATGTGCTCTCCAAATGTATTTTAGTCACTATAATCCTTTTGAATTTGAACTCTAAGCAATGAAGTCATATTTATTTTAGCTTATTTTTGAATATCAAGATGAAAAACTTAATTTCACTATTCATGATTATTAAATTTGAAAGGTGGCCTTTTGAAAGTTTTGAATATATTTTTTCCATTATATTTTAATTTTATCTCTTGATAATGGCTTTGTTGAATAATTAAACAAAATTGTACACATGTCTTAAACATGCCACTTGTATAAGATTTATATCACCACTCACATTGTGAGTTTTTAGTGTTTAGTCAAACGTGTCACAACCACATTTTTTTATATATACCAAAACAACAACTATGGAACAAAGTTTCAACCAAAGTTTAGCAAATAAACACATACTAAAATCCATAATTATGTTATAGACAAAACATGAACTAGACCAAATACATAACTCATCAATGACTTCATTAGGAAACATTTTTACCACTTATTATTTGGATAAAAGTGGGTTAATGTGGTCATACCCACTGCCTCCTATCTATGTACTTCACTTTTACCTTCTTATTGGACTCTTTACTAATTTATTCCCTTACTCGAGTACCTATATAGGATTTTCAACAATTAATACCTCATTGGGTAAGTCAACAAAGTTTAGCAAATAATGAGAAATTGATATTAGATTTAATAGAAAAATCATCATACTAAGCTTGCTTAATTAATATATAGTAATTCACAAGTAGTAGACAAATATCAATGGAAAAGGACTATTTCCAAAATCAATATAAAGCCTTATAAAACTTTTGATTTCACAATCAAACAAAGGCATTAGGTTTTACATGAACTACTTTAGGAACTATGCAAGCTTAATGAGATGTTTCAACAATCATGCTTATTTTCTATTTGGGAACATATTATAATTATACATGTAGGGTATAAAAACATAAAAAGGCATGCCTAAGGTTATTACATTGGCCTAAAAATAGCCTTACATTTCCAATTATCACCTATATGAGTGTCTCATGAGTTCAAGGGTTTCAATACCAATTAATAGTTCAATAGACTAAGTGCACCTATACTAGGTTTTGCTTTTAAAGTCATTCTTAAAGAATTGAACCTTTAAAACAATTTTATGACCTTATATTATGTATATATTTATTACTTAACTTAATATTAGAATTTACTTTTTCTTATGTTCTAAATGACACTTATTTATACCAAATTAAATATTATAATTCCAATGATCATTTCAAACATGGAGAAATTTATCCTTTATAACAATATGCCTTAGTTAGGAATAACCACCTAATTATTAAAATCTTCAACAAAGTATCTTATTTTCCAAGTTACAACACATGCATAATATTTATATAATCTCATTATAATTAAATTCTAAGGAGTTAATTTCCAAATGAAATGATTATCTTCTAATAGACTTTAGAATATTTATACAATTTTATTTAAGTAATTCTTGTATTTTAACCCTTATTAGAAATTGTAATAAGAATTACAAACTCATGCATATTTCCTATGGTGATTATAATATTTTTAATTTACCAAATTATAAACACAAGGATTTCATTTTATTAATCCATATAAGTTATCATCTTAGTGTCTTCCTTGGAAGTCTCAATTAAAATCTCATTAATTAATTCATCTATCAATGAATTTTTAATTAAGGTGATATTAAAAAGTCCTTATTAACATAACTCACAAGTCAAATCACAATAATATTACAATTCTCAACACAAATAACTTGGTTAATGAATAACATCACTTATCTTTTACAAGAATAATGTTAATTTCATAAGAAGAATACAAGGTAACTTAACTTTCAATTTTTATTTAGAGATTGAATTATAACATACCAACATTACTATCCAATTCTCATACACTCATTCATATTAAAAGAATCATGTAAAAATCATATTTTTTTTTCATAACTAGATTCCAAAACATCTATTTACCTCCTCAAATAATGAGTTAGTTCAATGCCATGGACTCAATAATGAACAAGTATAAGCCAAGATATGAATACATTTTTAGGTTATAAGTCAATTGAGAACAAATAAAATATAGTAACTAGAATGCCATAGCTTTCTAAAACCTTATGATAGATCTACTAATTACAAAATAAGAGAATAACTAAAAGTACATTTTAAAATCTCATAATTATGTTTATCTATCAAATGTCTTAATGAATTGATGGACTTTTGTATATAAATAATAAAAAAAAAATACATGGATAATCCAATGATCTACTAAAATCATAAGCATAGTCCCATATTACACATTTTAGCTAAATATAAAAGATAACATAAAATTAATTGTATCAAAATGAAATACAACTATAATGAATAAAAAATATTACATAAACATTTTAGTTCATTTATATCCAACTATCACAACTTAAGATAAATAACTATATGAATATAGTTCACATGCAAAGCAATAAAGTTAAACCTACCTCACTAGGCCAAACCATAAGTGCCCTGACCACCTTAGACATCAGTTGGATATGGATCATGGTAGTAGAGAAATGGTGGAGAAAGGATAAATAAATCTTACTAAGCTTGACCAGAACAAAGAATGGAACAATAAATATAAAATTAAGCACATGAATCTATCTCACCAAGATCCATTAACTTGGTACCATATTATGATTACAACTTATTTTATTGAGTGCATTGATTTATGATCCATATTCTATTTGTAGAATATAATATGGCCTGTAAATATTATGCCATACATTTAGCAGGCAATAAGCCTCACATACTAATATAATATATATTAATGAATTAAAATAAAAACATGTCCAAAAAAAGATAACTTTAGCTAAACAAAAATGATAATTTAAAATCCTACGTAAAGATATAGGTCAAATTTTGACCAAAATAGACTTTACTAAAAATAGAAAAAATATTCAATATCAATTGTAATGATATAATGCAAGAATAACAATGAAATAATCCACTAATCATAATTTTCAAATGTAATTTAATAAATAATAATATGAATTAATTCAAACATAATTACAAAAATCATACCAATAATTCCAACAAGATTTGATTAACTTGAATTAGTTTAATAATGACTAAACTATAAAATTTAATTCAAATATAATCAATAATAATAAAATATTACTTTTCCCCAAAACCCTAGTGTCTATTTTGAACCCTATAGAGGCTCAAAACCATCATTTTCCCTAATTTTATGGTTGTGGGTTTGAAACAACATCAAACTTAAATAATAAACAACACTACAAATATATTAAATGAATTTAAAGCACTACATATTCATTAAAATCCCTAGTCCTAACCATTATTAAAATAGTGTAACAATGCTAACAAACCCAAGATAAATAATGTAAAAATATGAAATGTATATACATAATATATACATCCACTACATTCATAAAAAAATATAATGCATATATTTCAAACAAATACATATAGTATTATATCCAACACATCTATGGACAAGTTGTATAATGCCTGCCATGTGACAATACTGCAAATAAAATCCATATACCTAGTTAGGGTTTTAAATATAAAAAACATAATGCAATAAAAATAAAATTCCAATGTGTATTGATAAAATAATAAATAGTTCACCATTAAAACTATTAAATAATACAACTAATTTTTTTAATAACACCACTTACTTGGAATCTAGAAATCAAACTCTGAAGAAGACTTTCTTTGTTTTTAGGATCCTAAATTGTTATGACAAACATGCATCTAAAAATCCACATTCCTCAACCAAAACCACTCAACCATATAAATCAAAATGAGCCCCAATTAACTCTACTAAAATATTGCATAGATGAGAAGACAACTGATTAACTATAGTTCTAGATCCCTAAAAAACATCATGCACAAATTGTATTTCATTCCCCTTGGATGTCATGACAAAAATTTTAGCAAGTCTCCCCAAGGCACATAGCTCTTCAAAAAATAAGTCAAAATGACCAAAATAAAACCTAAAAACCATTTGGAAGAGTATTGACCCATGTGCATGGTAATTAAATCCAATGCCACAAATTTAATGTTGAATGATTAAACAAAAACATCAAACTAGTTTCTAATGACCTAAAATGGGTCACAATATCCTTCTAACCTTAGAAGAAATCCAAGACAACTTTTATATAGTAACCAATGCATGACAAATGAATAATCTTAAAAATAAAATCATTTAATTGACAGACCTTAAATCACTGAGTAGATAGAATAGTTTTCAAGTGCCTTCAGCCATAACATAGATTGATACAAAATATTAAATATGAATAACATCAAGACAATCTAATCAAGGTGATAAAGATTTAATGTTAAAAAAATGTCTATAAACACAAGAGCAACTAGTGACTAAATGTCATCAACAAATAATCAATAGTCACAAGACTAATCATAACTTAGAAAACTAACAAGTCTCAAAATTGACAACATCAAGTAAAGTAATGATTGTAAAAACATCAAAACTAACTAAAAAAAATTCAATAATGAAATCAAACTTAATATGATAACACTCAACAATTAAATCAAGAAAATAAAATAATTTAATCAATAGTACCTCCAAGGTCAGTTTTTATAATAGAATTTACTATTTCAATTTATCCACAATATTTCTCCATGTTTCTATCTTTTTTAGGTCTGAACATAACCTATCTCAATTACATATCCCTATAATAAAAAAAATAGGTCATTAACACTATTTGGACATCTAAATATAATAAATTCAATAACAACATTTAAGTAACATAGCTAAATTAAATAATAAATCAATACTCATTAAGCATGAATATATGATATTATAATTAAAAAATGTATCAATAACTATATCAACAATTAATAATAAAATGTATCAATGTAGATCACATAACTATGATACCACATTAAACTAAAAAAATATGTCTCAAATAGTTCATAACTAACTATATAAACAATATGAAATAAATGCAATTCAAATTGTCTCATGTGATCCTTTCCCACTTAGAAAGAGTTATCTTGACAATCAAAATAGCAAAGGATAATGCTACCTAAAACGACTCTTATCTACCCAAGTAGAAATTCTTTTCAATAAAGGATCCCAATGAAACAACACTTGGTAAATCTCATGATTCATCAATTTAATACTACGATGGTCTAGGATCTTCACTATATCCAACTGCATATTTTCCTCTTCCAAACTTAAAGATGGCTCCAATCCAAAACATGAGACATATTATGAATATACTTTCTTAATAAGGTAACATGAAACACATTGTGATTCTGAGACAAGGAAGGAAGAAGGGCTAGCTGATAGGGAACAAGACTAATTCTCTAAAATTTGAAAGGGTCCTACAAACAGAGGAGATAATTTAAAATACTTTCCAAATTTAATTGAACTTTTCTACATTCTAACACAATAAATAATCTCCCACTCAGAATTTGGGTGGAGCCCTTTTTAAATTATTATAACTCTTTAACCTCTCAAATGCAACCTTTAAATTTTTCCTAATAGCTTTCATTTGCCTATCATACTCTTAAAAAACATAAGGACTAACAACAATCCTATTTTTTAAACATTCCTAGCCAAGTCACATTCTACACTTGCATCCATACTAAGCTTCAAAAATGGTCATTTTAATAAATGAATGGTATGTATTATTATAATAAAATTTAACTAATTGTAAATAATCCTCCAATTTACCTTGTTGATCCATAACATATATTCTTAACATGTCTTCAAAAACTTGATTTAATCTTTCTATCTTATCATCTATTTCTATGTGATAAGACAAACTAAAATTTAACCTTGTACCAAAAGTGGCAGTCAAATATTTCCAAAACATTGAAGTAAATAGTTTATCTCTATTTGAAGTAACTTTAGTCATGCCATGTGACATATTATTTCTTTCATAAATTATGATTCAAGCATAAATGCATCATCATTCAAGTTTCAAATAGTGAAATGACCAACTTTGGTAAATTTATATATCATAACTAGAATATTATTATGTTTAGTTTTAGATTTTGTCCAATTAGTTATGAAATATGAATAAATAATATCTCACTTAACTCACAGTACATCATGAGGTTAAAAAAATCCTCCTAGATAGTAATTTTCAGCTTTTACACATTGGCATTCCAAACATATTGGCACAAAGTCAATAACTTGATGTTTCATTCTATGCCAATCGTACATCATTTATAGTTCATGGTTCATATTTGTGATACCTAGATGAGAAAAATGAGTTGTTACATGCACTTATTTTAGTAAATTATTCCTTAATTCATTAGACTCAGGTATATACATTATATTTTTTATGTCTGATTAAACCATTAAAATCAATAAAAAGGTCAAAAAAATTATTTTCAATAGGCTCATCAACCAAATTTAAACTTAAATATTAACATAACTAATCATAATCCTATTGTTACAATATTTCAATTCTAAAATTATTATGCAGAATAAATAAGACAAGAAGATATGTGCATTGATTCAGTGCATTAGCAACGTGATTCTCTTTACCTTTCAAATATGAAATATTAATATCAAAATTACTTGAAAATTCCAACCATTTATGTTTCTATGTATTTAAATCATCATGGGAAAAAAAATATTCCAAGATATTATGGTTAAATTTTACCTCAAAATGTTTTCGTAGAAAATAGTATTTCCATTGCTTTAAAGTATGAACAATGGAAACAAGCTTAAGGTCATGAGTGGTGTAATTAATCTCATGGTTATTCATTTTTTGTGACTCATAATCCATAACTGAACCATATAAAGTTAACACGCTACCCAAGCCTTCTTTAGATGCATCAACCATATTTAAAATTTTCTATTTGCATCCAGTACAACAAATATAGGTACCAAAGTTAATAACTCTTTAAGCTTCAATAAATATTGTCACATTCTAAAATTGACAAAAAAATTCTTGCCCTTGAACTATAAGGAAGTTTTTGGGTTAGCCAATTTAGATAAAAATTCAACAAATCTTCTATAACAATTAGCCAATCATATATAACTATGTACTTGATAGTCATTTTTATGATCAGGACACTCTTGAATATATTTAATTTTTTTAGATCAATAATAATATAATATTTAGATATAATATGACCTAGATAGTGGATTTTAAATCGAAATAAAGCAAAATTATATAGTTTACCAAAAAAATTATTATGCCCTATCCTTTGTAGGATTAAGCATAAATATTGTTCATGTTTAATTGCATTATTAAAATAGAACAATATATCATCAAGGAATATTAGAACATACTTGTCTATAAAATCCCTAAATAAACTATTTATTAAATGCATAAATGCATTATGTGAATTATTTAAACTAAAAGGCATGATTGTAAACTCATAATGTCCATGCATAGCTCTAAAAGCATTCTTATGGATGTTTTCTTCCTTTATCTTGAAATAGTGATAACCTGGACTCCATTCTATCTTAAAAAATAAATTTGCATCCTTAATTTTATCAAACATATCATCTATCCTTGGAAAAGGATAATGATTTTTAATGGTGGCCTTATTAAGCATGAGATGGTCAACACACAATCACAAGGTTTCATCCTTATTTTTTCTCAAAGACCACTAGTGCACACCAAAGTGACACAGTTTGCCTAATACTACCTTTTTTTAGTTATTGTAGTCGATATTTCAACTCCTACAAATCTACTACATTTATATGATAAGGTCTTTATATGCAGGGTGTACCCATGGCATTACATCAATATAAAAATCAAATTCATGTTTAGGAGGTAAAACAGATAATTTGTCTAGATAATTATTATTAAATTCTTGTAAAAATAGATATTATTTAAATTTTGATTATTTTATAGGTCTAGTTTTTAACATTTGAATAAAATATAATTTTAAAACTTTACACACTACTTTATTTAGTTGTAAAGCTAATAACTAGAAGGAAGGTTGGTATATTGTAAATATCTATGCTCCTAATGTAAAGAACCAAAGGAAAAAGGTTTGGGAGTCTATCTCTAATTTCAAAAGCAAGGACTATGGTGGACGATGGATTATATTGGGAGACTTCAATGTACCTCTTTATGATCATGAGAAAATGGGAGGTAATGTTACTCAATTGGAAGGGAGATTTGATTTGATGGAGTTTATAAATAAAGAGGGATTAATGGATATGGAACTTCAGGGAATTTAGCTCACATGGAGCAATAAGAGAACTGGTAATGATTGTATTCAGGCCAAGCTTGATCGGGCCATTATCTCTCCTGACAGGACAAAAGAATTCATATGTAAGTTGAAGCTTGCCAAAGAATAGGTTCAGATCATTTTCCTCTTATTTTCACTACGGCTAAAATAAATTTGAAGAAGAATCATCCTTTCAGATTTGAAAAGATGTGGATGCAACACCCACAGTTTGAAAGTAAAATGAAAGAATGGTGGAATATTGATATTAAGGGAATGGCCATTTTTAGAGTTGTTTCCAAGCTCAAAAACGTTAAAAGGGAAGTCAAAAAGTGGAATAAGAATTGTTTTGGAAATATCTTTGAGAAAAATACTGCTATTAAGGAGGATATTCGTAGAACTCAGGAAAAAATTCAGAAAGATGGATACACTTCTGACCTCCTTACTAAAGAAAATGAACAGTTGGTTCAATATCAAGATATTATCACTAAAGAAGAAATCTATTGGAGACAAAGATCCAGGTTGTTATGGTTGAGAGGAGACAAAAACACAAAATTCTTCCATCTATCCACTCTGAAGCACAGAGATAAAACTCATATTCTGTACCTAAAAAAGGGAGATCTGAAGATTTCAAAGGAAAATGATATCAAGGAGGAAATGCTATCCTTTTTCTCATCCCTTATGAAGGCTGATCCCAATATTAATTTGGAAAGTTAGGCTGAAATCCTATGATTGATTCCTCCTTTGGTCTTGAAGGAATAGAACAAAATGTTATGTTCAATCCCAAAGGATGAGGAAATCTTTAAAGCCGTCTATTCTCTAATAGGAGATAAAGCACCTGGACCTGATGGCTTTCCCATGTTCTTCTTTCAAAAACTATGGAAATTTGTTGGCAAAGATGTAAGTGATGCTGTGAAGGAATTCTTTGGAGCCAGACAAATGCTTAAGGAAGTCAATTCCACCTTTTTGTGTTTGATTCTGAAGAAGATTGGTGCTGATTCTCCTGATCAGTTTAGATCGATTAGCCTCTGTAACTCTTTCTACAAGATCATTTCCAAGTTCTTACTTCTAGACTTATTCAAGTGATTCCCTCGATAATTGCTGATCAACAAAATGGATTTATCTCAGGTAGACAAATTCTCAATTCTATAATTACTGCTCATGAGAATATTCATTCTTTGTTCTTCTCTAACAATCAGGGTTTCATTATGAAAGTTGATATTGCAAAAGCATATGACAGGGTTGACTAGTTATTCCTTTCAAATAGTTTTTCAGCTTTTGGCTTTAAACAAAAGGTGGTTGGAATTATTTACCAGTTGATCTCTACTTCCTCTATTGTTATACTAGTAAATAGAAGTTCATCCCATTTCTTTAATCCATCACGGGGGCTGAGACAAGGGGATCCTATATCCCCCATTTTGTTTGTAATTATGGCTGACTGCATGGGAAGATATATAGGGGATTTGGTCCATAAAGGTTTATTTAAGGGATTAAACCCTTTTCTCATCCTCTAATTTGCTCCCACGGACAATTTGTTGATGATACCATCTTCATGGGAAAAGCTGAAGTCAAGGAAGCAAGAAATTTCAAGCAAGCTATAAATTTATATTCTTCCACCTCTGGTCAGTTGATTAATTGGAATAAAAGTGCAGTGTTCTTCATTAATACCCCTATTTATAGATAGAATAAAATTGATAAAATCCTTGGATGCTCTATAGGGTCTTTCCCCTCATCTTACTTGGGTCTTCCTCTTGGGTTGAAAGTACCTGAAGCCTTTTGGGAGGATCTTATCAACAAATTTAGTAAGAAACTTGCGGGATGGAAGGGAAATATTTTAAGTCAGGCAAGAAAGTTAACCCTTCTTAAAGCAAGTCTTCAAAGCATACCTACTTATGCTTTAAGTATTTTTAGAATTCCTACCAAATTTGTAGAAGCTATTGAAAAAATCCAAAGAAACTTTCTATGGACTGGTACTGAGGAAAAGAGGAGGATGCCTTTAATTTCTTGGGATAACATCTGTAAACCTTTCAGGGAAGGGGAGTTGGGAATAAGGAAAATAAGAAGTATGAATACATCTCTCTTAGCAAAAATAGGATGGAGAGTTTACCATGAAAATAAAGAATGGAGTAACATATGGAAGCATAAGTATTTATTCAATGCAAAATCCCTTTCTGATTTCTTTTCTTACCCTGATGTCATTTGACCCTCTTCCATATGGGGGGCTGTTCAGGGAACCAAACAAATTTTAGAAGAAGGATGCTCCTAGAAAGTTGGTAATGGAATTAAGGTTAAATTGTGGGAGGATGCTTGGTTAAAAGAATACCCTTTGATAGAAGATTTTCAAGATAAAGAGGTAATTGATCAATTCAAGCAAAGATATGGAATATTTGTAAATCGGTATTGGCAGAACAATTCTTGGGTGAATATAACTGATCTTGATCAAGATTTCAATAATATACAATTATCCCTCAATGCTATCTCTCTCTATCCTAATCTTAAGGATAATATTATCTGGCATGATGATCCTAGTGGACAATTTAAAGTTTCTACCATTTTTATTTCTAAGGGAAATGGTAATCAACCTTTGTGGTTGCATGCTTGGATCAAGGGGCTTATCCCCAAAATAAAAATCTTCTACTGTACTCTGCTTCAAAACAAAATCCTGACTCTTGACAACTTGAAGAAAAGAGGTATATATGTTGTGAACAAGTGTATTCTATGTAAAAAGGGTTTTGAAGATAGAGATCCTTTATTTGTGAACTGTTCTTATACACAACAAGTTTGGAATGAGATCCTCAATCTCTGGGGTATAGTATGGGTTAATCAAAAAAGTGTGGAACTAACTTTTAAAAGTTGGTACTGTCCATCAAAGAATCCTAATGTTTTTTTTTTATGAAAATTAACTCTTCCCCATATTTGGTGGGGCATATGGAAAGAAAGAAACAATAGAATATTTAGAAGTAAAGAACTTCTAGGATGGGTGTTGGGTCAGAATATTATTAGAGAAATAAAGGATAATTTTATATCACAAAGGGATCCTAATCCAACCTTTAAAATTAATAATCCCTTAATATTTGAAAGGCCTAATGTGAAAATTGAAAATCCAAGATTAGATGTTAAATGGAATGTCCCCCCTTGTGGATGGATAAAAGGAAACTTTGATGGAGCTGCTAAAGGGAACCCGAGAAAAGCAAGATGTGGAGGAGTCTTGAGAGATAATTTGGGAAACGTAATTGATGCTATTGCAATCCCTATCGATAAATTGAATAGTCATATTGTTGAAGCTTTTGTAGCCCTTCAAACCATTAAATTAGCTGTTAAATCAGGGTTCTCTAAATTATGGTTGGAAGGTGACTCCCTGAATATCATTAATATCTTAAATAACAAAAATTTAGTTTCATGGTCTATAGAGGCAATGGTGATGGAAATGAAAGCCTTAATTAAAAAATTTGAACAAGTAACCATAACCCATACTTACCATGAAGCCAATGGGGTTGTTGATTGGATAGCAAACCATGTTGTTCGAACAGGACATAAGGTGAGTTGGCAGGATACATTAAATAAGAATGTGGATCTTAGAGTGCTTATTCATTATGATGTAATTCATTCAAAGGAGGGAAAGATCTACTTGGAATAGAAAATTAATGATTTGGTGGAGTGGCCTTATGGAGGAAGGATTACTTTCATTAAAAAAAAAAATCATGAGAACGTAAAGTGGGTTTTACATGCGCCAGAAAATAGGTGAGTTTTACTACAAGTTGATAATAGTTGGTTTCATAGCTCAGTAATCAGTATTTGGGTGTTACTGGATAATTGGATGGCTTGAAAAATGAAAGGTGAACAAAGGAAGTAGGAACCTAAAAGTTGTGAAGATTGGAAGGCAAAACAAGATGTTTGGAAGATCCTTTAGAGAGGAAAGGTTGTGAGCTACTTGGAATGGCTACATGGTTCAAAACCCCATATAACGACAACTTTTTTCAAAAACTAGGTCGATGATAGGGTAATCCTCCATGGCATCATGATGAAGCTCACCAAGGAATTCATAGCGGAGGTCACGGGGCTTCCAATGGAGGGTATAAAATTCTCTAAGCAGACCAACATATCTAACGAGGCATATAGTAAATTCCCAAAGACGGATGCTAAGGAGTAGTAGTTGGTAAAGAGTGGGGATTTTTTTGACATGGATCAGATTAAAGGAATCTAGAGAGACGTCTTATGTTGCATCTGTGAGTATTTCATACTTGATGGTAGAAGCAAAAGAGTCCATAAATTTCATTTTGTCTTTCTTAATCATTTAAGGCACAAAGTTAGAATCTCCTTCCCTTTCTATTTGCACTTCTCGCTGCTCCAAAGTCTATTCGCTCATAGAAAAAAGGAATCTCATCCTATATTTCATGAGGGATTGATCCTAATAATACAAGGTTTCTACAATAACAAGGCCATTGTCTCGAATCCTTATTTGGACAAAAAAAGGACTCACAGAGTAAGAAGAATGAAACAGTGAAGGGGAAAGAAAAAGTTAAACCCAAATCTTCTAGCTTTAAAAAATAGACTGTTGATGAGGAAACAGAGTGGGAAAGCACAAGAAGTTCTGAGGAGGAGAGTATGGAGGAAGAGGAAGGAACGGAGAGTAGGAATTCCAACTCTAATGAGGAAGAAGAAGATAAAAGTAAGAATGAAAATGAAGGGGACACTATAGAGGATAAAATTGATCAGAATAACTATGATCTCAAGGAAAATCAACAAGTGCTAGGGGAAACTGAAAAAGAAATGGATGTTTCAATTGAGGATCCTGCTTCAAAAAAAGAGAAGGAACATTTAGTGAAGGATGACTATCATGCAATGGAAACTAGAGAACAAGTAAAGGATGATCTTATCCACAACGAAAGCCCTATTGAAACTAAATAATAGAAAAGAAGGGAAAGGGAGGATCATACTGAAAAGGATGAAGACAATCCAAATGAGAACACAGAAGATTTAAGTGATGTTTGGCAGAATGATAGGAGGCATCCCTTTATGAATTTAGCCAAATTTAAAGTAGATGCTATCCTTCGAGTTGACTCATGGATGTATAAGGAAATACTAGGCCTTAAGAAGAAAATAGAAATTATGGAACATAATTAGGAAGCTAACTAGAACAAAATCAGCAATCTAGAAATGCAGATGAGGGATATTCCTATCAAACTTAAAGACTATGAGAACAATCTAAGGAGGCTCATTAAAGAAAGCAAAATGAAGATGGAGGAGGTTACTTCTAGCATATGTGCAACTATTGCAAACATTGGAAAATGGGAAAATGAGGAAATAAAATCTTTAGAGGGGCCTAGTAAGAGGACCAGACAGAGCTCAAGGAAGAAATCAATGCAAGAGGTAGCCACGTCGGTGGAAATATCTATACAGGACACTATTATGATTAGAAAGGAAGCGATGAAGATGATTCTAGAATTAGAAGAATAGGATCTTTTAGTTCTTACTGTCCTGGTCCTTTTAGTTGGATATTATAATTGGTTCCATTTTCTGGTTCGTTGTTTAACACTTGAGTTTCTAGGTCTCTGTAAAACCTGGGGTCTGTCTTTTGATGATCTTGAATTGTGGTTTCAGGTCCCTGTAAACCTATTTTTTATACTACTCAGTAGTAGGTGTTAGGTTTGTTTTCTCCTATGGACGTTATTGTTATATCCTTCTTCCTTTGTTTTAGGTTTTTGGGGCCCCTTCAAAACCTATTTTTACCTTAATCTAAAACTTGTACACTTTTGATTTCATTAGACCTCAAATTTATATAGATTTACGCAAATCATTACAATAATATATCACATTGATACAATAGTTTAAATTTTATTTATGATGTTGCAATCCATGCCTAAAATTATATCAAAAGATTTGAGAGGAGCTAAAAATAAATTAACTTGGGCATAAAAATTCCCTAAGTCTAAGATTATGCTTTCATGACTCTTAGTATCTATTACTCTTTTACCTAATCTAAAGTCAGCATCCCAACAATACTTTAATGTCTTTATATTCAACTTAAAACATTTTAATAACTTAGTGTCTATAAAAATATCAATTTCTCCTAAATCAAACAAAACTAAAATAGAAAAAACATTTATTTTACCTTTGATTCCAATAGTAGTTATTTGTACATTTGCATTTCTATTATTCACAACTGCATATACTCTATGATTTGATAATTTCCCTAATTTTAGCTTAGGGAAATATTTAAATTAGTATTTATCACCAAATTTCCAACATACGATAGTCCTTTTCATCATCAATGGAATGGTATTTGTTCTAATAGTAGGCACATGTTAACTACTTTAGGTCACATTTCTTATAAAATTAGCAAACTTAGAAGAGTTTGAATTCTTAAAAAAATATTTTATCCTTAGAATGTATTGAAATCACTCATACTCCTGGTAAATATATGTTTTGATTTAAATTTATTAAAATTCTTAGGTGAAGAGGATAGATTTTTATTCTTAGATTGTTTCCAATTGTGTTTAAAATATTGTCTCATCTTTTGACAATCCTTTTCCTTCTCTTCTACCCTATGAGTAGATTCAATAGTAGTACTTAGTCTTAAGTTTTGTCAAATTAATATCATGTATGAATATTTATTTCAAACTTATCTTAAACTTAGTGACTTTAGTCTCTTCATCATGCACATAGTTAACATCATGTAGTAGATTTAAAAACTTGTTTTCGTACTCATTCACAATCATATTCTCTTGTTTCAACAAATGAAAGTCAATGATTTTCTATTATTTGTAGTTGAAACTGAGATACCTCTTCTTGAATTACCTTTCAAAATTAGGTTAGGTAAGATTCATTGGATGATAACCCTTTAGAGCACATCAATAGTTCCACCAAATAGCTATAACTCATAGTACAAATAAGTAGCCACTTTTTCCTTTACATTAGAGGATATGGTATGAAAATTAAAATAATTATATAGGTGTACTAACCATACATTAGGTGCATCACCTAATTCATCACCTAAAAATGTTGGTGGAGGTAACTTCATCTCCTTAATAATATATTTAGCCACATTATTAGGGTTATTTTGAAGTTCTTATTCACCAACTTGTCTTTCTTCTTGAATTAAAAGTTCTTCAGCTAGAATAATTTCTAAATTATTAAAACTTCATTCTTGAGTATCTATTTTAATTTGAATTAAATTTAATGTAGTCATAATTACATTCAAACTCTTCATGTTTAATTTTGGGATTGTTTTCCCCACGATTAGGGGATTCAAAATCATTATCAACATTATTGAGAGGTGATTCCTCTCTCTTAGTAATATTGGACCTACAACCTTGACCTCCTCCTCTACCTAGATTAACATTCCTTGGGTTGTTGCCTGCTATTCCAAATCTTATCTTCATAATCTCGTGTTGAAACAAATAACTCACCAAGAAATGAGTAAGAAACAATCCCCAAAGTTTCCTAGAGAATTAAATCATGTTCTGATATCAATAAGTCATAATCATAATTTATATATATATATACTAAAATAACAACTATAGAATAAATTTTCAACTAATGTTTATCATGAAAAGAAGTAGTGAGATTCATAACTATGTTATAGCCAACACATGAACTAGATGAAGTACATAACTCATCATTGACATCATTATGGAACATTTTAACCACTTAGTATTTGGATAAAATTTGGTCAATGTGGTCATAACCACTCACTTATATCTATGTACTTAAATGAGGCCTTCTTATTAGATCTATTACTAATTTATGCCCTTACTCAAGTACATATATAGGGTTTTTAATAACATGTATCTCATTGAGTTAGTTAGCAATGTTTATAAAATAGTGGAAAAGTGAGAACATATTTAATAAAAAAATCATCATACTAGGCTTGCTTAAGCAAGATCTACCAATTCACAAGCAATAGAAAAATATCATGGGAAAAAGATAATTTACAAAAGTAATTCAAAACCCTAGAAAATATTTTTGATTCACAAGAAAATAGAGACATGAGGTTTGTCATGAGCTACTTGAGTAAGTGTGTAAGCTTCATGAGATGTTTCAACAACCATGTTTATATTCTATTTAGGAACATATTACAATTATACATGATATGTACAAGCACATGATAATTCATGCCTAAGGATACTAAACTAGATTAAGGATAGCCTTACATTTATAATTATAATTGTTTTGAGTGATGGATGAGTTCAAGGGACTCTATACCAATTAATAGTTTCATTAACTAAATGAACTTATACTAGGTTTTACTTTAAACCTCATTCTTAAAGAATTAAACCTTTATCTTAAGTTAGTTATATTATCCCATGGAGATCTTTATTTACTAACTTAATATTATAAATTATTTGTTCTTATGTTATAAATGATATTTATTTATACCATCTTAAATATTATAATTCCAATTATCAATTCCAAGATGGAGTAATTGATCCTTTATCACAATATGCATTAGTTAGGAATAACTATTTACATATTCAAACCTTTAGTGAAATATATTATTTATCAATATACTCACAAAAAATGAGTAATATTTATACAATCTCATTGTAATTCAATTCCAAGGAGTTATAAGGAGTTATCTAAAAGAGTCCATTATACTGTGATAGTGCTTTATTAGTTTCCAAGTGAAATGATTGTCTTTTAATAGACTTTATAAGATTTATAAATTTTTACTTAAGTAATTCTTATACTTTAACCATTATTATTAATTCTAAAAATAATTAAAAGTTCAGTCATAAGTCTTATGATGATTATAATCTCTTTAATTTACCAAATTCTAAACATAAGGATTTCATTTTATTAATCTGTAAAGGTTATGGTCTTAGGGTATTTAAAGGAAGACTCATTTAAAATCTCATTAATTAATTCATGTATCAATGAATTTTTTTACAAATTAAGGTAAATTCAAAAGTCCTTATTAACATAAATTAAAATTCACATTATAATAATCTATTATAATGCTCAATGTAATTAAATTGTTCAATGAATAACATCACTTAGATTTTATAAGAATAATGTTAATTATATAAGAAGCATACAAGGTAACTTAACTTTCAAGTTTTATTTTGAGATGGAATCATAAAAAACAAACATTACTATCCATTTCTCATACACTCATTCTCATTAAAAGAATCATGTAACAATGACAAATGATTTTTATAACTAGGTTTCAAGACAACTATTTACATCCTCAAATAACTAGTTAGTTCAATGAAATGAACTCAATAATGAACAATTTTAATCCAAGGTACGAATAAATTTTTAGGTTATAAGTCAATTTGGAGCCAATAAAATATATAAACTATAATTTCACAACTTTATAAACCTTATGATATATCTACTTATTCCAAAATAATAAACTAACTAGAATTACACATTAAAATCTCATAACTGTGTTCATTTATCAAATGCCTTAATGAACTGATGGAATTTTTTATATAGATAATAATTAAAAAATACATGGATAATATAATGATTAACTACAATCATAAGCATAGTCCCATCTTACACATTTTATCTAAATATAAAAGATAACATAACATTACTTGTATCAAAATGAAATACAACTATGATGAATAAAAACCATTACATAAACATTTTAGATCATCTATAGTCAACTATCACAACTCAAGATAAAGAGGTGTATTAAAAAAATTCACATGCAAACCAATGAAGATAAACCCATCTTGCTAGTCCCAATGATCCCAACCATAAGTTGCCTTAGACCACCCCAACCATCAGTTAGATGTGGATCATGGAAACAAATAAATGGTAGATAAAGGAAAAATGAAACTTACTAAGTTTGACCACAACAAATAATGAAAAAATAGATATAAAATTAACCACACAAATATATCTCACCAAGATCCATTAACTTGGTACCTTATTATGACTGCACCTCATTTTCTTGAGATTATTAATTTGTGAGCCATATTCTATTTATAGAATACAATATAGCCCATAAATATTATGTCATACATTTATCAGGTAATCATCCTTGTATACTAATTTAATAGATATTAACGATTTAAAATAAAAACATTTAAAAAGAAGACAACTTCAGCCAACCAAAAATGATAATTCAAAACCTTACGTAAAGCTATGGGTCAAATTTTGGCTAAAATAGACTTTACTAAAAATATAAAAATATTTAATATCAACCATAATGATATAACACTATCATACTAATTAAATAATCCACTAATCATAATTTTCAAACATAAGTCAACTATTAATAATGTGAATTAATGCAAACATCATTTCCATAATCATACCAATAATTCCAACAAGATTTAATAAAATTTAGTTAGTTTAATAATGACCAATTATAAAATAAAAGTCAAATATAATCAATAATAATAATATATTACTTTCCCTTAAAACCATAGTGTCTATTTTGAACCCTATGGAGCCTCAAAAACATCATTTCCCCTAAGTTTATGGCTATGGATTTGAAACACTAGTAGGCCTGAATAATATAAAACACTACACATATATTAAATGAATTTAAAACACTACATACTCAATAAAATATGCAATATTAACCCTTATTAAAATAGTGGAACAATGCTAGTAAACCCAAGCCAAAAAATGTAAAAACATAAAATATATATACATCCACTATAGTCATAACACACAAAACAAAATGCATATATTTCAAAAAAAATATGTATAGTATTATATCCAACACAAACATGGATAAGCCATACAATTCCCACCATGCAACAATACCATAGATACAATCCATTTACTTAGTTTTTAAATTATAAACACCATAATGAAACAAAAACATAATGCCAAATGTTTATGGATAAAATAACAACCAATTCACCATTAAAAATATTAATTAATATAACTCAAAATTTTAAAAATATCACTTACAGGGAATCTAGAAATTTAACTCAAAAGAAGACTTTCTTTATTTCCAGGATCATAAATTATTATGCCAAATACATATCTAAAAATCCACATGCCTAAACAAAAAATAGTCAACCATATAAACTAAAACAAACCCCAATTAACTCTACTAAACTCTCACATGTTTGACTAGATAAATAATTAACTGTAGTTTAAGCTCCATGAAAAACCTCATGCATAAACTACATTTCATTTCCCTTGGCTACCATGCCAAAAAAATTTCTAGAGTCTCCTCAAGGCACATGTTCATGTTAATTTGAGCCAATGTTAGGAATTAAAATTTAAATGGTTAAAAAAAAATCAAACTAATTTCCAATTCCCTAAGGTGGGTCATGACATCTTAATAACCTTAACAAAGAGCCAAGCCAACTTGTCTATAATAACCAATGCATGCCAAATGAATAATTATAAAAATGGAGTCTTTTAATTAATAGACATTAAATCACTAAGTAAATAGAATAATTTATGAGTGCCTTCAATCATAATATAGGTTGATACAAAATATTAAATGTGAAAAACATCAAGACAATCTAATTGAGGTGATAAAGAGTCAATGATCAACAAAATGACTATGGACACAAGAACTAGTGACTAAATGACATCAACAAGTAATCAATATTCGCAAGGTTAATCACAACTTAGAAAAATAACAAGTCCTTAAATTGACAACATCAAGTAAATTAATGATTATAAAAACATCAAAACTAACTAAAAATAGGTCAATAATGAAATCAAACTTAAAATAAAAACACTCAACACATAAATCAAGAAAATAAAATGAGTTAATCAACACTAAATCGAAGCTTAGTTTTTATAATAGAATTTACTATTTCAGTTTATCCACATTACTTATCCATATTTTTATGTTGCTTAGGTATAAAAATAACTAAGCTCAAGTACCTATGCCTACAATCAACAAATAGACAATCAAAAGTATTTGGACATCTAAATACAATAAATTCAATAACAACATTTAAATAACGCATCTAAATTGAATAGTAAATTAGTACTCATTAAGCATAAATACATGATGTTGTAATGAAAATTGTATCAATAACTATCTCAATAATTAATAGCAAAATGTATCAATGTAGATCGCATAACTATAACACCATATCAAAACAAATAAAATATGTCTTGAATAGTTCCTAATTAATTATATAAACAATATGAAATAAATGTAGGTCAAATAGTCTCAATTGATCCTTTCCCACTTGGAAAATAATCATTCTAACAATAAAAATAGCTAAGGATAATGCTACTTAAAAATAATCTTATCTTCCCAAGTAGAACTTCTTTTGAATAAAGGATCCCACTGAACCAACATTTGGGAAATCTCATTATTTTTAAATTCAACAATATGATGGCCTAGGATCTTCATTAAATCCAACTGCATCTTTTCCTCTTCTAAAACTTGAAGATGAGTCCAATCCAAAACATGAGACATATCAAGAATATACTTGATCAACAAGGTAACATGAAACACATTATGAATCTGAGACAAGAAAGGAAGAAGAGATCGATGATAGGGAACAAGACTAACTCTCTCTAAAATTCCAAAGGGTCTTACAAACCAAATAGTTAATTAAAAATAATTTCCAAATTTAATTGAACTTTTCTAAAGTCTAACACAAAAAAACCTTATCTCCCACTTGGAATTTAGATAGATTCCTTTTTAAATTAGAATAAATCTTTCTCCTATTAGAGGCAACATTTAATTTTTTCCTTATAGTTTTCATTTTCCTATAATATTTTGTAAAAATATAAGGACCATCAACAATATTATTTTCTAAACTTTCCCAGCCAAGTGGCATTCTACACTTGCATCCATACTAAGATTCCAAAGGAGCCATTTTAATCAATGAATGCTACATACCATTTTAAAAAAAATTAATTAAGTGTAATTAATTCTCATATTTATCTTGTTAATCCATCACATATATGCCTAACATGTATTCAATAAATTTATTTAATATTTATATCTTACCATCTATTTTTTTGTGATAAGATGAACGAAACTTTAACCTTGTACCAAAAGTGGTAGTCAAAGATTTGTAAAACCTCAAAATAAATAGTTTATCTTTATTTGAAATAATAACTTTCGGCATGCCATGTATCTATAATATTTATTTCACAAACCATGAAAAAAATATAGATCCATCATTAGCCAAGTTTCCAATAATGAAATGACTAACTTTGGTAAATTTATCTATCATAATGAGAATAGTATTATGTTTTATTTTATATTTTGGAAAACTAGCTATGAAATATAAATAAATAATAACTCTCTTAACTCAAAATACATCATGAGGGTAAAATATTCATCTAAGATGTCAATGTTTAATTTAAACACATTGACATTTTAAACATCTTGACACAAAGCTAATAACTTCACATTTCTTTCTATGGGTCCTCTTTGTGATGCCTAGATGAGTAAAACGAGGTGTTGCATGCACTTATTTCAGTAAATTATTCCTTAATTCACTAGACTCATGTGTATAAATTATATTTTTTTATGTCTCATTAAACCCTTAAAATCAATAGGATCATTATTAAAATTTTCACTTACATCTTAACAAAATTTATCATAATGTTAGGGTTCCAATATTTCAGTTATAAAATTATTATGCAGATCAAACAAGACAATAAGATATGTGTATCGACTGAGTGCATCATCAACATGATTTTCCTTATCTTTCAAATATGAAATATTCATATCAAGATTACTTTAAAATTCCAACCATATACAGTGGCACATATATATATCATCATGGGAAAACAAATATTCCAAGATATGATGGTCATATTTTACCTCAAAATGCTTACCTAGAAAATAGGGTTTCCATTACTTCCAAGTATGAACAATGGAAACAAGCTCAAGGTCATGAGTGGTGTAATTACTCTCATGGTTTTTCAGTTTTTATGACTCATAAGCCATAACTGAACCATCTTGAGTTAACATGCCACCCAAACCTTCTTTGGATGCCTTAACCCATATTTCAAAACTTCTATTTGGATCTAGTACAACAAATATAGGTGCCAAAGTTAATAACTCTTTAAGATTTAGGAAATCTTGTTCACATTCTAAAGTACTCACAAAATTCTTACCCTTGCGCTATAAGGAAGTTATTCGATTATACAATTTAGTTAAAAATTCAAAAAATCTTTTCTAATAAACAACCAGTAGCATCAAAATGTGTAGTTCATATGCATTTTTATGAGTGGGACACTCTTGAATATCTTTTATTTTTTTTGGATCAATAATATTACTAACTTTAGATATAATATGACCTAGATAGTGGATTTTAGATTGAAAGAAATCATATTTAGACATTTTACCAAATGATTTATGTTTCCTTAGCCTTTGCATAACTAATCATAAATGATATTCATGTTTAATTGAATTCTTATAATAGATTAGTATATCATCAATGAATACTATAATAAAACTTTCTATAAAATACTTGAATAAACTATTAATTAAGTTCATAAATGTATCAGTGCATTAGTTAACCTAAAATGCATTACTATAAACTCATAATGTCCATACGTAGTTTAAAAAAAATTCTTATAGATGTATTCTACCTTGATACTCAACTAGTGATAGTCTGATCTCATGTATATGTTTGAAAAGAAAGATACATCCTTCATTTGATCAATTAGATAATCTATCCTTGGAAAAGGATAATGATTATTAATGGTAGCCTTATTAATCATGTGATGGTCAACACATAATCATAAGGTTCTATCCTTGTTTTTCATAAAGGCCATTGGTGCACTCTAAGGTGACACACTTAGCCTATTATTACCATTTTCTAGTAGTTCTTATATTTGAGATTTCAAATCTTAAAAATCTACTACATTCATACATTAAGGTATTTACATGCAAGGTCTACCCATGGAGTTACATCAATAGAAAAATCAAATTCATCTTTAGGAGGCAAACCAAAAAATTTGTCTAGAAAATCATTAGAAAATTATTACAAAAAGTGATATTATTTAAATTTTGATTCTATTACAGGTTTAGTTTATTACATCTAAACAAAAAATAAATTTCAACCCTTACACACTTGTTTACTTAGCTTTAAAGATGATAACAAATTGTGAACTTTTTATTTCATCAAACCTTAAATTTATATAGGTTTAACCAAATCATTACAACAATATATCACTTTGCTAAAATAGTCCAAATTTGTTTTATGCTATTAAAATCCATGCCTAAAATAATATCAAATGATTTTAAAAGAGCTAAAAATAAATTAACTTGGGTCTAAAAATTACCTGAGTCTAAGATTATGCTTTCAAGACACTTAGTATTTGTTACTCTTTTACCTAATCTAAGATCAACATCCCAACCATCCTTTAAAGTCTTCATATTCAACTTACAACATTTTACTAATGTAGGATTTGTAAAACTATCAATTTCTCCTAAATCAAATAAAATTGAAACATAAAAATAATTTATTTTACCTTTGATTCCAATATTAGTTATTTATAAGTCTGCATTTCTATTATCCATAAATGCATACATTCTATGATTATCTAATTACCCTACTTTTAACTTAGGTCAATCCTTAAATTAGTGGTTATCACCAAATTCTTATCATAATATAGTCATTTGAATCATCACTAGAATGGTATTTTCTGTAATAGAAGACACATTTTGACTACTTTCAGTCATATTTATTATAAAATGAGTAGACTTAGAAGAGTTTGGATTCTTGAAATTTTTATTTTTCCCTTGGAATTTATTGATTTCGCTTGTACTCCTGGTAAATATATGGTTTGAGTTAAATTTATTATAATTCTTAGTTGAAGGGGATAGATTTGCATTCTTAGGTTATTGGCTATTCTATTTAAAATCTTGTCTCATCTTTTTTAAGATACTTCTCCATCTTTTTTTCCCTATCAGTAGACTCAATTATATTAGTTAATCTTAAGTTTTAACAAATTAATATCATGCATTAATATTTACTTCAAACCTATATTAAACTTATTAACTTTAGTCTCTTCATCATGCACATAGTTAGCATAATATAATAGATATAAAAGCATGCTTTCATACTTAGTCACAATCATATTCTCTTGTTTCAACAACTAAAAATCAATGATTTTCTATTATTTGAAGTTGAAACTGAGAGACCTCTTCCTAAACTACCTTTTAAACATAGATCAGGTAAGATTCATTGGATGGTAACCCTATATAACATATCAATGGTTATACCAAAGGGATATAGATCCTAGTAAAAAATAAGTATCCAATCCTTCCTTTACATTATAGGGCATGTTATGTAGATTAAAATAATTTTACATGTGTACTAACCATGCATTGGTTGCATCACCTAATTCATCACATAAAAAGGTTGGTAGAGATAACCTCTTTGGCTCATTAATAATACAATCATCCATATTATCAGGGTTATTTTGAAGTTCTTATTCACCAACTTGAATTTCTGCTTGATTAATGTTCATATTTTTTTCACCATGATTAAAGGATTCAACATTATTATTAACATTATTTAAAGGTGGTTCCTTTATCTTAGAAATATTGTCCATATGACCTTGACCTCTTTCTTTACCCATTATAACATTCCTTGGGTTGTCGTCTGTTATTACAAATCTTGTCTTCATCATATTATGTTGAAACAAACAACAATTCACCAAGAAATTAGTAACAAATAATTCCCAAAGTTCCCTATATAATTAAACCATTCTCTAATACCAATATGTCACAATCACAAATTTTTTATATATACCAAAATAACAACTATAGAAAAAAATTTCAACCAAATTTTAGCATAAAAACATGTAATGAGATCCATAACTATGTTATAGCCCACATAGGAACTAGAAAAAGTACATAACTCATCGATGACATCATTAGTAAGTATTTTAAACACTAAGTTTTTAGATAAAAGTGGGTCAACATGGTTATACCCACTCATTTATATATGTGTACTTTAATGAGGCCTTCCTAGTGGTTCCATTATTAACTTATGCCCTTACTTGAGTACCTATATAGGGTTTTCAATAGCCAATACCCCATTGGGTAAGTTAATAAAGTTAAAAAATAGTGGAAACATGATAACACATTCAATAGAATAATGATCATACTAATCTTGTTTAAACAAGATCTACCAATTCATAATCATCAGATAAAGATCATAGGAAAAGTACTATTTCTAAAATAATGTAAAAGCTTAGAAAACAATTTGAATTCACAAGCAAATAGAAGCATGATATTTTTCATGAATTGCTTGAGGAAGTGTGAAAATTTAATGAGATGTTTCAATAACCATGATTATGTCCTATTTGGGAACATATTACAATTCTACATGAAAGGTACAATAACATGACATGACATTCCTAAGGATATTACATTGGCTTAAGGATAACATTACATTTCAAATTATGATCGATATGAGTGTCGTATGAGTTTAATGGACTCAATACAAATTAATATTTCCATGGACTAGGTGCACTTATATTAGGTTTTGCTTTTAAATTCATTATTATAGAATTAAACCTTTATCCTAGCTTCATGATGTTAGCCTATGCATATCTTTATTTTTCAAACTAATATTATAACTTACTTTTTATTATGTTCTTAAAAGGAGATTTATTTATACCAACTTAAATGTTATAATTCCAATGATCAATTCCAACATGGAGTAATTGATCCTCTATCATGATATGCCTTAGATAGGAATAACCATTTACATATTAAAACCTTCAGAAAAATATCTTATTTGTCAAGATACTTAAAAAAAATGCATAAGATTTATATAATCTCATTGTAATTTACCTTCAAAGAGTCATAAGGAGTTGTCTATACTAGTCCATTTCACCTTGATAGTGCTTTATTAATTTCCAAGTGAAATGATTATCTTCTAATAGACTTTAGAAGTTTTATACAATTTTACTTAATTAATTCTTTCACTTTAACCCTTATTATAAATTATAACAATAATTACAAACTCATGCATAATTATTATAATCTCTTTAATTTACCAAATTATAAGCACAAGGATTTCATTTTATTAATTTGTATAAGATATGGTCTTAAGGTCTTCCTTTGAAGTCTCAATTAAACTCTCATTAATTAATTCATCTATCAATGAATTTTTGTAAAATTAAAGGTAAATTCAAAATTCCTTATTAACATAACTTATAAGTCACATTATAATGCTCAATGGAAATAACTTGTTCAATGAAAAACATCACTTCAATTTTATAAGCATAATGTTAATTCCATAATAAGTATAAACGGCAGCTTAACTTTAAATTTTTAATTTGAGATGGAATCATAACATACCAACATTATTATAAATTTATCATACACTCATTTGTATTAAAATAATCATTTAAAAATCACAAAAAAATTTCATATCTATATTCCAAGACATCTATTTACATCCTCAAATAATGAGTTAGTTCAATGCCATGAACTCAATAATGAAAAAGTATAAGCCAAATTTTTTAGGATATATGTCAAGTAAGAACCAGTAAAATATAACAACTAAAATTCCATAACTTTTAAAACTTTATGATAGATCTACTTATTCCTAAATAAGAGACTAACTAAAAGTACACATTAAAATCTCATAACTTTATTCATCTATCAAATGGATTAATGAAATCATGGAAGTTTGTATGTAAATAATAATATTAAAAATACATGGCTAATCTAATGATCAAATAAAATCATAATCATAGTCCCATATTACATGTTTTATTTGAATATAAAAGATAATATAACATTACATGTATCAAAATGAAATATAACTATAACGAATAAAATTGATTTCATAAAAAAAAATTCATTTGTAGTGAATTATCAAAAATTGAGATAAATAGATAGAGTATCAAAATATTTAACACACAAACTAATGAAATTAAACCCACCTTACTAGCCTAAATGAGCTTAACCATAAATGTCCCTAGACCACCCTAACCATTAGATGGATACAGATCATGGCAATAGAGATATGGTGGAGAAAGGAAAATTAAAATTTACTAAGATTGACCACAAAAAATAATTAAACAAATATAAAATGAACCACAAAAATCCATCTTAACATGATTCATTAACTTGATACCTGATTAAGACTATAGCTCATTTTCTCGAGCTTGTCGATTTGTGAGACACAGTTTATTTATAGAATATAATATGGCCCATAAATATTATGCCACATATTTATCAAGAAGTTGTCCTCACATAATAATTTAATATAAATTATTGAGTTAAAATAAAATCTCATAAAAAAAGAAAACTTCAAACAATCAAAAAAGATAATTTAAAATCCTATGCAAAGCTATGGATCAAATTTTCACTAAAATAAACTTTACTAAAAATAGAAAAAGATTCAATAATAATAATAATAATAATAATAATAATAATAATAATAATAATAATAATAATAATAATATTCCACTGATCATTTTTTTCAAATGTAAGTCAACTAATAATAAACTAAATTAATTCAAACATCATTACTAGGATCATACCGATAATTCCAATAGGATTTTATAAAACTATGTTTGAAGGCTTATGACAATCAAGTGAGAGAACTAAAAGGTGTGTAGATAAAATATTTTCACACCCATAACCTTTTAGTAGGTTAAAAATTACATAATATTATAATCTAGTGCATCAAAGTTCAAAGAATATGTAGTACATGAGAAAAAACTATGTGCCAATGTAAGTATATTTTAATTTCAAAAATCCATTCTAGATAAATAATGTAACAAAAAATATTTAAAAATAAGTCAAAATTGGAAAAAATATCTATAATGGCCTCACGATTTTCATAATGTGTGAATTCACAATAATATAGTGATATATATAAACATATTGTCAAAAGAGGTCATTGAAAACCTTATTATCCTACATGCATCATACTTGAAATTCTTTTTTAGATAACTATCATAGAATGTTAAAAATGAATCTCAAAATTGAAAAAACTTAGGATCATATTAACTAAAAATTTTAAACACTCATTAATAAGATCCTAAGTTATTTAAAAGAATTATTCTTAGAGAAAAGGGTCCTATATCCACCTAAATTTTGAATAGTGTAACATTTCACAACAAATCCAATGATGATTCAATTATATATATTTAAAAACATTATTAGACTTAGTATTATGTATTTAGTTAGTCTTTTGACTCTTTTCTAACCTTTTTAAACCTTGGATTTTCATTTTTGAGTATTTTCCTTTAAATTATAGAACATTCCTTACAGCGGTGAAATCTATAGAGAAAAAAAAACATCATAGGAAAAATTTAACTACGATATTTATTTTTAGATCCATAATAGTGATTTCATAAACCACTGTATAGGTTTCATAACTACCACAAACATAAGGTAATAGTTTCTCCCTTTTGTAATAATTAAAAAAAATTGAGGCTTGCATTTTCATGCATTTTTTATGGTTTCAGTTACCATTTTTTAGTTCATGAGTTCACCTCCTTGATTGGATGTTTTAGTATTATTTATGTGAATTTACATCACCTTAAAAAATAATTTGAGAAAACACCTAATCAATATATAATTAACTTCATGTGAAAACTTCTTCATTCTCATTACAATTATTTAACTTTTATGAGAAATTCATATCTAGATTTTGTGCCTAAGATTGATGCTTAGGAGTTTTTAGATCTATAACTAACCTAATTTTTAAATTTATATAATTTTTCTCAGTATACAATAGAATTCTTATTATTTTGCATAAGTTTTGGAGAATGGAATTCATTAAGCCAACAATCAGTTATTTTTTGTTCGTAAATTAGTCCAAACATAATCAAACAAATTTTATTTTTCATATGTGTCTCTTTTTAATTTAATTACTTTCTAATCCTTCTTATAATAGAGTCCCAAAGTTATAATTGAGTAAAGGAGATATATACCTAAGGATTTTACATTTTCACCAACTATTTTTTCCCATTTAGCTAATCTCAACATTGGTCACGTTGGAAGAATTCTTTTTATTTTAGTTTTTTTTTAAATTAATTATATTAGTTTTATTAATATTATAATATTTTTTATTAATTAAAAAAAAAAAGAGATAGATCAAATTCTCTTTCATTCTCTTGCATTTTAAAAAAATAGTTTCATTATCACTAGTTACACTTACATATTAAAATAAAAAAGAATGATAGTGTTTTCAGAATACCTAGGATAGGTTAGGTGAATCTCATAAATAGGTATAGCCAAATAAAAAATAATATTTTAAATTATATATTATCACACATCCCAAAAAAACATCGACAAATGCACATGCATGAAAAGCTAGTAGACCATAACAAGATAATCTTACATACTAGATCTAGTTGGTTCGTTTGCATGATAAAAAACAATGTCATAAAAAAAATTAAAAACTAAAATTAATTAAATCATATATAATGTATTCTCACATACAACAATAAAATAGTTTCAAACTTTTTATTCCAATTTGCATATATAGATTAGACTCTAAAAATGTAGAATTTTTGTTACACAAAGCTAATTCAAGTTTTAGAACTGATTCCTCATTTGGATACTTGAAATTTAAATTTCATAGTATATTTTTATTATTTTAATTTTAAAATCTAAAATAAAATGGAATTCATTTATTGAATATAGGATAAACTTTGCAATCATAAATAAAAATCCAAAATTCAAAATCAGCACTTGCATGATTTACTTAAAATTCAGTTTAAGCATTGCATTATTAATAAATCTAGAAAATATAAAATATAAAAATAATTTAATTTATTATATTTTTAATATCTTTTTTTTCACTTAATAAATAAACTTAATTTAATTTACATTTGTAAAACCTTTCCAAAAATAGAAAAAGTCTTGGTTTAAAATCTTGTAAAGACAAGCACTACTACAAAACCTTTCTACCAACCTTCCAAAATAAAAAGTACATATTGAAAAACACCAATATTTCTCTACCACTTGATGATTCTCCTAGAGTGACCTTATCTCTATAGGGTAGACTTATTCCCTATAATACTAGCTCTCATGCTTATTCAATTATGCATGCTCTATTGGAATAATATTACAAGTTGTTTAATTATGTAGATTATGTCCTTTAATTAAGTATATATGGTGTTTAATATCTCTCTATGGAGTTAATTAATCTATATAATCATTACGTATAACATAAACAAAATCTTCTAACACTTTTCCTACCTTTACTGGCATTTGCACAACTTTAGCTTCTTTTTTTACATCAATGCATATCAGAATCATGTCATATTCATTTATGTGATAAAACATTTTTGTGTAAAAAAGGATTTGTACCTCCCTTCTTCACTATAAGGTAATAAAACTAGATTTGAACCATCCTTACAAAAATTATATGTGGATTTATTTCCTCTTACTACCACTGTCTTCCTAACAATACAAGGAAAACATTTGTTATGATAAAATCACCCAATATTTAATCCCTATAAGTGTTTCCTTTTGAAAAATTATTAATTTTTTTTACTAATTTAAAATCTACCTACTTTTTTAAACTTTAAAATATGGTAAGGATAAGGATGATTTTCACTTTGTAAAACTAGTTTATATAACATTTTTGTAACATCCATATTTTTACAATATCCACCATTAGTAATGTCTTTAAAACCTTTCCTCCTAGAGTGAAACTAGTTCAAAAAATATTTTTATGAATACACAATTCACCTCTATCCTTATCTTTACCACCTATTCTTTACTTGAAGAAATCATTATTATTCTCATCATAAAATTATCTCTTGCATCTATTACAACTTTGAGTTATTTTTATCTTACCTAAGCCTCAGCAAAATTAACCCTTGTTTGATATTATTTCATCATTTATTGTAAATTATACCACCAAAAATCAAATTATTTGTTCCCTTATTCATCACATATGTAGTAAATACAAGGTCTTTGACATGAGTTTTATCCTCTCCCACCACTATATCCTATACCTTTCTTACACCATCTTTCTTTTTGTTCATTTTGAAACTTGTTTCTGTTATATTATTCTTTATACACTGCATAATATTATTCTCCTCTTTTAGGATTAAATCCATCTCATCCCATTAATGGATATGTTTGTCTTTTCTTCAACCTATGATATTTCCTAAAATAATGTCTACATTCATTCTCTTCTACCTTCAAAGCTACTTGATAGTCATATTTAATAATACTTACTCTATGAATGTTTAAATCATTTTGAATATAAAAATTTAAACCATTTTCATACCTTTAATCCATATGTTATTATGTTTCTTAATGCTCTAGTCTAATAAATAACTTTTAAAATTTATTTATTTAATCTTGTACATTATAATTATTTTCTATCAGGTTCTAAATATTTTGGTAGATGGTATTTTTGTAATTCATATAGAATAATTTATATCCAAGCTTAGTCTACACCTTAATCTAGGTCTTCGTATTCTCCTTAACTTTAATTATGTAAATGATTCTGCCATACCATATAATGAATCTTAAATTTGGTGCATGCAAATTTCAAATTAATTTAATTTGACACATTATTCAATTCATTATTCTTATACAGAATATTCAAACCAAACTATCAACTTCTATGGTTTTAGACTACCCCTATATTTTTAAACTTTAACCTTCATTCCTTCATTATTAAATTCTAATTATCAAACCATATTTTATTAAAATAATTATGGATACTATTTTTCTTCCTCCTCTTGCCTAATTTATTATTCTTTCTTCCTTCATCAATATCATCTCTTCATTACCTTTGTCTCAGAGCTCTTCCAATATTATTTTTATTTATTGCATATTCTTTTTCATTTATGCATAACCTCCTCATCCTATTTCCATATTACTTAATCATCCAAAATAAAAATTTAAATACAAAAAAAAGTGACACACATTATTACCTTGAATTTTCTTCCAAAATCAAAATCTCTTGTGATACAAAAATTATGGATCTTAAAAAAGTAGTATTTTCACACACACACACACAAAAAAAAATTCAAATAAAATTCCTAAGGAAGAAATAGGGAATTATACATATTTTTTAAATAAAAATAACTCAAATATGTTCCTAGATTAAAATTTATTCCCTTTGAAGGATAGGATCTTGCATCATGATGGTGGTAATTGTGAAGGTTATCAATATATTGAAAAAAAACCATTTTAGTATCATAGGAAATAATTAATTTCTATTGTACAAGGAGGAAAGAATGAATTACATCCATTAAATACAATATTTTATTAACATGATTTTATACATGATATATTTATTAATAAATTAAAATTCATAATTTAATTCTTAAATAATCTAATGTTGAGGAAGCATGTCCTTCACTATCATCCCATTTTATTAATGAGTCCCCATCTTTAATAAGGTCACCTTAGTAGGTAAGGAAAATGAGTATCTCTTCTATTAAGAGATCCCACTATGGTACACAATCCTAATGAAGATACTAAAATGTAGTATTTTTAACTTAATGATAACAATCTTGACATGCATTTACCATACATGACTTGAGACTCAAATAAGGTTCTAATTAATCATTCTCTCACACTTGTATGCTATATTATGAGTAAACCCTTATATTATATTATTATAAACCTATAATAATCTCATTGTGCCCCTATAAAACATGATAAATATCCTTTGTAGACATATTTAGACTCTTAGTTCAGTCTACTTGTACACATGTCAGTTCTACTAGACTTGCTCAATATCACTACTAGATATTAGATTGATCTAGTCATTACTAACCTGCTCCTAGAAATACCTATTTTATAAAATAAAACTTATAATTTGGGTCATATGATATGTATATAATGTTTATGGAATCATAAATTACCCAATTAGACTCATATATAAATAAATTAAGGGATTATTCAAAAGAGACTTGGCACTTATCTTGAACAAATCTATACACTATTGTACATTGAGAAAACCTACCATATTCTCCCAAATTATGAATATATCACTATGATTAGTCACAATCTATGTTTGAAACATTCTAAATACATTCATGTCCAATAATTTCAAGTATAAAATACAAATCATTAACTACATACATATATCAAAGGAGCATGATTGAAAATCAACACTAGGTAATATAACTATATGTAGCTTGATTTCCTTCCTTAGATTATCAGATATGCATGTAACAATAAATAATATAATGATTGTGATTAGGGTAAAATAAACCCATTATAATTTACCCATTTTTCATTTTTATATCCCTTATTTACACAACTAGGGTTTCATGGTAAAGGAGACTAATTTATGGAGTTGTTTGTATCATTAGTGTTTAGGATTACAAGTAAAAATTAATTTGAGAAAGATATAGGTGACCATAAAATTAAATTACCATACTTATATTAAGTCAAAACAAATTAGAATGTTAATATTGACCCACAATATTTACCCATATTAATATAATTAACCTAACGTATACAAAAAATTAATTCTAGAACCAAATAAACCACAAGCATGTTTTATTCTAAATTTCACTTCTAGAATATAGTCATAGTTCTAAAATCAGCTATAAAATATAATTATTCATCCTTTTTTTTATTAATATTTTTATAATATGTCACTTTTCAAATTATATTAATCAATACCAATCTTTTACATTTAAATGTATGCTTGAATGTTGTATCTTAATATTTGAATTACATTACAAAGTTCTAATTTAATTTAATTAAGTAATTCAAATTAATAAAAGAATATGATAAAACAAATTGGTGAACATATAAAAATATAAAATAATTAAAAACCTTAAATTTTCCCTTAGGGTTTCATACTTCCAAGGCTTCATATTTTTTGTCCTAAGATTTCAAATTTCATTTTTGATCTCGTCATACATAAGAAATTATGTCATATTGTTTATCAGAGGGTTTCACTGATATGTTTCTTTATTTCCATATAGAAGAAATATTTTATCCATTTTTACATAGATATTTATTAGGGTTTCATATTTATAGGGTATTATATTTTAACCTTAGGGTTTTATTTTTAGACATGATTTCTTATTATTGCCTACTAATGCACATTAATCATGACCATGTTGAATGAACATTATTGGTTAGCAAAAGTAATGAAGCTACTTGTTTCATGATTTTATACATAGATAATGTATCTTATTTTGATAAATTTTTTAGTAAAATAGGTAGAAAACATCAAATCTAAGAATACAAATAAGGTTAAAACTACAAATGATCAATTCCAAGACTTGTTCTAATCCTATCATTGAAACATCCTATCTATTATATCTATTTTTAATGAAAAATTAATTGGAATTCATTGATCCCTTTTTACTCTTATCCCAAGACCTCAACATTATACTAGATACCATCTTATCCCAATTATTCTCTTCTGGCTTATTTTGGGTTCTAGATTCCATGTTGTAAACACTAGGACAAGTAGGGATATCCATAATGTATGACATAACTAAGGTAGTAATGATGATCCTCCTCATCCTCCTCCACCTCCAAAAAGGAAATATATCCAACATAAATGAAAATAAATTGTTAATAAGATAAAAAATACCCATGCTAAGATTTATATATTTAAGTTAATCAAAATATAAATAGTTTATAAAGACATCTTATACAAGGTATTTCAAGAAAAAACTCTACCCATTGATACATGACCAACATATTTTTCTTCCATTATGAAAACATTAAAGGATAATAAAAAAATGTGATCATGTTTAATAAGGAATACTTATCCATGAAACACATAATAACTAAAAAAATTCCATTATTCATTCAAGTTAAATTACTTGGTCAAACATGTGTCAGTGCATAATGGTAATGGATTAGACATTTGTAACACTTCCTATTAAAACTATTGAATATCAGCATGTATACTATTAAAAAATAAAATAAGAGAATAAAAAAAATTGATAATAATCCATGTTAAATAATTAAAACCATCTCATTTTATTTTGTAATAGACCTTAAGAGACTACCTACTACTTTCCATGTTATGCCTAATTAATTACATTACAAATTAATTATGGGTTGAACATGGATACATGTTATGTAATAAATACCATATAAATTATAAAATGTATCAAATATATGCATTAAGGCTTTTTATTCTAAACTAAAAAATGGGGACCCTTTCATATATTTTAAAATAACCTATTTTCCTAATAAGGGTCAATCACAATGATAGTTATAATATGATAATATACTCTCTCCATGACAAGCCATTCCAATATAACATATTCATACATATGAATTGGGTGAATCAAATACATAAAATTATAATGAACCAATCATAAAACATATAACATGAACAAGAACTTAATATGAAATTATCACAACCTAATCTTGATCTTTCTTTACTTAGGAACTAAAAATATTAAGGTGGTAGTGTTAGAGATTATTATCAAAATAAAAATTAACATATCAATAAGGAAGATATGATAGATGATCATATATGTAATTAAAACTTCAATCATTCAAAAGAGTAATTATCCCACACTTTAATCAAACATATTGGAAAGGGATAATATTGAGATAATTCATATAAAACAAAAGGTAAAATTCTAAAATTCCTATTCAAGAACAATACTTAAGGTGAAATGTAAAATAAATATGAGAGATAATGAGTACACCTTAAATACAAAAAATAGTTTCAATAGTATCTCACACTAGGCACATGAACTACTAAATACAACAAACACTTGGAAAAATAAAAAATCATACATTTTAGTAAATCATGTGGAAATAATAGATTCTAAGAATATGACACCATTACAAGAAAAAAATCATCAAGATACACCATAAAAATATTTTATATATTACTTGATCATAATATCATCACATTAACATCTATTTGACATCAAGTTGTGGGACAATTTTCACATCAAGATGGAAGGGTATATTGTGGTTATTATAGAATCATATAACATGACACATATTGTTGTGACTAATTACAAAATAATATTTAGAAAATATTAATATTAAGGCATTATCAAGGTATTATAATATAAAAAACCACATCAATCCCCATAAAATCAGCATCCATAATGAAAAATAAATAAATGTCCTCAACAAGATCCATTGACACTTACAATATACATAGGAAGTATGTATTATAAAAATGTTTATATTGATGGTAATAGAAAACATGATATATGAAGTGTTAGAGGATTACACCAATTGGAACATGACATTAATGAATTAAAACATAGCACATGGTGGATGTGACCCCTTGGATATATAATTTTACCAATAGTTTGTGTGTTAATAGTGGTAAACACATGAATATGGGTCATGCCTCATAAATATATGGTACCTTTCACATTATGAAAATTATAGTTATAAAAATTGTAATCTATATGAAATTTAACTAATCAGTGTCTCACTTCATCACATGAATGAATAATGATCAATTATGACATGATGGTGATGCTTAGCATTAAAAATCATAATAGTCATAGATAACATAAAGTACTTAATTTTAAAAAACAAAGATAGAGGAAGAAGTAATGCTATTACATAATCTCAAGGACAAGATAGGATATGTCAAATTAAATCCTAATTAAAATAACCTACTTATAAATATATGATCCATAATTTAAAATATTACAAAAATATACAAAAAAGGAAAATAATCAAAAAATATAAAAATATTCAAAATGTTAAAAAAAAATTAAAATCAAGACATGATCATGATATGATTACTATATTAAAATATTTACATATGTTATTTATCACATGTTTATTATATGGTATACTTACATACACACATGTATTTCATAGTATATGAGTGCTATGGAGGAAATTAGATTATACATGGAGATACAAATGCTAAATTTTCCTCTAACTAATGGCCATTATAATAATGTGGGAATAACATTCCATAGGTTTCAATATTACATTTTATATCTTTATATGGCCTTTGTACCATGTTGAGATACTTATATTATTTACACGTGCCTTGATAGTTACTCATATTTTAGACACTGATACAAGGATATGTTATTTTAATATAATGTGACTATTATACGTGTGGATGGTGTAGACTATTTTTCATGTTCTATGCTGCATTTATGTTGTTACTAATATACATGATAAGATATTTTGTGCTACAATATTATTTGTGGCCCCTAGCCTTAATTAATGTGACATCCTTAATGTTCCTTGTTTGAATTTTTTTTGTTAATAATCAAAGGAGATTATAGAAGGGATTTAATGCATTCAACATGATGATAAACCCAAATACAAAAAAATAATAAAAAAAAAATTTCACATACTATATTATGCCATTACATAAATAAACAAACGTTACATCTTTATAATAAATTCATTCCTATAATCATAGAGATTCATATCTCCACCAACATGTTAACCATATAATCTCCTAACTACCTAGAATCTCTCATAAGTTATGTGGGTTATATAAGTAACTCACCAGACTATAAAATACTAGAAATACATTATTAATAAATCTTATGCTAACAAACCATGTGAAACCTAATATTCTTAACATCTCCCTTATTATTTACATGGTTATTTTTTATTAATATGAATTAATGACAGTAGATAAGGAACACATAAACCTCTTATCAACCATTCATTATTGGTAGTACATCTACCAAAATAGTGTGGGAACTATGAATAAGAACCATCTACCATTAGCCATTCACTCATGGCAACACATCAACCTAGTAAGTATGGTAATTATAAGCATTAAGCATATATTCAACCCTTGTTCCTACATATCTTAAACACATTTTTTATGAATTAAATCATGTGATAAAATAGGAAATTCACCTCTTATTTTTCATTGACAAAGCAAAATTGAAAATTGAAAATACATGAAGAAAGCTAAAAATGAGGATTGAATCCTCTTTATCATTTATATATCTCTACATGTGATTATTTACACTCAATATTTTATAATGTATATAGTCACCACTATCACTAGTGATCATCCTCAACATAGTCATTTTAGCACATCTTATTTTCCATTATAGAAGAAGCATCTTGATTATTAATAGCTAATAAAAGGTGTAGAAAACCTCATTCATCCAATGCCTCCAACCTCCTTTATATGTTATTTAGAAAAAAATTCATTGAGGTTTAATTTAATGTTGTCTTTGATAATAAAAACCCCCATAGGACTAACTCACTTAACACTAGGATGTTGGTTACGCCAAAAATGCATCCATTTCATAATATGTGATTTTTTATTTGACATTTTCAAAATGCATATCTAGACTCAATTACATTTATTACAAAAATAAAATGATCCAAAATTAAAAAATTTCCATTAAACAAAACAACAATTAATAAAAATAGAAATGTGATATTGAACACACTAATACCTATTACAAATGTAAATCTTATAGACTATAATAAAATAAGAGCCATTAATTTAAAATTAGACATTATAACTTTAAAAAAACATGAACTAAAACATCCTATAGATAATTTAACTTCAAATTAAACATCCCAATGCACCCCTATATAGGGATGATCAAGACATAAAACCAAAAATGGTGAAGTGAGAAATAATGCACCTGGAATACAATGTTGGGTATCATTATTCCCTATATTTAATCAACTTTCTGTTGATGTCATATTTAATTAGGGATGTGTCTAAAGTTGTACGCAACAAGAAGAATCATAGAAATTTAGTAAGTAATTTTAGGTATCTATATTTTTTTATTTTTTTTATTTTTGAGGGATTTTTAATGTCTTAAGGACTTCTTGGTCAAAACCTTATTGGAATCAAATGATGAAAATTGCTGAAAGTAAACACACATTTACATAAATGAATTTGATAGAAGTAAACACACGTTTGCAAAAATGAATTTTCTAGAAGTAAACACACGTTTGCAGAAATGAATTTGCTAGAAGTAAACACACTTTTGTAGAATTAAATAGATTACTGGAAATAAACACACTTTTGCAGAATAAAATAGATTGATAGAAAATAATGGCAAAGAAATGAGAATTTAATCTAAAACACCTGTAGGAACAAATCAACAAATTTTAACATTAAGGACTTGGAAGCATTTATAAATTTAACAGAGTTACCTATTTGCTTGAATAAAATATAAGTACTGACCAAAAATGAAGATCCAGGTTCTTTGGAGAAGTGGGCCCTAGCTCTACCTAGAAATAGGGTTGAACAATTTAATTTTCTTTCAAAATAGAAATAGCTATTTCATTGATAAAATATTTTGTATTAAAAAATGTACTAATCTACCCTTTTTCTCTCTATTCTTAAATGATCTTCTTCTTTACATATCCTAAATTCCTAGGTTTACATATATATATGCTTTGATGTCTGTAATTATTTCATAGATACGATGGAATGAAATTATGCCTAGAATAGATGCTAAATCAAGATGTGGCTAGATGTCCAGCTATGTGATAAATATCTTAGATATGTAAATATATAAATTAGGAATCTGATCCTAATTTAATGGGATCATTGACCTGACAGATCACCAGCCATTTTAGAATAGATCCTTATCAGTTCTATATCTAGCTGTGAAAGTTTTAGAGCTTATCTTCAAGAGTATCAGAGCTAATTCAGATAATTCTGGGGCTAAATATAGAGTTTTGGAGCTAAGCCTAAAAATGTGACAACTTGAAATAGTATGGTGGAGTTTTGAAACTAAGCTGAATTGATTACAATGCTTCCAAAAACATGCAATCCACTTCATATTTGGTCTTTAACATGATGATGACCTATTTTATTACAAAACTTGAATTTTCCAACACACTTGTTAGGAATTACAGGATTTTTTAAATGTTATAATCACAATGAAAAAAAGATGGATAATTATATCCTAACTCATCTTAGATTAAAAAAAAAGTTACAAAATTCAATCAAACTTAATAGAAAGAAAGAGTAAGATGAGGTCATTTATTATACATTTATTGGGCATATCCTGGCCTCATCATTTTCCCCCATACTTGTTTGTAAGTCCCTTTACAAACTTCACTCTTTAAATTTGGGATTGTATATCCTACATTTCATTTGATTGCTCAAATCAAATGGCTGGAACTGAATATCCCAATGCTTTGATCTAGAGGTACTATACCCAACTCTCCTACTTCTACTTTTCTTTTCCATTCCATAAATTGAGTGGGATTTTAAAGTTCTCTATTTTTCCAAGGAGATATGGGAGTGAGAAGTAGAGGCTGCCTTGTCTGCATGCCTATCCATATGCACTAGGCAGTTTCATTGATTTGAGGAATTATTCTACATAAATATTTTTCCCTTTCTAGACTCCAGATCAAATTTGAAGGGGATATTACTTCCCTTCTTTTCAATTCCACTAGAAGAAATTTCCATCTTTTTAAACATGCATCATAGATATTATCAAAATTTTCCTTCTCATAAGAGGTGAAGACATCCATGCTTTGCTATAAATTGAAAAGATAAGGTCCCTTGAATTTGTCATTAAATGCATGGGATTGGAAATGTGTAGCAAAGGAAAGTGGGTTACCATAATGAATTCTCATATAGTGACTGGATGAACTAGCCTTTGACCAATGCTCTGACTCCCTTTCCTACCATGTAATCTAATTTTAAAGAACAGAGGCAAATGTGTTAAGCTAGCTTTCCCCTACATACAAATTGATTATAAAACCTATATTTCTTTCTAGCATAAAATTGTAGAGGTAAAATTCACATAGAAGTTTTTTCTATTTTGTATTGGCTAAGGAGTAGGTGGTTGAGAAATTAGCTTCATCTTTTATTTCATGTGGAGGGCCACATGCTATCCTTGATAACTACCAATGACTGAATTATTCTTCTAAAAACATGTTATAAATAGGAGAAGGTCTTCTGCATGCAAGCAGTTTCTCACTCAACATATAAACTATTTCTATTTTCATAAGACATTTATACTTATCATTTTCCTCCTTGTAAAATTTGTCTTCCCATTCCTTCCTTGCTTTCTCTTCTTCCATCAGTTTACCTTTCAAGTCTGTATTGGATACCTTGATTACACTGAGTTCTCTATATGTATCATCCTATAACTACTTGAGTTGTAGATAAGTCAATTCAGTCTATGCAAAGACTGTTGACACAGAGGTCTATATTGTACATTTTTCCTCATTTTCCATCAGTTGCCTTTTACTCTCTGTTAATTCCTCATTCTTGACTATGAACTGGTTTGATAATTCTTCAAGGATCATTTCTTTCTATTCTAATTATAGTCTGATGAAGCTCAATTCCTCATCCATTTCCTTGATAATGAGTTCTACTCTAGACAAAAATAGAGCTTGTTTAATCTTCTAGTTTTATTCTTTCTCTAAAATTTCTTGGGGAATTAAACATTCCTCTTCTACCATAGGGGATTTCCTTTTCCTTCTCCAAGATGTTTATTCATCTTCTACATGTGATGGTGTTGTTGTCTCACCCATTTCTTGGAAAGCTTGTTCTTCAAATCTTTCATCCCCTTCTTTTTTTGTTTGGCTTGTTCCAGGAGGAGTCATGGCCATGCTGCCCAAAATATTAGTAGATTTAGTTTCCAGCCTTACTTGTTCTTCCATCTCCTCTAGACTTTCTTTAGACCTTTTATGATGTCTTCTTTCTTGAGGAGCCTCAAAATGTGTAGACATAGGTCTCCTTTTAGAACTTCTTAGGATGTTCACCTTTTGCTTAGGCCTAGGTGAATTGTCACTGTCAGAGATAGGTATTAGTTCTTTTATAGCTTCTACAGAAGAAGAAATGTCCTAAGAAGGCATAGTAGGGTCTGTAATTTTAACTTTTCTTTCAAATTTTATTCTTTATGGTATTTCTTCTTCCCCTAATATTTTCTTTTCTTCAGCAATGGTATCAGTTTTCAAATGAACTGAAGGGGTAGGAGGAGTTTTTATTGTTCTTCTATAAATACTAGGGTTTTACCTAAATTTGCCAAGAAATTTTTCGCACATTGCTTCCCCATTTTTCTTTGAAAGGAAATGGTGTTGGCATATCAAATGCACTAACCCATGATGTCTAATTGTTCCTACACTCTAATAATACATTTGGGCCATTGTATGGATGGATTAAAAAAGAAACCCTAGAAGGTTTACTATATATTCTAGTTTTTTAGATCCATATCTAAGGTGTATAAGGATTTATAGGACTTCTTTTCCTACTATCCCAAATTGTCCATCACAAGTTAAATAGTTAACTATAAAAAATGCTACTCTGTTAAAGGGTTTGGTAAAGTTGGCCCTTTTGACTCCTTTAATGATTTTCTTTATATTATAAATATACTGGGGTTCATCTTCCCCTTCTTTCAACAAGGTTTTAGCTAGGTCTTTTAATGTCCCCTTGACAGGGTTTGGGACATGCACTATTGGTATTCCAGACATTTCACTTATTATATTCATAGAAAAAGGAATAAAAACCTTCTTAATTTTTGTCCTTGATTTTTATAAATTGATAAAAAATTATCTTACCAATTCATCATTATACTTGGGAAATTTCCTTAGAAACTTCAGCCAACCTACTTGTTGAAAGTTGGTTGTTAATTCTTCATCTGCAAGGAGCTGGGTATCATTTTCTAGTTCTAACTTCTTTTTTATTCCCATGATTCATTCTTCTTGAATCTTACATAAGTTAGTTGAAGATTAATTATCTTATGAATGGAACTAATGATTTTAACTGTGAAACTACTATACTCAACTACGGAATTGAAAGAGGTAATTTACTGTATCTCTTTCAAAAAAAATTTGTAACTAGCTTTTATTTTATTGGTTCAAGAATGATTCTTTATGATTATCCACTAACTCATTCCATCATCAATATCATTCTCATGATTTTTCAAATTTAACCATGATGTATAATAAATGACTCATCATACTAATATTTCTAGGTCAAGTCTAATCACACATGCAAACTTTCAATCTAACCTTTAACAAGTCAAAAACATAATTACCATCCTTGATGATGTAATCCCTCCATCATGATGACTCATCATTCCTTAAAAGTGGTTATAAAATAGTTAAAAAAAATCTTTATTTAAATTATCCATTTATTTGAGAAGATCAATCACCATTACTAGTTTTCAATTGATATTTTTTTTTGGAGAAGAGAACGCCATTTACTAGTTTTCATCCTCTTCCCTTTATTATAGATCTTTTCATCTGATTATTTGATCATTTTGGAAGAACTTGGTTCTTACATATGATCAAATTCTTTGTTTACTTCAATCTACTTCAAGAATTAATCCTTAGTAGGAGGCTTCCTATAAAGTTTTAGCCTGTGTCCATTGACCAAGAGTAAACTTCTACTGCCATCAATAAGAAGTAACTGGATAGAACCATTGTCAAATATGTACTTGATATGATAAGGTCCCAATCATCTAGTTCTTAATTTGCCTTTGAATTTTTTGGTACATAGAATCAAACAATAATCCCTAGTCTCCTACTTTTAATTGTCTTTCCTTGATATGTGAATCATGCCATTGCCTCCTCTATTCTTAGATTATCTTTGTCTGGTGAAGTGCTTCCATTATAAATTCATCCAATTCATTTAGTTGAAGAATTTGCTCCTTTTGAGATACATATAATTCAATTCCCACCTTAGCTACTATCCTCAATGTCTGTAGTTCGACTTAATTGGTAACAAGGGCTTTTTTTCATAGACTAACTCATATGGTGAAAACCCTATTGTGGTTTTCCAAGTTGTATTATAAGCCCAGACAGCTTCAGGAAGTCTTTTTACCCAATATCTTGTTTTAGCTTCAACTATTTTAGTGAGGATGTTTTCTAATTCTCTATTTGTTACTTCAACTTGTCCATTTGCTTGCGGGTGATAGGGAGATGACTTCCTATGATTTATTTGATAATACGTTGTGAAGGCATGGATCATGTTGGACATAAATTATGGTCCTTGGTCTGAAACTAAGCTTCTGGTGCTCCAAAATTTACCATAATTTTGTGCCAAAGGAAACCAAAAACTACTTCTTTAGTGGCATTTGTTAAAGCCTGCACTTTTACCCATTTTGTTACATAATCAGTACACACAAAAATGTGTTCTTTTCCTTGTGAAGGAGGATTAAAGGGTCCAAAAAAATCTAATTCCAATCTCTCAAATTATTTAATCACTACTTGTGGTTACAGAGGCATTTCATTGGTAATGGTTGGTTGTCCCATCCTTTGATAAAGATCACACCGCCCGATATATCTCTTCACATCTATGTATAGAGATGGCCAATAGTAACCACTGCCAAGTATCTTGTGAGTTGTTCTTTTCACTAAATAGTGTCCTCCACTTGGTTCATCATGACATGCTCAAAGGATGTCAAATATTTCATCTTCTCTCACACACCTTCATAAAACTAAATGAGGACCACATTTAAATAGCATTCCATTTAACCATTTGAACTATGCACTGGTTTTGATTAACTTCTTTATTTGTTTTTTAATGAAAGAAAGAGGAAACTTCCTTGTTACAAGATAATTTTCCATGTCAGCAAACCATGGTGTATTAGCTGAAATAGCAAACAATTGTTCATCTAGAAAGTTGTCTTTGATTGGATCCTACTCCCCTGTAGTCATCAATCTTGACAAGAAATCAGCTACCACATTAGATTTGCCTGGATTGTCCACAATGGTAATATCAAATTCTTGTAGAAGTAATAACCATCTAATTATTCTACCTCCAACCACTGGTTTGTTCATTAAATATTTAATTGCTGAGTGATCTATATGTAAAAATATTTTTTACCTTGTAATGTAATGTCTAAATTTATTGATTGCATAGATCATAGCTAGAAATTCCTTTTCAGTGGTAGTGTAATTTATTTCAATGGGAGTAAGATTTTTACTTAGGTAGTAAATAGCATGCATTCTTCCTTCTTCATCTCTCTATCCCAAAACTACACCAATTAAGGTATTTGAGGCATCAATTTGGATGTGAAAAGGTTTCCCCCAATTAGGTCCTTACAATATTGGGGCAATTACTAATTTCTCTTTAATTTCTTCAAAAGCATGTTGACACTTTTCATCCCAAAGTAATTCATAGTCCTTGGTAAGCAATTTAAACATGGGGGTAGAAATTTTACTAAAATCCTTGATAAAATGCCTATAGTATCCATCATGTCCTAAGAATCATATGATAACTATGGGAGTTTGAGGAATAGGCAAGTCTGAAATAATCTTGATTTTGTTTTGGTCAACTTGAATTCCTCTTTTTGAAATATGGTGCCCTAATATGATCCCTTCATCAACCATCATCAAACATTTCTCATGACTAAGAGATAAGTGATGTTTTTCACATCATATTAATACTCTATCCAAAAAATTTAAGCCATCATCAAATGTATCTCCATACACAGTAAAGTCATCCATGTATACCTCCACACAGTCATTTGTTAGGTCTACAAAAATTGCTAATACAGTTCTTTGAAAGGTATTTGGAGCATTATATAGTCCAAATGGAAATACCTTGTAAGAAAAGGTACCCCATGGACAAGTAAATGTAGTTTTGTCTTGATCCTCAGTAATAATTCTGATTTTATTGTATCCACTAAATCCATCCAAGGAAAAGTATTGTTTACCTAAAAGGTTGTCTAAGACTTGATTTATGAATGGTAAGGGAAAATAATCTCTTAGGGTGGCTTTGTTCAGTTCACTATAGTCAACACAAATTATTCATTTTACATTCTTTTTAGGGACAATTACAAGAGGAGACACCCACTGGCTATCTGAGATAGGGTAGATAAACCCTACTTATAATAATGTTTCAATTTCTTGTTTGACTATATCCCTTAAGAATGAATTAATCCTTCTCTGAGGTTGCATAACTGGTCTAATATTTTTAGTATAAATGTGATGGGTGTAGATTATTGGATGAATTCCATTCACATCTCTATAGTCCCAAGTAAATGCTTTAGTATGATCCTTTAGAACATCAAATAGTTTGGCTTCTTCATCATTCTTTAACCAGCTATTAATATTCAAAATTTATCCTGGTTGAATCTCACAATGTTTGGTTCTAGGATATGATGAACTAATTTGTTAAAAGGGTTCCATTAAGGTGCTTAGTGGATAGGCATGTGGTAATAATATATGATATGTAGCAACATCTCCAAAAGTTCCTATAGGTAGAATGCTGGACAAAAGACATTAAGAAGAGTTATCATACTTATCTTGTTGTAGGTCAAACTCCTCATTACTGATGTTTTCCAAAAATTCTTCACCATCTCCTGATATCTATAAAGAAAATGCTACAGATCCTTCCTCTCTCCAAGAGAAATTACGTTCTTCTAGAGTAAATTTATCTTCACTTGCAGAGAATTGGTGTGGTTCTAAAACTAACTATGATGGTTCTAGAACTAAATGTGATGGTTCCAGAACTAATTGTGATGGTTCTAGAACTAACTGTGATGGTTCTAAAACTAATTTTGATTACTCTAATGATATTGATGTTCATTTAATGAAGGATTAACCATATCATCTATTTTCCATACATGATCCTATAATTTTTTTGATAAAGTAAGGTGGCAAACTAGGGGTCGAACCCTATTCAGTCAAAAAAGACAAGAAGGCAAACAAACAAAAAATGCCTTTAGAGAGACGACATCATAGCCAAGAATAACAGACAAAAACAAAACACAAGCCATGGGAAGACCAGAGTCAGAGAGGTCTCCCCTTACATAACTATTGATTTGATAAGATCATTGAGTTTCTCATTCTCCACATTGTCAGCATACCTAATATTACCCACCACTTCTAGCATATACATGTTCAGTAGAATTGTATTACAAATTCCTTTGGTGAAGACCTTCTCCAACTTTTGAATGTGGTCCTTCAAGGCCACAATTTTAGTTTTCCAATTAGTCTCATTCTCAGTGCCCTCACCAGCTTCCTCGACATACATTTTCCCCTTATTGTCAGTAGTTCCCATAGTGTCAGCACCCTGCTCCTTAGTAACCTCAAAATCCATAGTAGCCTACTTCCCTCCAGTGTCCTCCAAAATTTCCTAGATTTCTAGCTCCTCAGGCTCTTCCTCCTAGGTTGCTTCTTTTGAAGCACTTTCTGAATAATCAATCAGTCTGGCCTTCAGGGCTAGTTTACCAACAATCCTCCTCAACCTTTGCACTCTGGAGGGGAATCCTTCCTTACTAATTTTTGAAGGCTTGTGAGATTTGCCACCTTGGCCCCCCATGGCCCTTCCTAGATTCTTGTGGGTCCCTTCCATAGTCTCTTTAATATTTTCTTCCTTTTCATCAACCTTTCTCTTCTTGCCCTTCTTGCTCACAAAGGAGTTGGGGTATCAATAGGGGTCTTTTTAGGGTCATCAATGCACCTCATTCTTGAAAAGTCATCTCCTTTTGAATGATCTCCCTAATGTTTAAGGGAATATGAACACCTTGTCACCACACCCTCCAACCTAAAAATTGTTGCCCAAGGTTGGCACAAGCATCAGCGACCCTGTTGCCTTCTTTGTAGGTATGGGAAATCTCAACTTCAGAAAACTTTTGTAAAATAAATTAGATATTAGTAATGATGTCTTTTAGCTTGATTCCCATGTTTGAAGCTTTATTAACAGCATCTATGACCATCTTAGAGTCTCCTTGTGTATTCAAGTTCCTTATTCCTAGGGATATAGCTAACTTTAATCCCCATAGTAAAGCCATTGCTTTAGCATAGTTGTTGCTCTAGCATCCAATTCCACCAGCATAGACAACAAACATCCATCCTTTATCATTCCTTATAATTCCTCCTCCATTAGCTTTACCATCCAACTTGGATGCCCCATCAAAGTTGAGTTTCATCTAGTTAGGTTTAAGGGGGATCCATTTAGTATTAAGTCTCTATAGAATTTTGGAGTTATTATACCTAGGGATCTGGTTTAAAACCTTCCATTTGACTATAATTTGGCTTTCAATTTGAGATAGGGGTTTCTCCACAACATGAATATGAGCTATTGTAACACTTTCCATAATGGTCTTAACAAAGGAGTTAAACACCTCGGAAGCATTTCTAGCAGTGTCCCTAAAAATTCTATGATTGTGCTCTTTCCATAAAGTCCAACTCAGACATGACAGAGCTTACTTCCATAATTCCATAAGCTAGGGATGTGTGAAGGTTGGGTTCCAACTAAGAATTACTTCTTTAAGGTCAAAATTACAGACCCATTCAATACCAAAGTTGTTAAACATTGTGCCCCATAATTCTTAGGCAAACTCATAGTGGATAAAGAGGTGTAAAACTCATTCCTCTTTTGAACCACACAGGAAACATCTATTAACAAAAGTAAACCCTCTCTTTTGAAGGTTATCCTGAGTAAGGATTTTGTTATGAGTAGTAGCCCACCAAAACATGTTAATTTTTGGAATAAGTTTATGATTCTAAACCTCTTTCCATACATCTTTATTCTGAGCTTCAAGAATGAGTAGATGATAAGTAGATTTGACAGAGAATGATCAATTCTTATCTAGCCACTAGTATTATTCATCCTCCCAGGGAAAGAGAGGGATTCTAATCTCCTAAATGCACTGCTGGATCTCCTAAACTCTTGAGAAAAGCTCAGGCTAGTGCACATAGCAATCCAAAAGATTTTTCTAGCTCCTCATCCCATTGTTATTTTCCATATAATCTTTTCCCTATCTCCAAAAAACTGGGTAGTCAAGTCAGCAATCTCTCCATAGTTTCCCTATGTGATGAGAGCCTTGTCCTTTAACCAGATATCATCCTAGAATTTAATATGCCAGCCATTTCCAAGTTTCCATCCAATTCCCTATTTGAGAAGGATTCTACTTTTTAGCAATTTATTCTATATCACAGATCCCTGGGGTAATCCCATCTGTTGAAGAAAGTTGGAATCATCAATGCTATGCATGTATTTGGCATACATTATTTCCCCCAATTATTATTTTTATGGATTAGGTTCCAACTAACTTTTGAGAGAAGGGCTTTGTTCATGTTCCTAATGGACCTAATATTAAGTCCACCATGAGATTTTAGAAGACACAATTTTTCCCATGTAACTAAATACATTCTCTATTTGTCTTCCACTCCCTTCCATAAAAATTTCCTTTGGATCTATTCCAATTTCTCAAAAAAATATGCATGAATTTTAAAAAGAGACATGAAGTATGTAGAAATACCTTGTAGCGAAGCCCAAAGAAGTTGCAGTTTACTAGCACTGCTGAGTAGTTTCCCCTTCCAACCAAGAAGTTTCCTCTATATTCTTTCCACAATTCCATTCCAAAATCTAGGAGATACCTCTTTGACCGAGAGTGGGAAACCCATGTAGGTAGCTCGTAGGCCAGCTTTAAGACATTCTAATATATCAATGATTATATGTCTAAGTTCATTAGGAGTGTTGAAGAAATACACATTACTTTTTTGGAAATTTATCCTTTGTCCTGACTCTCTGGCATAATTATTTAAGATATTCTTCCATCTTCTAGCTTCAATCACTAATGAGATGCCAAAGAAGATGGTATCATCCACAAACTGATGTACCACCATAAGATGAAGGGAGGAGGTAGGTTTGATGCCCACTATCTTTTTTGAGGCTATATCTACTTATATGTATCTTCCCAATGCCTCAACCATAATGATGAATAAGTATGCGGAGAGAGGGTCTCCCTGATGAATTCTTATCAAGGATGAGAAAAACCCTCTAGGAACACCATTAACTAGCACTGAGAATTTTTTAGAAGAGACCACGTTCCATAACAAGCGAGACATTTTATCATTAAACCCAAATTTTTTGATCACTTGGAATAGAAAAGTCCATGAGACTCTATAATAAGCTTTAGAAATATCAAGCTTGAGAGCCATCCTCTGGATTCTGCTCTTATCCCTAGAGTGAATATTCTCATGTGTGGTGATCATAGCATCAAGAATCTACCTACCCAAGATGAAACCTTTTTTAGCAGGAGAAATAATTTTGTCTAGCAAAGGTTGAATCCTCATGACCAACATTTTAGTACATAACTTATACATAGTGTTGCATAGACTAATGTGCCTAAAATAAGTGAGGTTTGAAGGTTGTGATTTTTTAGGAAAAACTACTATGAAGGTATTATTAGCTTGTTTCAAAAGTTTACCTAATCTAAAAAAATCACGCATAGCAGCTCTGAGGTCCACTCCTACTATTTCCCAATATTCCTAAAAGAATATAGGAGGAAAGCCATCAGGACCTGGGGATTTAAAATCACCCATGGAGAATAAAACAACATGGACTTCTTCCTTGGATATAGGCTTTAACATCTCCAAATTATCTTCTTTCATTATCAAATAGGGGATTTTATCAATAAATTGATACATAGGTTTATCGATTCTATCATTATTATTTTCTTCCATAAGCAGATTCTAAAAGAAAGCCTTGGCTTGTTCCCCTATTTCATTATCCTTGGTAATAATGTTACCATTATCTAGGACAAGCTTAGTTATTGAGTTGGCTTTCCTATGTTTCATAGCTGAGAGATGAAAAAAGGCAGTGTTCCTATCCCCCTCTTTAAGCCACTGAACACGAGATTTTTGTTTCCAAAAAACCTCTTCTCTTTCCATAAGATTCTTCCATTCTAAAGATAGGATATTCTCTTCTTCTAAAGTGTCCTTAGAGTCATCCCCTTGATCTATCATTTTTTGTATATCCTTGAGATTTCCCACTATATTTTTCTTCTGCTAGAAGACCTGCCCAAAGCTGTATCTATTACATCCATGAACTTCTTGTTTAATGTGTTGGAGTTTCTCAACTATTCTAAACATAGGAGTACCTTGAATAGGAATTTTCCACCATTGGGCCACCATTTGTCTAAAGTCTTTGTGTTTGATCCACATAGCTTCAAAATAGAATGGGGGAGGTCTGGAATGTCCCTATTCTCTCCAACTAAGGAAGATCGGACAGTGGTCAGACATGGTTCTAGGGAAAGCCTATGCCTACATATTATGATAATCCTTCTAGTTGCTTGATATAAGAAATATATCTAATTTAACTTGAATCATTTTATCTCCTCTTCTTCTATTGGTCCAAGTAAAATTTTGGTTTTGTAGCTCTATGTCTAATAATCCTCAATCATTGATGACTTCAGCAAAGCCAAACATGTTGTCTGAGTAATCCATAATTCCACCCTATTTTTTAGAAGGGTATAGAGGAGTGTTAAAATCTTTGGCTAACATCTATCTAATGTTTTGGGGATTATTCCTGAAACTACTCAGGTCTATCCATAATTTCTATCTCAAAGCTCTATTATTCGGTCCATAGACATTGATCAACGACCAGTTCAAAGATTTCATAGAAAAATTTGTAATCAAGAAGTGTTTATTATAAGCCATAAGAGACCCCTAGATTTTATCACTATTCCACATAGTGACAATCCCCCCTAAAGGCCCTTCAACAGGACTAATGCAAAAAGCCACCTTAGGCCATATATAGGTAGTAATTTTCATAAAATTCTCCTCATTCATCTTGACTTCTTAGAGTAATAAAATATCCAATTTATTATCTAAAATGCAGTTTTTAACCTCAAACTACTTTGAGGGACTATTAAAACCCCTCGGGTTCTAAGATAATATTCTCATTTAGAGGGTTTGGAGGGTTGGGTCTCCAGTGTATTCTGTTTACCACTGGTAATCTCCCTAGCAATCTCTCTTTGTCTTATTTCTCTTAGGGTTGGCCTCCCTTGTTTGGGCTCAGTGCCAACATCTGTAGATGTTTTACCTTTTCAATTCTTTTTCTTTGGGGTAACCCATTCCTCCTATTCATTACTACCACTTTGTCCTGTTACACCTATTTCTAAGTAGTTTCCTACTTGGTCTTTGACTTCCAAAGCATGGAAAATGTATGTATTTAGCTATGGGTCTACTTCTCCTTTAGTGGGACTTTTTGGAGTTACTTCTTCCTATCCAAATCTTAGAACTTTGTCTTCTTCATTGAATTCCTCTATCAAAAGGTTACCTCTTTCTCCTTCCTTAGACATATTAGTCTATTTTTCTAGAGGGTTGGTTGTGTTAAATATAGCCTTCTGACTATCAACTCATACAATATTTTCCTTCGGGACAACTTTTCCCTCACTACTAGTGATATCCTCCTTTCCCATCTCCTTCTTTCCCTTTTCTGTGTTATTAGGATTTTCCACATTACTCTCCAATTCTTGCTTGCTTTTCTTTTTGTAATTGAGAGCCTAATCCTCCCCTTCAATCTAGGAATCATCTTTCCTCCCCTTTTGCTTTTTTGTGCATTGTGTCATTAAATGTCCCTTTCTCTTACATATTTGACAGAAAGTGGTAGCATTTTCATAAGTGATCAGTTGAGTCCAGGTCCCATATTTAGAGTTTAGCTCTATAGTCATAGGGAGAGTCCTATTTATTTCAACATTGACACAAAGTCTAGCGTACACACATTTGGACTTTGTTTAGGTTGTATGATCTGTAGTGACATATTGGCCAATAGAATTGCTAATTGCTATGAAATTTTTTCATCCCAAAATTCCAAAGGGAACCCTGGCAGTCTTACCCAAGCAGGAGTAGACTTATTAAGGTCTGAGTTAGGATCAAATCCTAGTTTCCATGAGCATAGGGCAAGATAAGTGAGCCATACAGCCATGTTCCTCTAGCAATAGTAGTGATCATGTCCTCCCTATTTGTAAAACTAAAAAAGAATAGGCATCTTGCCATGGTAGTGATCGAAACACTACCCTTAACTTTCCACCTAGATAGAACCCATTTCCTAATCATTTCAATACTAGGATGAAAATAAAAAAAATTACCTGCCAATGTAAGTTCCATGGATGCCATGATTTCCTCCACCAGATCATCTCGGATATGTAGGGTTGTGCCCTCTGAGATAATAGGGAGGCTCGTCATGCTTTTAGAGGGGCACAAATTTTCACCTGTAAGTGCCTTCTTCCATTTTTTGGATGGACTATCCACCACCAAATTTTTGAATAGATCCCTAGAGGCATTGCCACCACCAGTGTCCTCCATTAGATCCATGATCCTACTGGTTGCACTCAGGGGGCCCAACTTGGTGGGAAAAAACTAGTTTCAAATGTTGTCCACACGCAGAACTAGTTTCCACCATTATCCTATAATGTTATCACAGCCAAAGAAGATAGATTTTTCTCATTAATATCAAGATTATCAACCCATAATTTTGCTTAATTATCAATAAAAGGTCATGTAGATGGATATAATGAAATTTTCTTACAATTCTTACCATTTGAAATAGTCATATCACCTGACCTGTAATTAATTAAGGTAAGAACTGTAACTAACCATGGTTTCCTAAAAATGATTGGATAACCAAGTGTTTTACCTTTTGGATACAATATAAGGAAGTCAACTAGATATTCCCATGATTCCAACATTACTGTCACATCTTCAATAACTCATATTTTTGCTATAGAATGATCTACCATCTGCAATATCGTATTAGTAGGTTGTTTGCCTATTAATGGTAATGTTTTCAAAGTGTCCACTATCATTACATTTATAATTGTGCCCAAATCAATCAAAACATTATGTATATCCTTATTCCCTATAGAAACAAAAATAACAGGGCTTCCAAGATCTGCATATTTAGGTAGTAGGAGTTTTCTTGCTAATAAATCAACAAGTTTCCCATCTACCTGAATAGTCCTGGGGTACTGCTTCTTTCTTCCAGGTTTTTAAAAAAAAATTGACTAACTTGTTTAACTCTAGAATATCCTTAATTAATTGTAATAATGGTATTTCAATACTCAATCTTCTTAGTTCTTGCACCAATTCAGATTCCTTAAGTTCTATGGTTTCTTTATGTCTTTCTAGAAATGGAATCTCAGTAGAATTTCTTTCTGGTTCCTTATATTTTTCTTTGTCATCTTCCTTAAGTGTAATTGTGCTAGGGGTTTTAGCTTCTTCTATCATCTCATTGATTATAATAGGTAGACTACTAACTATTTTTCTAGATTTGGTTTGAACGTTTTTACAATCCATTGTATTTAAATCAACTAATTTTTTTGATTCTATTTCGTATACAGGAGTTGTTAATTTGTTTCTTGGGTTTGCTACTAGTTGTGATAGAATTTGGGTTTGGAATATGTTTTAAATCTATGGATTTTGTGCTAGGGGTCCCATTATGGATTGTTGGTTCTAATTTGGATATGTTTTTCTTTACACATAATTGCTAGGGCTCCATCTAGGTTATGACCAAGCATAAGGATTTCCTTGACCAGCCCAAGGTTGCTGATGTCCTTAAGTATACCAAGATTGACTTGCCCAATCCTAAGGATGATATGTGGGTTGAGGGGCCCAAGGTGGCTATCCCTAGCTTTGTGGTACTATTTGAGCTGTCCATGGCATCATTCAAGGATTAGGAGCTGGTCTTGGCATAAATTATCCTTGGTTAGGTTGTCTCTGAACAAAATTTAATTCTTTTGTGGTGGATGATCTATTGGTTTGTTTGAGCTATTTTTTTATGAGTGGAATAAGAGAAAAAGTGTGAGTATCATCTTTTTTAAAATTCACAAACAATACATACTTCCATTTTATCCAAAATACATCCCCTTATTGCATGCTTCTTCCTACATCTAGGACAATACATGGCTAATGGTTCAAGTTGGGCATTTGCTTTAGGTTGCAATCCATCCATGGTGGAGGTTAATTGAACTAATATGTATGTTTTAAATTTTTCCATTCATCCATCAATTTGTTCATATCTAGATTTGAATGTTTAACCATTTTCCCTTTTTTAGGTCCACCCTTTGTTCTTGAATAGTTTCTATAAATTTCTATGATTTTATCCATTCTTAATTGAGAAATGTTTCCTCCACCAATTAAATCAAGGGTTTCCCTAGATTCATCATCCATACCTTTGAGAAAATGGTTTTATTTAAATTTTTTTGAAGTACAAATCCACATCTTTTACTCATAAAGAGGAATCTATCCAAATAATCTTCCATATTTTCATCTTCTTCCTATTTGATTTTGAAAAATTCTTTCTCTCAATTTCTTCCTCTACAATAATCTTGATATTTGTCTAAGAAGATAGTTTCCATTTGTTCCTAATTGGTAATATAATTAGATGTTAATCACACCACCTCATTGCTGCATCCTTTAGGGTAGATGGAAACAACTTTAGTTTTTGATTATCTATCTTGTAATCCTAAGTCTAACATAGTACTTTAAACTCAAATAGAAATTGGTTAGGATCCTCATATGACATTCCTCTAAATGTGTGCAAGTGTGCAGGTGAAAAGTTTTTCATAGTGGTTTCATCATCCTTGATATGAATGGGATAGGTAAAGGTTCTCTTAGGTTTTCTTCCATCTTCTCATTCCATCTCTCTGGTATTTTCTAATCCTTTCTCCCAATCAATGTGGTATGTGGTCTATTTTGGGGATGGTGAAAAGTTAGGAGTAGGGGCTTGACTAAATTGAGAATAAAAACTTTCCCTCAATGGATCTTGAGAAATAATCCTCCTCCCTAAGTTTTACTTGGTTCTGGTGACTGATCCAAAAATTCCAAAGATGGAAATTTTGTTTCTTGTCTTGTAGGAGATAATGGTGCCTCCAATTCTTACAGAACATCCTTTATTAAACTAGAGGATGATGGAATTTCTTGTTTAGATATTTTGGGGAGAAATCTACCCTTGGAATCTCATGGTCTACTCATAAATTAGGGAAATTTTCTTTAATTAATAAATGAATGATTGTTTCTCTTGTTAACACCTAATTAGAAAATTCCAACTAGTGTTCCCTAGTAATGACACCAAAAATGATGGGTGTCATCATCCCCTTCATTTAATCAACTTTTTATTGATGTCATATTTAACTAGGGCTATGTCTAAAGATATATGCAACAAGAGGAATCACAATGATTTAGTAATTGAATGGAGGTATTTGTACTTTTGTTGTTTTGGGGAGGGGGGTTTAATGTTTTGAGGATTTCTTGGTTAAAACCTTATTGGAATTAAATTATGCAAATCTGCTAGAAATAAACACACTTTATAGAAATGAAATAGACTTCTGGAAATAAACACACATTGTAGAAATGAAATTGATTGCTAGAAACAAACACACATTGCAGAAATGAAATTTATTGCTAGAAATAAAAACACAATGTAGAAATGAAATTGATTATTGGAACCAAACATATGTTGCAAAAATGAAATTGATTGATGGAAAAAAACACACGTAGAAATGAAAATTTAATCTAAAACACCTATAGGAATAAATTTAGAACAAATCTTAACTTTAAAGAGTTGGAAGCATTTATAAATTTAACAGAGTTACCTATTTACTTTTGTGAATAGAAATATAAAAACTGACAAAAATGAAGATCCTGGTTCTTTGGAGGAGTGGGCCATTGCTCCGCCCAGAACATGATTTGAACAATTTGATTTGATTTCAAAATAGAAATGGCTATTTCATTGATAAAATGTTTTTTATTACAAATTTACTAATTTATTCTATTCTTCAATGATTTTCTCTATCTTCTATTCTATATCTATCTCATTTTTACTAAATTCCTATGTCTTTATATATAGATGCTTTGATGGTTGTAACTATTTCATAGATACAATGGAACTGAATCATGCCCAGAATAGATGCTAAATCAAGATGTTTTTGGATGTCCAACTATGTGATAAATATCTTGATTCTACAAGTTTGGAAAATTGGGAATTTGTTCCTGATTTAATGGGATCATTGATCTGATAGATCATCAGCCATTTGAAATAGATCCTCATTAGTTCCATATCTAGCCATAAAAGTTCTAGAGCTTATATATAAGAGTACCAGAGCTAAATATAGAGTTTTAGAGCTAAGTCTAAAAATGTGATGACTTGAAATAGTATGTTGGAGTTTTAGAACTAGCTTTGATGGTTTCAAAACAAAATCTACAAGTTTTGAAACTAATTGTGATGATTATGGAATAGATTCTACAGGTTTTATAACTAATTTAAATTGAGTCCAATTCTTCCAAAAAATTTCAATCCACTTCATATTTTTTATTAGCCTGATGATGACCTATTTTATTTCAAAATTATAATTTTCCAACACACTTGTTAGGAATTACAGGTCTTTTAAAATGTTAGAATCACAATCAACAAAAGATGGATAATCACATCCTAACTCATCTCAGATCAAAATAAAAGTTACAAAATGCAATAAAACTTAATAGAAAGAGAGAGTAAGATGAGGTCATTTATTATACATTTATTGGGCATATCCTAGCCTCATCAGTTAGGCACACATTATTCATACTTTTAGAGACAACATAAAATCTAGAGAAGTCCAAAAATCCCTAGTGATTTTTTTTCCTTCATGCTCTATTCTCAACATAGAGGTTGATATCAATTTTGGGAAATCGATGTCAGTTCTAGTAGAATTAACATTAGTAGAAAAGAATTGATGTCAATTTTTATGTAAACTATGTGAGACCAAAGAACAAAATTATATAAAAATAAAGTAAAAACTCAAAATTTTAAGATTTACAAGCACTCATTAGAAACATTAACAGAAAAAAATTCATCTCCTTTATTACATGGGATGGTTTGGTGACCCATTGGGTATGCCGTTTGTGATCATAGGAATTCATGAAAGGAGGTTAGTATAGTGTTAGTTCAAGTAACAAAAAATCAAACAAAAACACACTAACACTTACACTCCTAGCCTAGAACTTGAGGAGAGATCAGTAACAAAAGACTAAATGGAAGCGTAACTAAACATAAAAGACAAAAAATACTTTACCTTCCTTGGGATCTCCAAATGCATTGTTGAGTGGCATTCTCAGCTTGTGCATCAAGAAGTTTTTGGCAAATAAAGCTTGTTGGCTCCTTCTCTCCTTGGTACCATTGTCCTTTATGTGGCTTGGTGTTGTTTGGCTCAATATTTTGGCATTATAATAGTACTTGAAACAAAATAGCATATGTCTCTCTCCAAATTTTCATTATAACTCTAGATTATAAGAGTTAAAAAATGAATATGCATGGCATTGTATTTATAACCTAAGGGTTTAACTCTCACCCAAGGTGAGCTAGGGTTGAATTAAGGATTGAAATGAGTTCAAACCTAACTTGGGTGAGTCAAATAGAACCCTGATAGAGTTAATAGTTTTCAATTAATTATGATTTGAAATTATTAGGCATGACTCTAAAAATTAGACATTTTGAGGATACTTTCAAAGAGCTTTAGAATTCATAAAAGCATTGATGAAAGGATAGGATGTTATAATTTTTGAATTTCCTTATTTAGATATTAATTAATTGCAAATGGATAATTAAAATAGAAATTTAAATTGGTCTAGATTGTTAATTAATTATCATTATCCATTTATCTCTTTCAATATTTGATATTTATTCATGTGCCCCACTTAATAAGTCCATAGGCCAAATTGATAGTTGTGATGTTGTAGGATGATTAGGGATGAATCTATGAGAGGTTATTATTGAATAAAATAGGATACCCAAATAAGGGATGTCTTAACATGATTTTGGGATTTGATGAATGATGTACAAGTAAATATTTCATGTTTACTGATTATTAAGCCTAATTTACATTGATTGGTAGGAATTGGTCTAAAGTCTGATTGAAGGCCAATTTGTGTCTTGTTTGAGGTGTTTAAACAAATATATGTTAGTGGGACCTTAATCATCGTATTTACCTCAAATATTAATCCAAAAACTACCCATAGGGAAATTGATTAGTATATTCCACCAACAAGAACTCGATTAGGATCATAAAAAGGACAATAGAGGACAACCAAAGGGAGTGGCATACCAAGTTAAAGAATATCTTATCGAAAAATATGATTACTCATAATAAGTATAATTATCACTCACCTTATCTCCTTGTTTATGGTAAAGAATCAAAACTATCCATTTCACTTGGGCTTCTAGCTTTAGAACTTGTACAATAGCTTGAACTCATGGAGAGTGATGCAATGAAAGTGAGAATGAATGAGATGATAGAGATAAGAGACGGTGCCATGCATGTAATGTGTTCCAACCAAGGATAATTAAATAAATCATTTGACAAGATAGCCTCTTTAAAGAAATTTTAACAAGATGACATTGTATTTAAGTGGGATGAGGACCGTGCCAAGCCAAGTAAGCATTAAAAATTTGATAGTCTTTGGAGTGGGCCATTTATCATTACTAGCTATAAGGAGAGCAATGCCTTTTAATTTTCTAATTTAATGGTGAGAAAATTCCTATCCATTTCAATGGGATGTTCCTCAAGCATTGTTATTAAAATCAAAAACACTCTCATCATAGTATCTAGTTTCCTCCCTCCAAGTGCTACAACACATGTTTGTTTGTTGTTTTCTTATCTTTTTGATTGGTGTTGTGTGTTTTGTTGCTTCTTATTTCTTGTTATGTGTCTTTTTTGTTTTTTCTTAGTCCTTAAGGTCTAAAAGATATTAGGTAAAGTCAAAATGTAGGATATTAGGTCTAATATTATGTCATGCCAAGAAAATATCATGGAGGTTATCCATATTCCATATTTAAACTTATTTCAATTGACCTCATAGTGTTTAGACATGTGTGAAGCTCCATAATAGGCATTGAAGTGGTCTCAATAGTCAAAATGTGCCATGGTGGAGATGATTGAATGATGTAGCTAATGATTCATCATGAAACTTTTTAATGTATTGAAATGGTGTAAGGTATGGCTTGATCACATGTTTTAGGAATGATGTGAAGGTAAATTGGATCTTAATTTAAGTCTTTATCAAATTCTAAGGTCTTTTTACAAGTGTTTAAATTATATTCATTTGAAATCCCCTCTTGAAGCCATGCATATTATCTAAAAAGGTAATATTTAACCCTAATGTGACAATAATTGACCTTAAATTACACAAAAACATCCATTAACACCATCAAAATCCTTTATGAATTTCATGAGGCCATACCCAAACCATTTCACATATTAATGATGTACTTTTCACAAGTCAATGCTTTTAATTTACACTAAATATGCCCCACATTTGTTAATATGTGGCTCTTAAACATACCAAGACATAACATAAACTTTAAAACTTTATCTTACCCATATTTTCCCTCATCCTATCTACTAATAGTGATTTGTGGTATGAAACCTGAGAAAACATAGGAAATATTTGGTTGTAGGAGTTTGAAGAGTGGTACGGATCTGTACAATATGGATTTTATTAGATGGAGTTAGGTGTCTAAAATGGGATTTCAACATAGGCGTATGGTGAATAAAGATGAGATGTTTCAAGGTGAAAAGAGCCAAAAACTATTTCACTTCCTCCATTGAGCTCTTTGGTAGACATGGATAGCTCTTGAGGTTTATGCTAGAGAGAGAGAGAGAGAGAGAGAGAGAGAGAGAGAGAGAGAGAGAGAGAGCGAAGGTTGAAGATCTTGGATGAAGAAAGTATATTTGATAAAACTATAATCATGTACATTTGTTTCAATATTATTATCTTATCATGTATGAACAAATTCTAATAAACTAAGTAACTTGGTTACTATCTTCATCTACATAGGGCAAAAGAAATAGAATGGTTTCAATGTGTTTTTTTATTATTTGATTAAACTAGTGGGTTATTATGGATCCTCCAGTCCTAAAAATACATCATATGGCATGATAAACCTCTAGTTTACATGTGTGGTCCTATAAGAGTGATAAATTTCTAGGCTAACACTATCTGTAGCTTAAAAACAAGGTTCCATTGGTGAAAAAGGTGTACCCAGTGCATATGTCTAAAGGTTAAAGTATTTGAAAGTGAAATGATGGTTTCTTTAGGTATTCTACATCTCTTTAGTTAATATTGAATTATTATATGGATCTCTAACCCTTTCAAATGCTCCTTATAAGAGAAATTATCTTCAGATTTGGGTTTCATTGCATTGAAAGGCATTGTATTGCATGATGGTACTTCAAAATTTATCAAGACACTGGAAAGGATAACTAAGGAATGTTGTATCCAAAAAAAATTCATTCTCTCAAGATATTCATACCTTATCATAGTCCTCCTAAGCCAAGAAGCCATCCTTTAGCTCTCAAACACTTTCATAGGCTTATATTGTAGAGTTTAAAGTTTTTTAGTAGAGATTAAGGTATTTAAAAAGTTCAAGATTTTCATTTTTCACTATGTATGCCTCATTAATAACATCAAAGTGTCTCCACATATTAGGTACATGTAAGAATATGTTCAGGGTATTTTATATCATTTTAGGTGTAAGTTCATAGTTCAATCCAATCCTTTAAGGAGCCTCTACCATTTGAAAACCTTGGCATTGTTAACTTACCTTAGTTTAAGCACTATTTTCAAGTTTCAATCTTCATGTGACCTTACCAATCATCACTTATAGGTGTAAGATCAATAGATAAGTCTAAGACATAGAAATAAAGTCTAACTACTCCATAGGGTTTTCAAGTGTCATCAAGGCTGTAAGAAATGAACCCATTTATCTATAAACCCTATTGAGAAATTAAATCACAAGCTACAAGAGATGACTTAGATCTACCTTGGTGAAGTCCTTCAAATTTATCATATGAAGATGAACTCTAAGAATAACAAGGGGATATGAATAAGTATATTCCTATCTTCTAAATATGGATTAGAACATAAGTTAGATGTTGTGACCTTAAGTGTAACTAAGAGGGTAGTATCTTAACTCAAAGACCTATTCCATAGACCCCTAGTCAATCAACATACATGATTCAGTATTCATGATACTATTCATAGTTTGTACCTTCACCCATAAAAATTAAAAAATATATGCACATGAGTGAGGAACTCAACCAAAGAAGGTAAAATATGGATGTTTTGTCACCAGAGGTAATGAAACCTATAGAAATGCACTATGGAATAGGTTATGCACATATGGTTAGATAGGGTGGCCTAGAAAATGAAAGTGTCAAACTAAATTAGATGGTAGTTCCAACATCATATAAGAGGGAGTATCAAGGTGATGAAAACATATTTTTATCTCAAGATTTCACATGATGGTCATATCAATCTAGGGTGACTGCCTGGTTTGAGTTGCATGCTTAGGAAATACATGCCTTATGTATGACTATGTAAGTGGACATTGTTGGTAGAGTTAGATAGGATAAACCTCAAGGATATGATCAAGACTTTAAAAATTATGTTTTAACCCTAGTTATACCCATGTTAAAATATAAAATAAGTTACTTATGGAACCAAAATCAGCTATTCCAAGCCCATACAGAGGATAGTGCAACCAAGATAGGCTTAAGAGAGAGTAGGGATGATGGGATGGTTTAGGAAGATGAGATCATGTGAAAAATATAGATGCTAGACTAAGGAAGTTGCCTTGACAAATCAAAATCTATAGATAAATATATAGACAAGTGAAGTTATTCATATGTAATCTGAGCCTATGAAGGCCAAGCCCTTCCCTTAGTTCTAAGAACCTACCTTCACCTCAATATAAAATCCATAAATTTAGGGAGACTCAATGCAATATGGGGGTATATGGAGGTGTTTCAGACCCTAGAGAAGGAATTTGAGGTAGATGAATGAAATGAGACATTTCTTTTTGGTTTTAGGCCTCTCTTGAGCTCTATTATTCTAAGTAGTCATGTCAAGTTACACCTTCCAACATTCATAGCTCTCATCATAAAAGGACTCAAACCTAGGGCTAATAGGAGAAATTGGGCACCCATATGGTCTTAAAATTCATTAAGGAGTGAGTGGAACTTAGGGGCCTAACTTTATGAATTAATTTTAAAAAGGTAACCTACATAGACTACATAATAGAGAGATCAAGACACACCATCTTCTACTCATATCTCCATACACACTTTTCATGGGACCCTAAGATATTTAGGAAAGATGAAGGTGTAAGTAGACTAGAAATTCATGATAAGAAGTTATGGTTTAGAGGTCCATACTGTATGAAGCATCATTGAGATGGTGGACATCCAAAACCCTTATTGAACCCCAATTTGGACATGATTACTGAATTATTCCCCCAATTTCATCCAAACAAGGTGATTATATTATGAAATATTCATAATGATCTTCCCACATCCCATAATCACTTAGATCACTTATTGGTTGGCACATGTAAGGTGTGTACCATATAAATAAGGCCTAAAAGAGACACTATAGGCCTATATACATGAACTTGAGAAGAACCCCACATGTTCCACATGTTTCTAAGGAAGGAGTGAGATCCAAAGGTATCAATTGATCATACATTGGAAACCTATAAGGGACTCCATGTTTTTTATATGCTTGAAGATAATCTAAGGTACTTAAATAAGAGATTGTATGCCTAAAAAAGGAGGTGGATGGATTGATAAACCTAATACAAATGTTATAAAGGCCCTCAAAGGTGATATCCATGATAGATAAAGTGACTAGGTGCCTCATAATTATAACCGAGGGTCAAAACTCAAAAGCCCTAAACTCATACCTTTTGATAAAATTCATTGATTAAGATAGTGACACTTGAAGTTTAAAGTAGAGGGAAAAAGGAGATCATAATACATCTCAAACCTTCATGGGAATGATCATCAGGTTGTTTTAGATGTGTAAGTCACTTTGTTTTGTAGGGGAGATGACATAACTTGTCATTTTGGCCTGAAAACACCTCAAGAATGTGCATAATACATGTTTCTCATCCAAGAGGCAACTTGACAAGCTCATAATTATAGATAAATACTACATGGGTAGATAAAAACATTAGGAAAGGTGGGGGGATTTGTCTAAAAGAGATTAGTGTAATTGGTTCATAGCTTAAGGTCCTAAACTTGATGAATCATAATTAAGAGTTGAAGAACCTTTTAAGCCTCCCTAAAATGATAATAAGGACCCAATTTGGAATATTTTAGAGAAAATGCATCCAAATGTATTGGAATCACTTAGAAAACACTTGGTTCATGTTGTCCACTTAGATAAGTATTCTAGTATGGTACTAGTATGTGTGGATAGTGTATAAACACCGCTAAAAACTACAAATTTGGAAGTTTTTAAGTAGAAAGGAGGTGTAGGAATTGGTCAAGGATTGTATATAAATGGAGAAGGTGATACGAGGATTTTTTCACATCCTAAAGTCATTAAATGCTCACATATTTCTTAGAAGTACCTCTATAAGGCAAATCCAAATAAGTAGTATTAAAATGGCTTAAGAAGGTGACCTAGTCATCTAAGTGGAGTGAGATTGCAAGTGTGGGATTCTTGTGAAGTCTAAACCTAGTATATAAGGTTAGTTTATACTAAAAATAAGATAGTTCTGTAAGGTTAGAGGTTTGATCTAGTTCCCACAGTCATCCAAATAATGAATGAGCAAGAGACTAGACTACTTGTATAGTAAGCTTTCTTAACCAATAAAATAGAGAAGATCATGGGAATAGAAGGCCATCATGAAGTTAATGTTCCATCATAAAAAATATATAAATTACCATTAAGGTGATTAAGATCCATATTTTTGGTCATTATAAATATTTTGGTAGTTTTTTTAACATGGCTAACATATAGGAAAAGGTAGTTACTTAATGCTTCATAGAGAAGGCATAATGAGACCTATTTAAATTATTAGTAACTTATTAAAGGAAATAGAATTGTATAAGTATGGCATGCTTGAAATCATCATGAATCAAACCTTACTAAAAATATACCCCAACACTCCAAGGTGCTCATTCAAGGTATTAGTCAACCCAAACAATGCATGGTGGAGTGTGAAGGGCTATTATAACTATTGAGTGAGTAGATGATGACCATTATAGAATATTAATTCCACTTTTATGCCAAGACAACCTCTTATCTCTTTCTCACATTTATGTATATCTAGGCTTTGATTCCTTTTATCACATCCTTCATTTAGGTATACTAATACTCTACTAAATTGTATCTTGAACCTTGAGTATCAATAAGAAACTATTGGTTGCAGACTTATTTGTTATAAGTACTATGTGTTATGGTTTTTTGAATTTTAAAAAGTATGATTTTAATTCTCTCTTTTAGGTCATCTCATTCACCTAGTGTTATATTGTCATCCTATGTAGGTCATGTGATGTGCTAGATTTTGTTAGTTATACTTAAGAGTGAGCTAGTTAGTAGTGTCTCAAGTAGACCTTCTTTCCATTGCCTTCATGTTTTATACTTTACACATATCCTCCACATGAAAAATTTATCTTTATGAGTCCATTAAGAAGCCTATTTAGACATTAGCCTTTTATTTGATTCACAAAGTGTTGTTGAAGATCAATCAAGAGAGGATAAATGGATATTAGTGCATCACCACTCTGAATAGGTCTCTTTTAATGTTTTACTCTATCCCTTTTCATCCCAACATAATTAGGTTTTATGTAGAGAGATAATGTTGATGTAATAGGGGTGTTAGTCCCATAAACTAGAGGTTTGGTCTTCCTATAGGTCACCCATAGCCTTTAGGGAAATCTTATATAACCCCAAGCTTGAAGAGAATTGAACTATCTCCTTCAAAGGGTGAGAATTGGAGAGACAATAGGTGGGAAAAGGAAAATAACACTAAAATTAAGACACTCACACCATTAATGCTACTATCCAAATGATGGAACTAGTGTCTAAGTGGGATGACCTAAGGCACTAGGGGTTAGGATTATAAAGTGAGGGTTTGAGATCACTTTAAGGATGTTTAGGGATGTATATCGATTACATAAAGGTTAGGTATGTGTCTACATAGAACCTAAGATATTTTTAGGACAAATCTAGGGATGGGTGGTATCAAGTAACAATCTTAGGACTCAAGTGTCATCTTTAGATGATTACATTTGCCCCTATTTTTTATAGAAATATAGCAAAGCAAAATTACTAAGATAAAGGAAAAAGAGGTGTACCTAGACTTAACTAAGAGGAAAACCCCATGAATTTAGATCTGAGTATGTGAATCATGATCCATTGTGTGTCTTGTAAATGAAACATGCGTAGATAAATAATTAATTATGAGATATCAAAATCAAAGATAAAACTAAGTAATGAGATAAGAGAGAGAGGAAAAGAATGAATACACCTCACTAAGTATGTGAACCAATGCATAAACCTAGTGACAACCTATGTGTGTGCCTATAAATACTAATCAATTAATGAATATATTTGATTTAGATGATGTCTTTATCAATCCCCATGTGTGGGTGAATAAATAATTTTATCTATATTTGATTCCATCATTTCCCACCCCTTCTTGGTGGATCATGACTTGTGAAGAGCTTGTATTAGACTAATTATGTGTCCAACAATCTCATGTAGGTGGCTCAAAAAATCAATTAAACTATTAATCCATCGTTACATACCCATGTGTAGTAGATGCACATGAAATTGAAGATGTGTAACTATAATTGGAACTATATATGTAGACTTTGAGGCCACTCAAGAACTCTAAAATGTAAAATGGTTTTAGGCCACTCAAGAATAGAAAGTAACTCTAGGCCAATTAGGAATGACAACCTCTACATATGGAGTAAGGAATCAATTTGTTATGTAACTTCGAACATGGTGTCTGGTGTGTGCAATTGAGAGAATTGTATGGATTTTTTCATGCCATCTAATCAACTAGTACATAAGTGAGCATATATAAATAATGTGGTATGAACATGACCCCAAATATAATATATGAGTATATGGATTCTATATTGAGTTATAATAATCTAAATATGAGTATCTAAAACTAAAATGGAAATGATCATGATATGCATTATTCCTAAAATCTAAGCAAACTATTATGAATATGTGCTAAACTGAGCCAAAATTGGTAATTATAATTAAACCTATTCAAACTTAGACTATACCTACTATAAATTTCTAGCCAATCTACAATTTCTTAAAATTGAGGCTACTAGATAGTAGTAACATATATTAGACAATAGTTTTGGTGTTTATAGTGTCCTAGTTATGGCACTATTATCCAATTTTATTGATTTCTATGTAACTAAAATTGGTCTCTATGTCATTATTTCCCACTGTATTTTCTTGAAAATGAATTCTGTATTATGTGCCTACATAATAAGCATTATATTGTAAGTGCATTCAGATAGCATGATCTTTATGACAAACCTTTATAAATGCCACCTCTTTTGAGGGGGGGTGGTGATGAGCCTATATAATAAATATCCTCAAAAGAAAAAATATTTGCAAAATGTGTGTTATTTGGAATATATATCATATCTACATAATAAATTAATATAATGTGCATATATAGCATCACAATGTAATATAGTTTGAGCATAAGTTTGTAATATATGATGTATATTAGATATATAATTCACAAAGTTATCAAGATAGATATAATAATGTATATGAACAACAAATCTGAGTAATACCTAAGTATCTACTTAAGGGTATGGGGTGTTATTTCCATCACAAAAACCAATTAAGAAGGGGATATACTTGAGGTCCCTTATGGATTCTAAAACTTGAGTGTACAACAAGAAAGATACAAGTGTTATGGCCATAGTGCATACAAGAAAGCATACATAAAATAAACATGAGCCACACAGAGTAGGCCAAGGGGACAAAATATAATAAGCATGGTCACATGTCACTAAATCTAAGAAAGTAAGACATATAAGGACATGTTCAAATTTTCACATAAATAATAAATAAATCACACACAAGGACATGGGCACATGTCCAAATCATACATATAATTAGAATAATTTGCTGTAGATCCACAAGGCAATGGCATATTCAAATTCCCTCAAATAAAATAAGCATAGAGAGAAAAATAAGTCTAAACTAGGAAATCTATAAATGAAATTATACATGAACATGTGGTACAAATATATTTAAGATAAAAAATGTATATAAGCTTAGTCTAAAGTAGTGGTAAGTAGAAAAAAAATTGAGTATGTGTAGGATGATCAATATCAAGATATAACAATGCTAAATCTATGATGTAGAGTTTAGAAATATGTAACCCAAAAATCAAAACTATGTATAGGATGTCCTCAAATGGGAAAATGTATCAAATAAGGAACTTATGTATATGTGTATTATTGAGCGTTGTTCCTATTGTAGAAGTTTGTCATTGATGTTAAAGGTTCTTAAGAAAGGCATTCATGAGGTCATTAAAGAATGTCCTTGTTTGATATCATAATTAAGAGGTATAACATTATTTGAGGATAAATTAATAAATATGATCAAGGTATAAGATCATCAAGAAGTGTTTCAAGGTCAGTTGTCAAGATTCAAATACTTGAGAAGTTTAATCATGACACTAGTCATAGAATGAATAGACCTTGTAAGAAGATATGATATTGGTTTCCTAGTAAGCTGACTACAAAATGACATAATATGTTTTATTAGGTTATTTAATCATGTATATGAGGTTTTGGATCACTCAAGATATTTTCAAGGTGAGCCTATAGGAATAAGACCTTAAGCCTATGTATGCAACTAGACTAGTTCTAGACCCTACCTTATCTAATGAGGTGTCATAAAGTATTGTCAAGGTATATGAAGAAATTATGGTAGTGGTTGATCATGGTAAGAAGTTTTATGACATGTATACAAGGTATTTACAGCTTTGATAGTGTCTAGAAGGTTAGTTTCAAGGCCTAATGTGACCTACAAATCAAGGCCTAAAGAGATGGTGACTAGATGGGGTATCAGGATTAGTTTCCAAGGAAAGAATGAGCATGTGATGATTTTAAGTGGTGTGAAATATTATTCAAGGTGTTTTTACCAATTATGAGGTTAAATTTTTAAGTAAAAGGCTTGAAAAGTGGTTTTGAGATTTGTCGAGTACATATAATAAAGGGTTCTCAACTTGATAAGAAATTTCAAGTGTTTATTTGCATGTGTAACCTCTGCATGGGAACATAATATACTCATGGTATATATGGAATGGTCATAGATAAAATTTCTAAACATTGGTTTATGGAATAAGGGGATAAGCTTTATGAATGATCACTAAGAGTAGAAGATGGTTTAAACCCTCAAAGAACCCTAATACTAACCTGATATGAAAGATATTGTTATAAAGTGATCATAATGGATTTGTTTATATATTTTATCTATTTTATCATGTATTAAAATCTTCCAAGAACCTCAAAGTATGATTGATTTTTTAGGTGAGTGAGTGAACCCTATAACAAAGTCCTTATTTCTCAAAGATTTGTTGTAGTAGTCAGAGTTGACTAATTTAAAGTGTTAAATAAATTAAGGTTAAAGATAGATAATTTTATTTGATGTCAATTATATTTTTTTATCAGGTCATATACCTTAGGTGTGCTAAACTAGTATTTCAATTTAACTAGTTGCTTACAAATTTAATGGTACAAATAGTGAAAAAACTAGGTAGAAGTGAGAAGGTGATTAGGGATGTGATATCATGGATTAGAGATGAGTCAAATTGCATAAATAGGTTTTCAAATAATTTTAATATGTGTTAATATTGTATATAATATTTTTATATCATTATATATTATGAAAATGTTGCTCATAAGTTGACCTATATAGTTCAGATGAAACAATTAGGTACAAGAATATGAGATTGGTCTGCAAGACCACTATTACCATTTGAACATATTATATATATATATATATATATATATATATATATATATATATTATAATGGTATAATGGCATATTATGATCATATAAATTCATTTAAATTGTTTAAAAATTGTTTTATAGGTGTTTTAGGTCTTTATTTCCATAATTGTGTTTTGAGGCTAGTTGGTACTTATGAGTGGGTTACTTGCAAAGAAGGTTTGAGTCATTTTACCTTATGTAATGAGCATAATGAGCTTGAGTAAGTTGTGTATGTATTAAAATTTATCTATATATTATTTTTTTTATGGTTATTTTAAAATAATTTGTTACTGATTCAGTTATTCAAGATAGTCTATCTAGGTATACACTAGCCTAATTGTGAACAATGTTAATAACATGTTTTAAGTGGTGGTTGGAGATAAAAGGAGTAATGGACCTAAGATAAAATTATCATGGATATATTTTATTCATTTATGTTATTTTCATACTATTTTAGGTTTTTTAAAGTTTTCCAAGGTGTTAAGATGGTAATGTGTGCCAATCAAGGCCTAATTGAATTAGATCTCAACCTAAAAGGGGTTTTTGGTCCTATATACTACGACCATCCTATTTTAATGTTTGATTCATTTTTTAAGATTTTATTAAGGCCTAATTTTTTTTTAAATATAGATTTTCAAGTGTGTATGGCTGACCAATTAGTGTATGTGTAATAACCGAGTACAAGAACAAGGCTTAATAAGCCTATCTAGTCAGAAATTAAGAGACTTAAAGCAAATAAGATAGAATTTTGAAGAGATAAAGGATGTATTTTAGAACATTATAATGGTGTAAATAAAACATAATTAATATATTATATGGTTAATATATATTATTATCAGGACATATGACCTAACCAAGTCAAGAAGAGAGAAAATTTATCAAAGAAGGCTAGAGACCAGTTTGAGAAAGATATGAGTGTGTGAAGAGCTCAAGAAGGAGATAATCATATATAATTTGAGAATTTTTTTTTGAAGTGATAAATTGTTTTAGGTTTTTTATTTGGTGATGAGTCATCTAGTGTTTTTGTGCCTCCTTACAAGTGTGTCCTTGCTAAAGCCTAGCTGAGTTGGTGCTTAGCTAGTTGGGGTTGGTGTTCCAAGTGAAGTTGGTGCTTTACTAAATATTTATGTTTGTCTTATAGGGATCTAGTCCATTTTAATAATCATTTGGTTTTATTCCCATTGAGTTTTTCCCACTCAAATAAGTGTTCTATATATTAATCTTTTGTTTCATGCTCATGGATCCTAATGTTTGATTGGTTCACTCTATTGTTTTGATAGTTCATGAATGATAAAATAAAGTTTAAAAAGTTTTGAAGATTGATTCATGCCTCCTCTTAGTAATTATTATTCCAATAATTATTATCAGAGCTTGTTCCTTTGAGGTAATTCTAATAGTTTAAAGGTGGTCCTAAGAAGCATGAGAATGTCTTACGATCAATAGGAAGAAGACAACATGTATGATGAAGAAGTCTACTATGATAATGAAGAAGAAGAAGAAGTAGACCTTGAAGATGAGATCACTAGTACACTTGATAATTTTAAACATCAAAATAAGATTATCAAGGATCTCAAGAGTTAATTAGAAGAGGTCAATATAGGGTGTAGGTTAAAAGAAGTTGGGTATGACCAGTTGAAGATAGAGCTAGATTCCCTGAAGGTTGAGCATGAAAAAATTATAGACAAAGTGAGAAATTTTGAGAGATAAAATGAGAAGTTTTAATAAGTCAATATTAAAAACATGAAAATACCAATAAAGAAACACAATGATATAAATTATAATTCATCATGGAACTATGGTAAGTATAGAACTATTATTTGTTACATCTATCATAATATATGACACATTGCAAGTTCCTACTCTAATAAAGTTAGAAGGTACACAAGATTCAACAATACACTAAGCTCTTATAATTCAAAAGAAAGATAAAATTTTTGTATGTAAGCCAAAGCAAGATATGGCAGATTAGATTAAGCTCAAGAAGTAAGATAGACTATTTTCCAAGGAGGAACAAATACCAATGAAGACTCTATGCTATCTCAGGCTACCTTTTAAATTAAAGATGAAGGAATGAAATTGTATATAAATAATGGTTTATCAATAAAAATTATAGGAGATAGAAAAAATTTCATCTCATTAAAGAATAATGTTACAGAAACAATGAAGTTTGGAGACAACATAACTACCAATATATTTGGCAAGGGTGTCTTCAGTTTGGAGAATAAAAAGACCAAGACATAAAATCTGTTGTATGTTTAAGGTTTGAAACATAACCTACTTAATGTGAGTCAATGTGAAATAAAGGACATACTAACCTTTCATGATAGATATGCCAATGCTAAAAATATTAAGAACAACCTATATATGTTGAATGATATCAATAAGGAGAGATGTTTCATGAGCAAGATAGATAAAATTTGGCTATGGCATAGAAGGTTAGGTCACCTAAAATTTGATAACCTAGTTAGGATTTGTACTAAGATTTCTATGAATAACATGCCTATGATCATAAAACCTAAAAACATACTTTACAAGGCATGTCAACATGGTAAGCATATTAGAAGAAGGTTCAAGTCCAAGGAGTAGTCTACTACAAGACCCTTGGAGTTAATACATAGTAATCTTTGTGGGAATAAAATAATTAAAAGCATTTAAGGAGATATTTAATTCATGTTAATAATTGATGATTACACAATAATGACTTTAGTTAAATTCCTAAAAGATAAATTAGAAGCTCTTAACAAGTTCAAGGCATTCAAGGATATTGTTGAGAATGAGAAGAATTGGAATATCAAGTTATTAATATATATTATAGGAGAATAATTTTGGTCCAATAAGTTTGATGGATTCTATGAGGTTCATTGAATAAGGAGATAATTCTCAATGCTTAGAACACCTTAGTAGAATGGGGTAATGGAAAGGAAGAATAGGATAGTTCAAGAGATGGCTAGAACTGTAATAAATGCATCTATATTATCTAATGGATATTGGAGAGAGGTAGTAAGCACTATTGTCTATATTTTTATTATATTATAGATAAGGACTAATGGAAATAAGACTCGTTATGAACTATGGAAGGAAAAACCTGTTTGGGAGCAAATCTTTCATCAAAAGAGATGATGAAGACTTGGTAAAGATTGATTCTAGATATGATGAAGGAATATTACTAGGATACTCATAGATGATCTCATTCTATATATTTTATAATAAGAGACTACAAAATATAGTGGAAAGCACTAATGTGAACATTGATGAGACAAGGAAATCTCAATCATAGGCAAAGAACACTTTAAATAACCTGGACTTTAAGAATGAAGAAGAAAATATAGATTTTGATGAGGAAGAAGAAGAATTTGAAGGGAAATAGGACTCAAAAGGACCCTCAATATAGATTCAAAGAGATCACCTTGAATTTCAAATAATTGGCAACAAGAATGTAGGTATACAAACAAGGAAAATGCTGGTACGTATTCTAAATCAAGAGAATGTTTCTCTATCATCCAAAATTGAACCTAAGAATATTATAGAAGCAAATAAATAAAAAATTGGATAGATTCCATGAATGGGTATTTAGACAAAATAGAGAATAATTAGACTTGGGAACTAGTTCCTAGGCCTAAAGACCAGAATGTCATTAGCACAAAATGGGTGTTTAGAAAGAAGTTGAATGAAGATGGAGAAGTCCCTATAAACAAGGATAGATTGGTATGAAAGGGATATGCGTAAGTTTATGGGGTATAATTTTAGGTAACCTTTGCACAAATATAAATATTAGGGTCCATAATAATGTTTCTAGTTTATGTAGGATTCAAAGGATTCAATGTATACCAAATGGATGTCAAATATACCTTTTTGAATGAGAATATAGAAGAATAAATGTACATTTATAAACTTGAAGGGTTCTAACTATCATATGATAAATAATATGTTTGAATATTTAAAAAGGATTTATATGGTCTAAATCAAGATTTTATATCTTGGTATGCTGGGTTGGACAAGTATCTATTGGATCCAAGATTCAAAAGAGAAATTGTAGATAGTAATCTATACATCAAGACAAAAGATGACCATCAACTGATAGTAGTTGTCTTTATGGATGACATCATATTTTTTTGAAATAATGAGAACATTACAAAGGAATTTATAGAGGTGATGAAGAAAGAGTTTGAGATGTCCATGTTAGGAGAACTATCATTCTTTCTTAGGTTGTAAATTACTCAGTCTAAAAAGGGTATATTAATCTCACAATCCAAGTACATAAGAGAGATGTTGAAGATGTTTGAGATGGAGTATTGTAAGATAGTTAATACACCAGTGATCATAAGATGTAAGTTTATCAAATAAGATGAGTTTTTAAAGTTTAATCAAACATCATATAGTTTAATGATTGGAATTTTGTTGTAAAACACTACCTCTAGACATAGCATCATTCAAGTAGTAGGTCTTTTTGGAAGGTTTCAAGTAGATCCAAAGGAGAATAATCTACAAGAAGTCAAAAGATGCTTAGGTATCTCAAGGGGACTATGGATTATGGATTGTGGTATCTAATAAGTAAGGAGTTTAATTTTATACCCTACATAGATGCAAATTGGGTAGGAAGTATAGATGATAGAAAGAGTATTAGTGGAGGAGCCTTCTTCCTAGGTGAGTGCCTAGTTTCATAGATAAGCAAGAAATAACCATCAATAGATTTGTCCAATTTTATGATGAGTAAATTATAGTAGCTTCATGTTATACTTAGGTTCTATGGTTGAGATAAACCCTAAAATAATATAAGGTGGATTATAATGGTCTTATCCCTATCTATTGTGACAATACAAGTTCTACAAGCATCTCAAAGAACCATGCCATACATTCAAGGACCAAATATATTCCCGTTAGGTAATATTATATAAGAGGGAAGGTAAGTGAAAAAAGTTTCAAGCTTGAATATGTTTCTACATAAGATCAAATTGTAGACATATTGACCAAACCACTTCTACAGGTAACTTTTAAACACCTAATATAGGAATTGGGTGTAATTCCTTCCCCTAACAATCATTGGAAAAATTAAGTACTTAATTGGAACTAACCATGCTCATTATCTCCAAGAATGGGTGAGTTGTTTCAAAAATTTATGCATAGAGATAAGGGGAGAACATACTTGTGTTATTTCTAATACTCTCATAAGTCCTATGTGTTGAGTATTTTCATTATAATGAGTGTGATGTAAGGAGTTACAAACATCACTTTGTCAATTATGTCAAAGGGGGATAAATAACATAATAGGGAGATAATAATTATAAATATACACTATGTTTTGCCATCATTGACAAAGGGGGATATTTGTTAGCATTATTACTATTGTTGAAGTTTGGAATTGATGTTGTCGTTGATGTCAAAGGTTCTTAAGAAAGGTGTTCATGAGGTCATTGAATAATGTCCTTGTTTGATAGCATCATTGAGAGGTATGAAATTGTATAAGGAGAATGTAAGAATATGATCAAGTTATAAAATCATAAAAAAATATTTCAAAGTCATTTTTCAATCTTCAAGTGCCTGAGAAGTCTAGTCATGACACTAGTCATAACACGAAGAGATCCTATAAGAAGATATTAGCTTGGTGGCATAGTAAGATGAATGCAAAAAGGCATAAGAGGTTGTATGAGGTTTTTTAGTCATTCATATGATGTTTTAGATCACTCATGAGAGTTTAAAATTGAGCTTATATAAGTAAGATCTTAAGCCCAAGTATGTAACTAGACTAGTTATAGACCTTGCCTAATCTAATGAGGTGTCATAAAGTGTTATTAAGGCATATACATAAAATATGTAAGTGGTTGATAATGGTAAGAAGTTTTATGTCATTTATATTAGGTATTGACATCTTAGACATTAGTTATAAGGTCATTTTTAAGGCCTAATGTGACTTACAAAATAAGGCATAAAGAGTAAAGAGAGATGGTGACTAGATGTGGTATTGGGACTAGTTTCCAAGGCAAGAATGAGCATGTGAGCATCATCAGTGGTGTAATATTTTTTCCCAAGTGTTTTGACCATGTTTGAGGTAATTTTTTTTAATAAAATTCATGAAACATGGTTTTGAGGTTTCTCAATTGTACATAATGAAGGGTTCTCAACCCAAAAAGAACTTTCAAGTGCTCATTGGCATACGTAAAATCTACATGGGAACATAATATATCCATGGTATATTTGGAAGGGTACTATATAAAATTTCAAATAATTTGTTTTTGGAATAAGGGGTTAAGATTTATGAATGATTGTTAAGATTGGAAGATGGTTTAAACCCTCAATGAATCATAATACTAACCCAATGTGAAATATCTTGTTCTAAAGTGATTATAATGTATTATTTTATATATTTTATCTATTTGAACATGTATTAAACTCTCCAAATCATTTCCAAGTGTGATTGGTATGTAAGGTGTGTGAGTGAACCTTACAAGAAAGGCCTTATTTCTCAGAGATTTACTATAGTAGTCAGAGTTAACCAAGTCAAAGATTATAAATGGATGAAGGTTAAATAATGATAATTTTAATATATGTAAATATTAGTCTATAATTATTTTCCAAACCTCATGTGTGCTAAAATTATCTTCCAAGTTGACAAGTCGTTAATAGACCTAATGGTGCAAATAATGAGAAAACTAGGGAGAATTGAGAAAGTTATTAGGGATGTGCTATCATGGATTAGGGATGAATCCAAGTGTATAGAGAGGTTTTTAAATAAATTTAATATTTTTTGATATTTTAAATAATATTTCGATATCATTTTATTTTATGATAATGTTGCTAATAGGCTGACCTATCTAGTTTAGAGGTGACAGTAAGGTACAAGACTATGAGATTAGTTGGCAAGACTAATATTTTAATCTTATCATATTATTTAAATATATAATAATGGTATAATGACATAATATTATCATATAAATTCATTTAAATTATCTAAAATTAGTTATAAATGTGTTTTAGATCTTCGTTTATATAACTATGTTTTGAGGCTAGTTGGCAATTCTGAGTGGGCTACTTGTAGAGAAGATTTTGAGTCCTTTTACCCTATTTCATGAAGTATAATGAACTTTATGAGGTTTTAGAGGTATTTAAGGTTATATTTATATTATTTTTACATAATATTTTAATATTATTGTGTTTTTTATTTAGTTTTTTAAGATAGTCTTTCTAGGTATGCACATGCCTAATTGTGAATAGAGTTAATATCATGGTTCACGTGGCGGTTAGAAATAAAAGAAGTTATGGTCATAATATGAAATTATAAGGGATATATTTTCATTTTTTATTATGTTTTTATACCATGTGATTTTTTTAATATTTCTCCAAGGTGTTCATATGGTAATGTGTGTTAATGAAGGTCTAATTGAATTAGATCTCCTTAAGGCCTAAAAGGGGTTTTTGGTCCTATATACTATGAATTACCTATTTTAATGTTTGATTCATGTTTTGGAAAAGAAATATTTTTTTTAAATATAAATTTTAAAGTGTGTATATCCTACCAAAAATATATGTGCAAGAACCTAGTATAAGAATAAGGCCTAATAGGTGTAATTGTCTATTTAGAAATTGAGAGAGTTAAAGAGAATAAGATATAATATTGAAGAGATAAAGGAGGTATTTTATACTATCATAAGTGTGAAGATAATGCATAATAAATATATAATAGTGTAATTTTATATTATTATCAAGGTCATACGGACTAACCAAGTTAATAAGAGTGCAAATTGAACAAAGAAGGTTAGAGACTAGTTTGAGAAAGATAGGAGTGTGTTAAGAGATGAAGAAGTAGATCATCATATATTTTATGATAAAAAATGTTATAAAGGTGATAAATTGTTTTATGTGATTTATTTGGTGCTTATTCATCTAGGGTGTTGGTTCCTCCTTACAAGTGGGTGTTTGTTAAAGCCTAGCCAAGATGGTGTTTAGCTAGTTGGGGTTGGTGCTCCAAGGGAAGTTCGTGGTTCAATAAATTTTGATGTTTGTCTTATAGGAATTTATTCCATTTGAATGATCAATGGGTTTTATTCCCCTTGAGGTTTTCCCACTAAAAATAAGTGTTCTATGTGTTATAATTTTGTTTCATGATCATGGCTATTAATACATTGTTGGTTCACTCTATTTTTTTGATAGTTCATGAATGATAAAGTGAAGTTGTAAAAGTTTTCAATATTACCTCACTCACCTTATTATTCATTGTGATTCTAACATATATATGCCCCTAGTGGGTAGATAATATCAAATATGGATTTGTGTAGTGGAAATGGATCCTATAACTATCTATGAACACTCAACAAAAACAAGTCAATAATGTATGTATGATAAAAACTAACTATATTAAGATAGCTAGCATGTGTAGTGTCTATAAAATATGAGAAGTGTAAATATGGTAATGCATATAATATATAATTTATATTTTTTGAGGAAATATTTGAAAGTTTTACTGTTTTATCACATTATATTATTTTTGTATTTTTTTATATAAGATATGTACAAACAACATGAGAAAATGCAACTATATATAAGGAGTAAGAGTGAATGAAAATGTGTATAAGTAGTGAGGAACATACTAACGAATGAGTCTCATGAGAGACTCATTATCAATTTCACCTATTTTAAAAATAGGAATGGTAACCTCTTATCCATTATGATTAATATTTTATAGTTGAACTATTTTGCAGTATGAATTTGATTATTGTTCATTCTCAGCATCATAATAATCATAATAACCTAAGATGCTAGTGTTGAATTCTCTTGTATCTAAATGAACATAGTGAATTGACTCATACTATAGAGTTAACCTTTATGAACTGTGACTTTTCCCTTTGAAACTATGCTTATTATTAGAATATGGTGTTTTAGAGTCTCTTTTGCTAGAAAGCCTCTTTTGACAATGGTTATTGGCTGAGCATTATTTTGAATTTAGAAATTAAGTTCATACTCATTTAGTAAAATTTACTATTTATATAGATATTTTTCCTTGATAAATTATGTTTATCAATTATTTTCCTTAGGATGTTCAATAAATCCAAAACATTGTTGATTAAGATTATCAACTGCTAGAATAAGAGTAATGATGCCTTGGGCATGTTTACCCAATCCTTAACCTTGATAATCAAACTATTGTAGATATGTTTGACCAAACCCATATTATTTTGAAAGTGGGGCCTTATTTTGGATAAGTATATCTATATCCTTAACTTTATTTACCTATGTTTGTTGTACTATTTATTGCTTTGATTTTGCTTTTTGAACCTTTTGTTATTCTAAGTTATGATTTGGTAACCACTTTTATACTATTTTATAATTTGACGCTTTTTTAAATATGTTCATGTATCATTATGGATCATTTAATAGATTTATATTTTATATTTTAATCAATAAAAATGATGTGTTTTATATGATTTTTCAAAGAAAAAAGTAAATATGTGCGATGACCATGCATTTTATGGTATGCACAATAATACCTAGATCTCATTATTGGATGTAGATGAGGTAGGTTTATAAAATTAGATTTAGTAATTTTCCTTAAAATATCAATTGAAATTGTATTTTATCTTTGAGTAATTTTTAAATCACTAGTTGTAGATGTACTTTATTTTGATTTCTTATTTTGATATGTAACATTGCTTTTCACAAATGACTAGGTGAATATAGATATACATGATGACACTAGTGTGTCCTAGAGGATTTTTTATTGTAAAATAATTTGATAATGTTATAATATTTTCATAATGATTTTAATAATTTAATTCGCTTACTCATATTGATAATTTATTACATGGAGTCTCACAAGTGCAGACCCTAGTTACTTCTCATTGAACATGTAGGCACACACCTTGCATAGAAGATGTAGAGACATAGATAAGATAAATATTGAAATTCAAAATAGTAGAATAGGATGAATCACCTATTATAGGATTGATAACATGGACTTGGTTGGAGGGAAAGTAGTTATCACCCTCATAGAGATGATGAGGAGAAGGAGAATCTTCTTTATCCATGAAATTTATTAATTTAACTTGTAAGAGGGATGCTAAGGTAAAATATATTAGGTCTAAAAACCATAACATAACAAATAAAAATAGGAAACAAAAGGATAAAAACACTAATAACATCTAGGGTTAGGGTTTGAGTAATATTCAAAATAAGCCAGGTTCACCAAATGATTTAACTTTTAAGGCTTATATAGTTCAATCCTTAGGTTGTTAAAAGGGATGAATATAGTAAATCAAGGTAGAAATATTCAATAAATATTACCCTTAATTTGTATCAAAAATGACTTAGTTTGACCTTTATAAAAATAGAAATAAATCGTGTAAATAGGTAGTTACCTATAAATTGACTAAGATGAAATATTTGGATGCTAAAAACTAGGATAAGAGTTGATATTATTGCCATGAATAGGATATATATATCAAAACCCTTATTATATAATAGTACCCTAACTAGTTAGTAGTGCCAATGGCGTTAGTGTCCTCCTTTTAGTACTAGTGTCCTCTCTACAAAACTATTGTGAACTTTTAGGTACACCTATGTCTTAGTGTACCAAGCCTATTCAAATGGACACACATTTTGTTTCCCTATTAGTGACCTATTTTTACTTATTTTACATGTAAAACCCTAGATATACATATCTCTAGGGCACTTGATTGGCATAAATAGTAACATGTGATATTAGTGGGGTAGGCTAGATATCCTCAACATCTTATCGTGATGAGAGTTTCCTACATACCAATACTCTAAGGAGGGATCAAGATCGATGTAGTCATCCCCACCTAAGTGCTAGTGAAAATATAAGTGAAGCTAGTATGAATGTTAGATTAAGTGTTTTGAGTGTGCTTAACATTGGAATTCTAAGTAATTTGAGTTTAGGGATGTTTTAGATGGATATATGTAGAATTAGGGAAGAATAGGGATTGATAAACTTGATTATGCATAATTTAATCTAAGTTAATTTTTGTTAGTGCATATGATTTCCCTCCAGTGAATAATGGGATAAAATTCATGTTTATATATCATTTTAGTTCTTGTGAAGGTCTTAAAATAGGTATAGGCTTACCTTAGGTGATTGTTGTTTTGAAAATATATATGTTAGTGGCTAAAGGTAGGAAAAGGACATATCTCCCAAACTAGGACACTAGTGCCATTGACATTACTATCCAAATTATGGTGATAGTGTGCATATGGCATAACTTGAAACAATGGGACATGGTGATAAAGAGAGGGTTTGGGACTAATTTAAGGATGTTTAGTGATGTGTGTGGCCCACACAGTGGCTGTATAAGTGTCTAAATAGGTTCTAAGATAGTTTTATTATTAATATAGGGATGGGTGGTCTCAACTAACACTCTTATCACTTAGTTGTCATTTTTAGATGATTACAATAGTCATCATTCTATTTCATGCAAGTTGTATGATGAGGCCAGGATATGCCCGATAAATGTTTAATAAATGACCTCATCTTACTCTTTCTTTCTATTATGTTTGATTGCATTTTGTAACTTTTATTTTGATCTAAGATGAGTTAGGATGTAATTATCCATATTTTGTTGATTGTGATTCTAAAATTTAAAAAACCCTATAATTCCTAACAAATGTGTTGGAAAATTCTATTTTTGTAATAAATTAGGTCATCATCAGGCTAAAGAACAAATATGAAGTGGATTGCATGTTTTTGGAAGCATTGGAAACAATTCAACTTAGTTTTGGAACTCTACAATACTATTTCAAGTTGTCACATTTTTAGGCTTAGCTCCAAAACTCTATATTTAGCCCTAGAATTATCTAGATTAGCTCCAGTACTCCTGAAAATAAGCTCTGAAACTTTCATGGCTAGATATAGAACTGATAAGGATCTATTCCAAAATGATCAATGATCTATTAGGTCAATGATCCCATTAAATCAGGAATAGATTCCTGATTTCCATATTTGCAAATATAAGATATTTATCACATAGATGGACATCCAGCCACATCTTGATTTAGCATCTATTCTGGGTGTAATTCCATTCCATCGTATCTATGAAACATTTATAGCCATCAAAGCATCTATATATGTAGACCTGGGAATTTAGGATATATAGAGAAGAAGATCATTGAATAATAGAGAGAAAAAGGATAGATTAGTAAATTTTGTAATATATAATATTTTATCAATTAAATAGCGATTTCTATTTTGAAAGCAAATTAAATTGTTTAATCCTGTTTCTAGGTGGAGCAAGGGCCCACTCCTCCAAATAACTAGGATCTTCATTTTTGGTCAGTATTTATATTTTATTCAAGAAAATAGGTAACTCTTTTAAATTTATAAATGATTCTAACTCCTTAAATTTAAAATTTGTTGATTTGTTCCTACAGGTATTTTAGATTAAATTCTCATTTCTTTGCAATCATTTTCCAGCAATCTATTTTATTCTACAAAATTGTGTTTATTTCTAGTAATCTATTTTATTCTACAAAAGTGTGTTTACTTCTATCAAATTCATTTCTACAAATCTGTGTTTACTTCTAGAAAATTCATTTCTGCAAACATGTGTTTACTTCCAACAAATTCATTTCTATAAATGTGCGTTTACTTTCAACAATTTTCATCATTTGATTCCAATAAGGTTTTGACCAAGAAGTCCTTAACACATTAAAAATCCCCCCCCCAAAAAAAAAATGGAAAATAATATAGATACCTATAATTAATTACTAAATATCTATGATTCTTCTTATTGTATATAGCTTTAGACACATCCCTAGTTAAATATGACATCAACAGAAAGTTGATTAAATGTAGGGAATAATGACACCCAACATTTTTAGCACCATTGTCAAGGACTCACTAGTTGGAATTTTCTAATTAGGTGTCAACAAGAACAACAATCATTCATTTAGTAATTAAAGAAATTTTCCCTAATTTATGAGTAAACCATGAGACTCCAAGGGTAGATTTATCCCCAAAATATCTGAACAAGAATTTCCATCATCCTCTAGTTTAAGCAAGGATGTTGAGAAAGAATTGGAGGCACCATTATCTCATATAAAACAAGAATCAAAATTTCCATTTTTTAATTTTTTGGATCAATCACCAGAACCAAGTAGAACCTTACGGAGAAGGATTATTTCTCAAGATCCATTGAGGGAAAGTTTTGATTCTTAATTGAGTAGTCAACCTCCTACTCCTGACTTTTCACCATCCCCAAAATAAACCACATACCACATTGATTGGGAGAAGGGACTAGAAAATACCAGAGAGATGGCAGAAGAAGTTGGAAGAAAACCTGAGAGAACCTTTACCTATCCCATTTAGATCAAGGGTGATGAAACTACTATTTATAGCCATTCCTAATTTCCATATTTGCAAATATAAGATATTTATCACATAGATGGACATCCAGCCACATCTTGATTTAGCATCTATTCTGGGTGTAATTCCATTCCATCGTATCTATGAAACATTTATAGCCATCAAAGCATCTATATATGTAGACCTGGGAATTTAGGATATATAGAGAAGAAGATCATTGAATAATAGAGAGAAAAAGGATAGATTAGTAAATTTTGTAATATATAATATTTTATCAATTAAATAGCGATTTCTATTTTGAAAGCAAGTTAAATTGTTTAATCCTGTTTCTAGGTGGAGCAAGGGCCCACTCCTCCAAATAACTAGGATCTTCATTTTTGGTCAGTATTTATATTTTATTCAAGAAAATAGGTAACTCTTTTAAATTTATAAATGATTCTAACTCCTTAAATTTAAAATTTGTTGATTTGTTCCTACAGGTATTTTAGATTAAATTCTCATTTCTTTGCAATCATTTTCCAGCAATCTATTTTATTCTACAAAATTGTGTTTATTTCTAGTAATCTATTTTATTCTACAAAAGTGTGTTTACTTCTATCAAATTCATTTCTACAAATCTGTGTTTACTTCTAGAAAATTCATTTCTGCAAACATGTGTTTACTTCCAACAAATTCATTTCTATAAATGTGCGTTTACTTTCAACAATTTTCATCATTTGATTCCAATAAGGTTTTGACCAAGAAGTCCTTAACACATTAAAAATCCCCCCCCCCCAAAAAAAAATGGAAAATAATATAGATACCTACAATTAATTACTAAATATCTATGATTCTTCTTATTGTATATAGCTTTAGACACATCCCTAGTTAAATATGACATCAACAGAAAGTTGATTAAATGTAGGGAATAATGACACCCAACATTTTTAGCACCATTGTCAAGGACTCACTAGTTGGAATTTTCTAATTAGGTGTCAACAAGAACAACAATCATTCATTTAGTAATTAAAGAAATTTTCCCTAATTTATGAGTAAACCATGAGACTCCAAGGGTAGATTTATCCCCAAAATATCTGAACAAGAATTTCCATCATCCTCTAGTTTAAGCAAGGATGTTGAGAAAGAATTGGAGGCACCATTATCTCATATAAAACAAGAATCAAAATTTCCATTTTTCAATTTTTTGGATCAATCACCAGAACCAAGTAGAACCTTACAGAGAAGGATTATTTCTCAAGATCCATTGAGGGAAAGTTTTGATTCTTAATTGAGTAGTCAACCTCCTACTCCTGACTTTTCACCATCCCCAAAATAAACCACATACCACATTGATTGGGAGAAGGGACTAGAAAATACCAGAGAGATGGCAGAAGAAGTTGGAAGAAAACCTGAGAGAACCTTTACCTATCCCATTTAGATCAAGGGTGATGAAACTACTATTTATAGCCATTCCTAATTTCCATATTTGCAAATATAAGATATTTATCACATAGATGGACATCCAGCCACATCTTGATTTAGCATCTATTCTGGGTGTAATTCCATTCCATCGTATCTATGAAACATTTATAGCCATCAAAGCATCTATATATGTAGACCTGGGAATTTAGGATATATAGAGAAGAAGATCATTGAATAATAGAGAGAAAAAGGATAGATTAGTAAATTTTGTAATATATAATATTTTATCAATTAAATAGCGATTTCTATTTTGAAAGCAAATTAAATTGTTTAATCCTGTTTCTAGGTGGAGCAAGGGCCCACTCCTCCAAATAACTAGGATCTTCATTTTTGGTCAGTATTTATATTTTATTCAAGAAAATAGGTAACTCTTTTAAATTTATAAATGATTCTAACTCCTTAAATTTAAAATTTGTTGATTTGTTCCTACAGGTATTTTAGATTAAATTCTCATTTCTTTGCAATCATTTTCCAGCAATCTATTTTATTCTACAAAATTGTGTTTATTTCTAGTAATCTATTTTATTCTACAAAAGTGTGTTTACTTCTATCAAATTCATTTCTACAAATCTGTGTTTACTTCTAGAAAATTCATTTCTGCAAACATGTGTTTACTTCCAACAAATTCATTTCTATAAATGTGCGTTTACTTTCAACAATTTTCATCATTTGATTCCAATAAGGTTTTGACCAAGAAGTCCTTAAGACATTAAAAATCCCCCCCCCCAAAAAAAAAATGGAAAATAATATAGATACCTACAATTAATTACTAAATATCTATGATTCTTCTTATTGTATATAGCTTTAGACACATCCCTAGTTAAATATGACATCAACAGAAAGTTGATTAAATGTAGGGAATAATGACACCCAACATTTTTAGCACCATTGTCAAGGACTCACTAGTTGGAATTTTCTAATTAGGTGTCAACAAGAACAACAATCATTCATTTAGTAATTAAAGAAATTTTCCCTAATTTATGAGTAAACCATGAGACTCCAAGGGTAGATTTATCCCCAAAATATCTAAACAAGAATTTCCATCATCCTCTAGTTTAAGCAAGGATGTTGAGCAAGAATTGGAGGCACCATTATCTCATATAAAACAAGAATCAAAATTTCCATTTTTCAATTTTTTGGATCAATCACCAGAACCAAGTAGAACCTTACGGAGAAGGATTATTTCTCAAGATCCATTGAGGGAAAGTTTTGATTCTTAATTGAGTAGTCAACCTCCTACTCCTGACTTTTCACCATCCCCAAAATAAACCACATACCACATTGATTGGGAGAAGGGACTAGAAAATACCAGAGAGATGGCAGAAGAAGTTGGAAGAAAACCTGAGAGAACCTTTACCTATCCCATTTAGATCAAGGGTGATGAAACTACTATGAAAAGCATCTCACCTGCACACTTTCCCACATTTAGAGGAATGTCATATGAGGATCCTGACCAATTTATGTTTGAGTTTAAGTTACTATGTTAAACTTATGATTAAAAGATAGATAATAAAAAATTGAAGTTGTTTCCATCTAATCTGAAGGATGCATCAATGAGGTGGTTTATGGGATTAGCATCTAATTCTATTACCAATTGGGAACAAATGGAAACTATCTTCCTAGACAAATATCAATAATATTGTAGAGGAAGAAATTGAAAGGAAGATTTTTTCAAAATCAAATAGGAAGAAGATGAAAATGTGGAAGATTATTTAGATAGATTCCTCTTTGTGAGTAAAAGATGTGGATTTATACTTCAATAAGATTTAAATAAAACCATTTTTCTCAAAGGTCTAGATGATAAATCTAGGGAAACCCTTGATTTAACTGGTGGAGGAAACATTGATCAATTAAGAAAGGACAAAATGATAAAAAATTTTAGAAACTATTCAAGGACAAAGGGTAGACCTAGAAAAGGGAAAATGGTTAAAAATTTGAATCTAGATATGAACAAATTGATGGATGAATTGGCAAACTTTATAGTAGACATATTAGTTCAATTAACCTCCACCATGGATGGATTTTAAGCTAAAGCAAATTCCCAACTTGAACCATTAGCCATGTATTGTCCTAGATGCAGAAAGAAGCATGTAATAAGGGAATGTCCTTTGGATAAAATATAAGTATGTCTTGTCTGTGAATCTAAAGAACATGATACTCACACTTGTTCTCTTCTTCCACTTATTAAAATTTAGCTCAAACAAACTAATACATCATTCACCACATAAGAATTGAATTTTGTTCAGAGACAACCCAACCAAGGACAATTTATGCCAAGACCAGCTCCTAATCCCTAGATGATGCCATGGGAAGCTCAAATAGTACCAAAAAGTTAGGGATAGCCACCTTGGGCCCTTTAACCCACATGGCATCCTCAAGATTTGACAAGTTTATCTTGGTATACTCAAGGACATCAACAACCTTGGGCTGGTCAAGGAAATACTTATGCTTGGCCACAACCTAGATGGGGCCCTAGTAATTATGTGCAAAGGAAAACATATCCAAATCAGAACCAACAAGCCATAATGGGACCTCCAACACAAAATCCATAGGTTGAAAACATAGTTCAAACACAAATGCCAACACAACCAATAGCAAACCCAAAAAACAAACAAATAGCTCCTGTATATGAAACATAACCAGAAAAATTAGTTGATTTAAATACAATGGATTGTAAAAACATTTAAACTAGATCTAGAAAAATAGTTATCAGTCCACCTGTTATAATCACTTAGATGATAGAAGAAGCTAAAACCCTTAGCACAATTACACCTAAAGAAAATGACAAAGAAAAATATAAGGAACCAGAAATAAATTCTACTAAGATTTCATTTCTTGAAAGACTTAAGGAGGTAATAGAACTTAAGGAATCTGAATTGGTGTAGGAACTAAGAAGATTGAATATTGAAATACCATTGTTATAAGAAATTAAGGATATTCTAGAGTTAAACAAGTTAATCAAACTATTATGTTTTAAAAAACCTGGAAGAAAGAAGCAATACCCTAGGACTATTCAGGTAGATGGGAAACTTGTTGATTTATTAGCAAGAAAACTCCTACTACCCAAATATGGAGATTTTAGAAGCCTTGTTATTTCTATTTCTATAGGGAATAAGGATATACATAATGTTTTTATTGATTTGGGCATAGCTATCAATTTAATGACAATGGAAACTTTGAAAACATTAGCATTACTAGGCATACAACCTACTAATACCATATTACAGATGGAAGATCAGTCTATAGCAAAACTAGGAGTTTTTGAAGATGTGGCAGTAATGGTGGAATCATGGGAATATCCAGTTGACTTCCTTATCTTACAACCAAAAGGTAAAACACTTGGTTATCCCATTATTTTGGGGAGACCATGGTTAGCTATAGTTCCTACCTTAATTGATTGTAGATCAGGTGATATGTCTATTTAAAATGGTAGAAATTCTAAACAAATTTCATTATATCCATTTACATGACCTTTTATTAATAATCAAGTGAAATTATGGGTTGATAATCCTGATATTAATGAGCAAAATCTGTCTTCTTTGGCTATGATAACATTGCAAGATCATGTACGTGAAATAGATGATATGGTTAATCCTTCATTAAATGAATATCAATTGTCATTGGAGCAAATAGGATTAGTTCCAAAATATGCCAAATCTATTCTAGAACTATCACAGTTAGTTATGAAACCACACCAATTCTTTACAAATGAAGATAATTTTTCTCAAGAGGAACACAATTTCTCTTTGGGAGAGGAAGGATCTGTAACTTCAGCTTTACAGATATCAGGAGATGTTGAAGAATTTCTAGATAATAGTAATAATGAGGAATTTGACCTAAAATAAGATAAGTATAATAACTCTTCTTATTGTCCTTTGTCTAGCATTCTATCTCAAAGAACTTTTGGAGATGTTGCTACATATCATAGGTTGTTACCACATGCATGTCCACTAAACACCTTAATGGAACCCCTTCAACAAATCAATTCATCATATCCTAGAACCAAACATGTTGAGATTCAACTAGGAAATTTTTTAAATATTAATAACTTGTTAAATAATGATGAAGAAGTCCAACTATTTTATGTTTTCAAGGATCATACAAAAGCTTTTTCTTGGGACTATAGAGATATAAAGGGAATTCATCCAAGTATCTGTACCCATCACATATATATTGAAAGCATTAGACCAGTTAGGCAACCTCAGAGAAGGATTAATCTAGCCTTTAGGGATATAGTCAAACAAGAAATTTAAAAACTATTACAAGTAGGTTTTATCTACCCTATCTTAGATAGCCAGTGGGTGTCTCCTCTTGTAATTATCCCTAAAAATAATGGAAAATGGAGAATTTGTGTTGACTATAGGGAACTGAACAAAGCCACCCTGAGAGATTATTTTCCCTTATTATTCATAGATCAAGTCTTAGACAAACTTTTAGGTAAATAGTTCTTTTCCCTCTTGGATGGATTTAGTGGATACAATCAAATCAGAGTTAGTACTGAGGATCAAGACAAAACTACATTTACTTATCCATGTGGTACCTTTACTTATAGGATATTGCCATTTGGACTATGTAATGCTCCAACAACCTTTCAAAGAGTTGTATTAGCAATTTTTGTAGACCTAACAAATGACTATGTGGAGGTATACATGGATGACTTTAATGTGTATGGAGATACATTTGATGATGCCTTAAAAAATTTAGATAGAGTATTAACAAGATGTGAACAACATCACTTGTCTCTTAGTCATGAGAAATGTTTGATAATGGTTGATGAAGGGATTGTATTAGGACACCATATTTCAAAAAGAGGAATTTAGGTTGACCAAAACAAAATCAAGATTGTTTTAGATTTGCCTATTCCTCAAACCCCCACAAATATCAAGTCATTTTTAGGGCATGCTAGATACTATAGGTGATTTATTAAGGATTTTAGTAAAATCATTGCCCCCATGTTTAAGTTCCTTACCAAAGATTGTAAATTTCTTTGGGATGAACAGTGTCAATGTGCTTTTGAAGAAATTAAAGAGAAATTAGTAACTACCCTAGTATTGCAAGGACCTAATTGGGAGAATCTTTTTCACATCCAAACTAATGCCTCAAATACCTCAATTGGTGTAGTTTTGGGACATAAAGATGAAGAAGTAAGAATACATGCTATTTACTACCTAAGTAAAAATCTTACTCCCATTAAAATAAATTACACTACCACTAAAAAAGAGATTCTGGCTGTGATCTATGCAATCAATAAATTTAGACATTACATTACAAGGTACAAAATATTTATACATATAGATCACTCAACAATTAAATATTTAATGAACAAACTAGTGGTTGGAGGTAGAAGAATTAGATGGTTATTACTTCTATAAGAATTTGATATTACCATTGTGGCCAATCTAGGCAAATCTAATGTGGTAGCTAATTTCTTGTCAAGATTGACCACTTCAGGGAAGTAGGATCTAGTCAAGGACAACTTTCTAGATGAGTAATTGTTTTTTATTTCAGCTAATACACCATGGTTTGCTGACATGGAATATTATCTTGTAACAAGGAACTTTCCTCTTTCTTTTACTAAAAAACAAATAAAGAAGTTAATCAAAACCAGTGCACAGTTCAAATGGTTAAATGGAATGCTATTTAAATGTGGTCCTGATTTAGTTTTATGAAGGTGTGTGAGAGAAGATGAAATATTTGACGTCCTCTAAGCATCTCATGATGAACCAAGTGGAGGACACTATTTAGTGAAAATAACAACTCATAAGATACTTGGTAATGGTTACTATTGGCCATCTATGTACAAAGATGTGAAGAGATATATCAAGCGGTGTGATCCTTGTCAAAGGATGGGACAACCAACCATTACCAATAAAATGCCTCTGTAACCACAAGTAGTGTTTAAATAATTTGAGATATGGGGATTAGATTTTTTTGGACCCTTTAATCCTCCTTCACAAGGAAAAGATCACATTTTTGTGTGTATTGATTATGTAACAAAATGGGTAGAAGTGCAAGCTTTAACAAATGCCACTGAAGTAGTTGCTAATTTCCTTTGGCATAAAATTATGGTAAAGTTTGGAGCACCAAGAAGCTTAGTTTCAGACCAAGGACCATAATTTATTTCCAACATGATCCATGCCTTCACAATGTATTCTCAAATCAATCATAAGAAGTCATCTCCCTATCACCCGTAAGCAAATGGACAAGTTGAAGTAAAAAATAGAGAATTAGAAAACATCCTCACTAAAATAGTTGAAGCTAAAACAAGAGATTGGGTAAAAAGACTACCTAAAGCTGTCTGAGCTTATAATACAACTTGGAAAACCACAATAGGGTTTTCACCATACGAGTTAGTCTATGAAAAAAAGCCCTTGTTGCCAATTAAGTCAAACTATAGACATTGAGGATAGTAGCTAAGGTGGGAATTGAATTATATGTAGCTCAAAAGGAGCAAATCCTTCAACTAAATGAATTGGATGAATTTATAATGGAAGCACTTCACTAGACAAAGATAATATAAGAATAGAGGAGGCAATGGCATGATTCACATATCAAGGAAAAATAATTAAAAGTAGGAGACTAGGGATTATTGTTTGATTCTATGTACCAAAAAATTCAAAGGCAAATTAAGAACTAGATGATTGGGACTTTATCAGATCAAGTAGATATTTGACAATGGTTCTATCCAGTTACTTCCTATTGATGGTAGTAGAAGAGTACTCTTGGTCAATGGACACAGGGTAAAACTTTATAGGAAGCCTCCTACTAAGGATGAATTCTTGAAGCAGATTGAAGTAAACAAAGAATTTGATCATATGTAAGAACCAAGTTCTTCCAAAATGGTCAAATAATTAGATGAAAAGATCTAGAATAAAGGGAAGAGGATGAAAAATAGTAAAGGGTGTTCTCTTCTCCAAAAAAAAAGATCAATTGAAAACCAGTAATGGTGATTGATCTTCTCAAATAAATGGCTAATTTAAATAAAGCTTTTTTCTAACTATTTTCTAATCGCTTTTTAGGAATGATGAGTCATCATGATGGAGGGATTACATCATCAAGGATGGTAATTATGATTTTAACTTGTTAAAGGTTAGATTGAAAGTTTGCATGTGTGATTAGACTTGATTTAGAAAGATTAGTATAATGAGTCATTTATTATACATCATGGTTAAATGTGAAAAATCATGAGAAGGATATTGATGATGGAATGAGTTAGTGGATAGTCATAAAGAATCATTCTTGAACCAACAAAATAAAAGCTAGTTACAGAAAAATTTCAAAAGAGATACAATAAATTACCTCTTTTAATTCCATAGTTGAGTATAGTAGTTTCATAGTTAAAATCATCAGTTCCACTGATAAGATAAGTAATATTCAACTAACCTATGTAAGATTCAAGAAGCACAAATTATGGGAATAAAAAAGAAGTTAGAACTAGAAAATGATACCCAACTCCTTGGAGATGAAGTAGCAACCAACTTTCAACAGGCAAGGTGGCTGAAGTTTCTAAGGAAATTTCGCAAGAATAATGATGAAATGGTAAGAGAATTTGTTATCAATTTAGAAAAATCAAGAACAAAAATTAAGAAGGTTTTTATTCCTTTTTCTATGAATATAATAAGTGAAATGTTTGGAATACCAATAGTGCATGTCCCAAACCCTATCAATGGGACATTAAAAGACTTGGCTAAAACCCTGTTGAAAGAAGGGGAAGCTAAACCCCAATATATTTATAATACAATGAAAATCATTAAAGGATTCAAAAGGGCCAGCCTACCCAAACCCTTTGATAGAGTAGAATTTTTGATAGTTAAGTATTTAACTTGTGATGGACAATTTGGGATAGTAGGAAAAGAAGTCCAACAAATCCTTATACACCTTGGATATGGATCTAAAAAACTAGAATATATAGTAAACCTTCTAGGGTTTCTTTTTGAATCCATCCATACAATGGCCCAGAGGTATTATTGGGGTGTAGAAAAAATTAGACATCATGGGTTAGTGCATTTGATATGCCAACACCATTTCCTTTCAAAGAAAAATGGGGAAGCAATGTGGGACAAATTTCTTGGCAAATTTAGGCAAAACCCTAGTATTTCTAGAAGAATAATAGAAACTCCTCATACCCCTTCAGTTCATTTGAAAAATAATACCATTGCTGAAGAAAAGAAAATATTAGGGGAAGAGGAAATACCACAAAGAAAAAAAATTTGAAATAAAAGTTAAAATTACAGACCCTACTATGCCTTCTCAGGACATTTCTTCTTTTGTAGAAGCTACACAAGAATTGATACCTATCTCTAACAGTGACAGTTCACCTAGGCCTTAGCAAAAGGTGAACATCAGAAGAAGTTCTAAAAGGAGATGTATGTCTGCACATTTTGAGGCTCCTCAAGAAAAAAGATGACATAAAATGTCTAAAGAAAGTCTAGAGGAGGTGGAAGAGTAAGCAAGGCTTGAAATTGAAGCTACCAAAATTTTGTGCAGCATGGCCATGACTCCTCCTGGACCAAGCCAAACAAAAAAGGAAGAAGGGGATAAAAGATTTGAGGAACAAGCTTTCCAAGAAATGGGTGAGATAGCAACACCATCACATGAAGAAGATGAACAAACATCTTGGAGAAGGAAAAGGAAATCCCTTATGGTAAAAGAGGAATGTTTAATTCCCAAAGAAATTTTAGAGAAAGAATAAAACTAGTAGATTAAACGAGCTCTATATTTGTCTAGAGTAGAACTCATTATCAAGGAAAAGGATGAGGAATTGAACTTCATCAAACTCAAATTAGAATAGAAAGAAATGATCCTTGAAGAATTATCAAACCAGTTCACAGTCAAGAATGAGGAATTAACAGAGATTAAAAAAACAACTAATGGAGAATGAGGAAAAATGTATAATATAGACCTCTGTGTCAACAATCTCTACACAAACTGAATTGACTTATCTACCACTCAAGTAGTTATGGGATGATACATGCATAGAACTCAGTGTAATCAAGGCATCCAATATAGACTTGAAAGTCACACTGACAGAAGAAGAGAAAGCAAGGAAGGAATGGGAAGACAAATTTTACAAGGAGGAAAATGATAAGTATAAATGTCTTGTGAAAATACAAATAGTTTGGATGTTGAGTGAGAAACTACTTGCATGCAAAAGACCTTTTCTTATTTATAACATGTTTTTAGAAGAATAATTCATTCACTGGTAGTTGCAAGGATAGCATGTGGCCTTCCACATGAAATAAAAGATGAAGCTAATTTCTCATCCACCTACTCCTTAGCCAATACAGAATACAAAAACCTTCTTTGTGAATTTTACCTCTGTAATTTTATGCTAGAAATAAATACATGTTTTATGATCAATTTGTATGTAGGAGAAAGCCAGCTTGATGCATTTGTCTCTGTTCTTCAAAATTAGATTGTATGGTAGGAAAGGGAGTCAAAGCATTTGTTAAAGGCTAGTTCATCTAGTCTCTATATGGGAATTCATTATGGTTACCCACTTTCCTTTGCTACACATTTCCAATCCCATGCATTTAATGACAAATTCAAGGGACCTTATCTTTTCAATTTATAGTAAAGCATGGATGTCTTCACCTCTTATGAGAAGGTAAATTTTGATAATAGCTATGATGCATGTTTAAAAATATGGGAATTTATTTTGGTGGCATTGAAAAGAAGGGAAGTAATATCCCCTTCAAATTTGATCTGGAGTCTAGAAAGGGCAAAATATTTATGCACGATAATTCCTTAGATCAATAAAACTCCCCAGTGCATATGGATATCCATGCGGACAAGGCCACCTCTACTTCTCACTCCCATATCTCCTTGGAAAAATAGAGAACTTCAAAATCCCACTCAATTTACAGAATGGAAAAGAAAAGTAGAAGTAGGAGCTAGGTATAGTACCTCTAGATAAAAGCATTGGGATATTCAATTCCAGCCATTTGATCTAAGCAATCAAATGAAATGTAGGATATACAATCCCAAATTTGAAGAGTGAAGTTTGTAAAGGGACTTACAAACAAGTAAGTATGGGGGAAAATGATGAGGCTGGGATATGTCCGATAACTGTAGAATAAATGACCTCATCTTACTCTTTCTTTCTATTAAGTTATACTGCATTTGGAACTTCTATTTTGATCTAAGATGAGTTAGGATGTAATTATCCATATTTTCTTGATTGTGATTCTAACGCTTAAAAAACCTTGTAATTCCTAACAAGTGTGTTGGAAAATTCAAGTTTTGTAATAAAATAAGTCATCATCAGGTTAAAGACCAAATTTGAAGTGTATTGCATGTTTTTGGAAGCATTTGAATCAATTCAGCTTAGTTTCAGAACTCCACCATACTATTTCAAGTTGCCGCATTTTTAGGCTTAGCTCCAGAACTCTATATTTAACCCCAGAATTATCTGAATTAGCTCTGATACTCTTGTAGATGAGCTCCAAAACTTTCATGGCTAGATATAGAACTGATAAGGATCTATTCTAAAATGGCTGGCAATCTGTCAGGTCAATGATCCCATTAAATTAGGAACAGATTCTTGATTTTTGTATTTGTAGATCTAAGATTTTTATCACACAGTTGGACATCTAGCCACATCTTGATTTAGCATCTATTCTAGGCGTAATTTCATTCCATCGTATCTATGAAATAATTACAGACATCAAAGCATCTATATATGTAGACCTGGGAATTCAGGATATATAGAGAAGATCATTTAAGAATAGAGAGAAAAAGGATAGATTAGTACATTTTGTAATATAGAATATTTTATCAATGAAATAGCCATTTCTGTTTTGAAAGAAAAATAAATGGTTCAACCCTATTTCTAGGTGGAGTAAGGGCCCACTTCTCCAAAGAACCAAGATCTTCATTTTTGGTCGGTATTTATATTTTATTCAAGAAAATAGGTAACTCTGTTAAATTTATAAATTCTTCCAACTCCTTAAAGTTTATTTTTTTTGATTTGTTCCTACAAGTGTTTTAGATAAAATTATCATTTCTTTGCAATTATTTTCTAGCAATCCATTTTATTCTGCAAAAGCATGTTTATTTCTAGTAATCTATTTTATTCTACAAAAGTGTGTTTACTTCCAACAAATTCATTTCTACAAACGTGTGTTTACTTCTAGAAAATTCATTTCTACAGACGTGTGATTACTTCTAGCAAATTCATTTATGTAAACGTGTGTTTACTTTCAGCAATTTTCATCATTTGATTCCAATAAGGTTTTTACCAAGAAGTCCTTAAGACATTAAAAATCCCTTAAAAAGAAAAAAAAGAAAAAAATATAGATACCTACAATTAATTACTAAATTTCTATTATTCTTCTTATTGCATATAGCTTTAGACACATCCTTGGTTAAATATGACATCAACAGAAAGTTGATTAAATATAGGGAATAATGACACCCAACATTGTATTCCAAGTGCATTATTCCTCACTTCACCATTTTTGGTTTTATGTTTTGATCATCCCTATATAGGGGTGCATTGGGATGTTTAATTTGAATTCAAACTATCTATAGGATGTTTTAGTTCATGTTTCTTTTTAAGTTATAATGTATACTTTTAAATTAATGGCTCTTATTTTATTAGAGTCTATAAGATTTACATTTGTAATAGGTATTAGTGTGTTCAATATCACATTTCTATTTTTATTAATTGTTGTTTTGTTTAATGCAAAAATTTTAATTTTTGGTCATTTTATTTTTGTAATAAATGTAATTGAGTCTAGATATGCATTTTGATAATGTCAAATTAAAAATCACATCCTCTGAAATGGATGCATTTTTTGGGTAACCAACATCCTAGTGTTAAGTGAGTTATTCCTATGGGGTTTTTTACTATCAAAGACAACATTAAATTAAACCTCAATGAAAATTTTTCTAAATAAGTAACATATAAAGGAGGTTGGAGGCATTGGATGAATGAGGTTTTCTACACCTTTTGTTAGCTATTAATAATCAAGATGCTTCTTCTATAATGGAAAATAAGATGTGCTAAAATGACTATGTTGAGGATGATCACTAGTGATAGTGGTGACTATATACATTATAAAATATTGAGTGTAAATAATCACATGTAGAGATACATAAATGATAAGGAGGATTCAATCCTCATTTTTAGCTTTCTTTGTGTATTTTCAATTTTCAATTTTGCTTTGTCTATGAAAAAAAAGAGGTGAATTTCCTATTTTAACACATGATTTAATTCATGAAAAAGGTGTTTAAGATATGTAGGAACAAGGGTTAAATATATGCTTAATGCTTATAATTACCATACTTACTAGGTTGATGTGTTGCCATGAGTGAATGGCTAATGGTAGATGGTTCTTATTCATAGTTTCCACACTATTTTGGTAGATGTACTACCAATAGTGAATGGTCGATAAGAGGTTTATGTGTTCCTTATTTACTTTCATTAATTCTTATGAATAAAAAATCACCATGTAAATACTAAGGGAGATGTTAATAATATTAGGCTTCACATGGTTTGTTAGCATAAGATTTATTAATAATGTATTTGTGGTATTTTATAGTCTGGTGAGTTACTTATATAATTCACATAACTTATGAGAGATTCTAGGTATTTAGGAGATTATATGGTTAGCATGTTGGTGGAGATATGAATCTCTATGATTATAGGAATGAATTTATTATAAAGATGTAATGTTTGTTTATTTATGTAATGGTATAATATAGTATGTGATTTTTTATTTTTTATTTTTTATTTTTTTTGTATTTGGGTTTATCATCATGTTTAATGCATTAAATCCCTTCTATAATCTCCTTTGATTATTAACAAAAAAAATTCAAACAAGGAACATTAAGGATGTCACATTAATTAAGGCTAGGGGCCATAAATAATAATGTAGCACAAAATATATTATCATGTATATTAGTAACAACATAAATGGATCATAGAACATGAAAAATAGTCTACACCATCCACACGTATAATAGTCACATTATAGTAAAATAACATATCCATGTATCAGTGTCTAAAATATGAGTAACTATCAAGGCACATGTAAATAATATAAGTATCTCAACATGGTACAAAGTCCATAGAAAGATATAAAATTTAATAGTGAAACCTATGGAATGTTATTCCCACACTATTAGAATGGTCATTAGTTAGAGGAAAATTTAGCATTTGTATCTCCATTATAATCTAATGTCCTCCATAGCACTCATATACTATGAAATACATGTGTGTATGTAAGTATACCATATACTAAACATGTGATAAATAACATATGTAAATATTTTAATATAGTAATCATATCATGATCATGTCTTGATTTTAATTTTTTTTAACATTTTGAATATTTTTATATTTTTGACTATTTTCCTTTATTGTATATTTCTGTAATATTTTAAATTATGGATCATATATATATAAGTAGGTCATTTTCATCAGGATTGAATTTGACATATCCTATCTTGTCCTTGAGATTATGTAATAGCATCAGTTCTTCCTCTAGCTTTGTTTTTTAAAATTAAGTACTTTATGTTATCTATGACTATTATGATTTTTAATTCTAAGCATCACCATCATGTCATAATTGATCATTATTCCTTCATGTGATTAGTTAAATTTCATATAGATTACATTTTTCATAACTATCATTGTCATAATGTGAAAGGTACCATATATTTATGAGGCATGACCCATATGCACGTGTTTACCACTATTAACACACAAACTATTGGTAAAATTATATATCCAAGGGGTCATGTCCACCATGTGCTATGTTTTAATTAATTAACGGCATGTCCCAATTGGTGTAAGCCTCTAAAAATTCTTATATCATGTTTTATATTACCATCAATATAAACATTTTTATAATACATACTTCCTATGTATATTGTAAGTGTCAATGGATCTTGTTGAGGACATTTATTTATTTTTCATTATGGATACTGATTTTATGGGGATTGATGCGGTTGTTTATATTATAATACCTTGATAATGCCTTAATATTCATATTTTCTAAATATGATTTTTTAATTAGTCACAATGGTATGTGTCATGTTATATGATTCTACAATAACCACAATATACCCTTCCATCTTGATGTGAAAATTGTCCGACAACTTGATGTCAAATAGATGGTAATGTGATGAGATTATGATCAAGTAATATCTATAATATTTTTTATGGTGTATCTTGATTATTTTTTGCTTGTAATGGTTTCATATTCTTAGAATCTATTATTTCCACATTATTTACTAAAATGTATGATTTTTTTATTTTTCCAAGTGTTTGTTGTATTTAGTAGTTTGTGTGCCTAGTTTGAGATACTATTGAAACTATTTTTTGTATTTAAGGTGTACTCATTCTCTCTCATATTTATTTTACATTTCACCTTTAGTATTGTTCTTGAATAGGAATTTTAGAATTTTACCTTTTGTTTTATATGAATTATCTCAATATTATCCCTTTCCAATATGTTCGATTAAAGTGTGGGATAATTACTCTTTTGAATGATTGAAGTTTTAATTACATATATGATCATCTATCATATCTTCCTTATTGATATGTTAATTTTTATTTTGATAATAATATCTAACATTTCCACCTTAATATTCTGAGTTCCTAAGTAAAGGATGATCAAGATTAGGTTGTGATAATTTCATATTAAGTTCTTGTTCATGTTATATGTGTTATGATTGGTTCATTATAATTTTATGTATTTTATTCACCCACTTCATATGTATGAATATGATATGATGGAATGGCTTGTCATGGAGAAAGTATATTATCATATTATAACTATCATTGCGATTGACCCTTATTAGGAAACTAGGTTATTTTAAAATATATGAAAGGGTCCCCATTTTTTAGTTTAGAATAAAAAGCCTTAATTCATATATTTGATACATTTTATAATTTATATGGTATTTATTACATAAAATGTATCCATGTTCAACCCATAATTAATTTGTAATGTAATTAATTAGGCATAACATGGAAAGTAGTAGGTAGTCTCTTAAGGCCTATTACAAAATCAAATGAGATGGTTTTAATTATTTAGCATGGATTATTATCAAAAAAAATTATTCTCTTATTTTATTTTTTAATAGTATACATGTTGATATTCAATAGTTTTAGTAGGTAGTGTTACAAATGTATAATCCATAACCATTATGCACCAACACATGCTTGACCAAGTAATTTAACTTGAATGAATAATGGAAATTTTTTAGTTATTATGTTTTTCATGGATAAGTATTCCTTATTAAACATGATCACATTTTTTTGTTATCCTTTAATGTTTGCATAATGGAATAAAAATATGTTGGTCATGTATCAATGGGTAGAGTTTTTTCTTGAAATACCTTGTATAAGATGTCTTTATAAACAATTTATATTTTGATTAACTTAAAGATATAAATCTTAGCATGGGTATTTTTTAGTTTATTAACAATTTAGTTTCATTTATGTTGGATATATTTCATTTTTGGAGGTGGAGGAGGATGATGAGCATCATGATGACTACCTTAGTTATGTCATACATTATGGATATCCCTACTTGTCCTAGTGTTTACAACATGGACTCTAGAACCCAAAATAAGCCAAAAGAGAATAATTGGGATAAGATGGTATCTAGTATAATGTTGAGGTCTTGGGATAAGATTAAAATGGGATCAATGAATTCTAATTAATTTTTCATTAAAAATAGATATATTAGATAGGATGTTTCAATGATAGGATTGGAAGAAGTCTTGCAATTGATCATTTGTAGTTTTAACCTTATTTGTATTCTTAGATTTGATGTTTTCTACCCATTTTATTACAAAATTTATCAAAATAAGATACATTATCTATGTATAAAATCATGAAACAAATAACTTCATTACTTGTGCTAACCAATAATGTTCATTCAACATGGTCATGATTAATGTGCATTAGTAGGAAATAATAAGAAACCATGTCTAAAAATAAAAACCTAAGGTTAAAATATAATACCCTATAAATATGAAACCCTAATAAATATCTATGAAAAAATGGATAAAATATTTCTTCTATATGGAAATAAAAAAAAATATTAGTGAAACCCTCTGATAAATAATATGACATAATTTCTTATGTATGAGGAGATCAAAAATGAAATTTGAAATCTTAGGACAAAAAATATGAAACCTTGGAAGGATGAAAACCTAAGGGAAAATTTAAGGTTTTTAATTATTTTATAATTTTATATGTTCACCAATTTGTTTTATCATATTTTTTTATTAATTTGAATTACTTAATTTAATTAAATTAGATCTTTGTAATGTAATTCAAATATTAAGATACAACATTCAAGCATACATTTAATTGTAAAAGATTGGTATTGATTAGTATAATTTAAAAAGTGACATATTATAAAAATAGTAATAAAAAAAAGGATGAATAATTATATTTTATAGCTGATTTTAGAACTATGACTATATTCTAGAAGTGAAATTTAGAATAAAACATGCTTCTGGTTTATTTGGTTCTAGAACTAATTTTTTGCATACGTTAGGTTAATTATATTAATATGGGTAAGTATTGTGGGTTAATATTAACATTTTAATTTGTTTTGAATTAAATATAAGTAGGGTAATTTAATTTTATGGTCACCTATACCTTTCTCAAATTAATTTTTACTTGTAATCCTAAACACTAATGATACAAACAACTCCATAAATTAGTCTCCTTTACCATGAAACCCTAGTTGTGTAAATAAGGGATATAAAAATGAAAAATGGGTAAATTATAATGGGTTTATTTTACCCTAATCACACTCATTATATTATTTATTGTTACATGCATAACTGATAATCCAAGGAAGGAAATCAAGCTACATATAGTTATATTACCTAGGGTTGATTTTCAATAATGCTCCTTTGATATATGTATGTAGTTAATGATTTTTATTTGATACTTGAAATTATTGGACATGAATGTATTTAGATTGTTTCAAACATGGATTGTGACTAATCATAATGATATATTCATAATCTGGGAGAATATGGTGGATTTTCTCAATGTACAATAGTGTATAGATTTGTTCAAGATAAGTGCCAAGTCTCTTTTGAATAATACCTTAATTTATTTATATATGAGTCTAATTGGGTAATTTATGATTCCATAAACATGATATATATATAATATGACCCAAATTATAAGTTTTATTTTATAAAATAGGTGTTTCTAGGAGCAGGTTAGTAATGACTAGATCAATCTGATATCGAGTAGTGATACTGAGCAAGTCTAGTAGAACTGACATGTGTACAAGTAGACTGAACTAAGAGTCTAAATATTTCTACAAAGTATATTTATCATGTTTTATATGCACAATGAGATTATTATAAGTTTATAATAATATAATATATGGGTTTACTCATAATATAGCATACAAGTGTGAGATAATGATTAATTAGAGCCTTATTTGAGTCTCAAGTCATGTATGGTAAATGCATGTCAAGATTGTTATCATTAAGTAAAAAATACCACATTTTAGTATCTTCATTAAAATTTTGTACCATAGTGGGATCTATTAATAGAAGAGATACTCATTTTCCTTACCTACTAAGGAGACCTTATTAAAGATGGGGAGTCATTTATAAAATGGGATGATAGTGAAGGACATGCTTCCTCAACATTACATTAATTAAGAAATAAATTATGAATTTTAATTTATTAATAAACATATCATGTATAAAATCATGTTAATAAAATAGTGTATTTAATGGATGTAATTCATTCTTTCCTCCTTGTACAATAGAAATTAATTATTTCCTATGATACTAAAATGGTTTTTTTCAATATATTGATAACCTTCACAATTACCACCATCATGATGCAAGAGCCTATCCTTCAAAGGGAATAAATTTTAATCTAGGAACATATTTGAGTTATTTTTATTAAAAAAATAATATAATTCCCTATTTCTTCCTTAGGAATTTTATTTGAAAATTTTTGTGTGTGTGTGTGTGAAAATACTACTATTTTTAGATCCATAATTTTTGTATCTCAAGAGATTTTGGATTGGGAAGAAAATTCAAGGTAATAATGTGTGTCAATTTTTTTTGTATTTAAATTTTTATTTTGGATAATTAAGTAGTATGGAAATATGATTAGGAGGTTATGCATACATGAAAAAGAATATGCAATAAATAAAAATAATATTGGAAGAGCTCTGAGACAAAGGTAATGAAAAGATGATATTGATGAAGGAAGAAATAATAATAAATTAGGCAAGAGGAGGAAGAACAATAATATCCATAATTATTTGAATAAAATATGGTTTGGTAATTAGAATTTAAGAATGAAGGAATGAAGGTTAAAGTTTAAAAATATAGGGGTAGTCTAAAACCATAGAAGTTGATAGTTTTGTTTGAATATTCTGTATAAGAATAATTAATGGAATAATGTGTCAAATTAAATTAATTTGAAATTTGCATGCACCAAATTTAAGATTCATTATATGGTATGGCAAAATAATTTACAAAATTAAAGTTAAGGAGAATATGAAGACATAGATTAAGGTGTAGACTAAGCTTGGATAAAAATTATTCTATATGAATTACAAAAATACCATCTACCAAAATTTTTAGAACCTGATGGAAAATAATTATAGTGTATAAGATTAAATAAATAAATTTTAAAAGTTATTTATTTGACTAGAGAATTAAGAAACATAATAACATATGGATTAAAGGTATGAAAATGGTTTAAATTTTTATATTCAAAATGATTTAAGCATTCATAGAGTAAGTATTATTAAATATGACTATCAACTAGGTTTGAAGGTAGAAGAGAATGAATGTAGACATTATTTTAGGAAATCTCCTAGGTTGAAGAGAAGACAAACATATCCATTAATTGGATGAGATGGATTTAATCCTAAAAGAGGAGAATAATATTATGCAGTGGATAAAGAATAATATAACAGAAACAAGTCTCAAAATAAACAAAAAGAAAGAGGGTGTAAGAAAGGTAGAGGATATAGTGGTGGGAGAGGATAGAACTCATGTCAAAGACCTTGTATTTACTACATATGTGATGAATAAGGGAACAAATAATTTGATTTTTGGTGGTATAATTTACAATAAATGATGAAATAATATCAAACAAGGGTTAATTTGGCTGAGGCTTAGGTAATATAAAAATAACTCAAAGTTGTAATAGATGCAAGAGATAATTATATGATGAGAATAACAATGATTTCTTCAAGTGAAGAATAGGTGGTAAATATAAGGATAAAGGTGAATTGTGTATTCATATAAATATTTTATGAACTAGTTTCACTCTAGGAGGAAAGGTATTTAAAGACATTACTGATGGTGGGTATTGTGAAAATATGGATGTTAAAGAAATGTTATATAAACTAGTTTTACAAAGTGAAAATCATCCTTATCCTTACCATATTTTAAAGTTTAAAAAAGTATGTGGATTTTAAATTAGTAAAAAAAATTAATAATTTTTCAAAAGGAAACACTTATAGGGATTAAATATTGGGTGATTTTATCATAACAAATGTTTGCCTTGTATTGTTAGGAAGACAGTGGTAGTAAGAGGAAATAAATCCACATATAATTTCTATAAGGATGGTTCAAAGCTAGTTTTATTACCTTATAGTGGACAAGGGAGGTACAAATCCTTTTTTACACAAAAATGATTTATCACAAAATTGAAAATGACATGATTCTAATATGCATTGATGTAAAAAAAGAAGCTAAAGTTGTGCAAATACCAGTAAAGGTAGGAAAAGTGTTAGAAGATTTTGTTTATGTTATACGTAATTATTATATAGATTAATTAACTCCATATAGAGATATTAAAAACCATATATACTTAATTAAAGGACATAATCTACATAATTAAACAACTTGTAATATTATTCCAATAGAGCATGCATAATTGAATAAGCAGGTGACTGAATCAGTGAGAAAAATTATAGTGAGTGATAAAATGTGTCTATGGGAAACCCATAAAATTATAATTATAAATAAGGTTTGAACTTAACTTATTTTTCTAGATAGTATATAAATAAATAATATCATAATCAAATATTGATTTCATGTACCTTACCTAGATGACATGATGGATATAATTGTAGGAGCTACATAGTTTATTAAGATTGATATATGGAGTGGGTATTATTTAATATCTATTTGAGTAGGATATGAATGAAAAATTATTCAATATTAGAGTGGTTTATATGAGTGGTTTGTGAAATCGTTTAGATTGTCCAGCTCACCAAGAAAATTCATCATGATGAAGAACACTATGATATGAGATTATATTTATAGTTTTTTAGTAGTTTGTTTTGATGATATTTTTATATTAATTAAGAATTAAAAATATAATTCATTTTAGAATAATACTATAACAATTGATAAAGGAAAATTTCTTTGAAAATTTCAAGTAGTGTAAGTTTATTAAAAAAAATGGTATTAGGATTTTTCATGTCCAAATATGGTGTAAGGATGGATGAAGAAAATATAAGGGATTTTTTTGAGTGGAACAATCTAATAAGTACATTAGACAATATTTTTCCATAACTTAGAAACCTTATTATATAAAATTCACTAAGAATTTTAGTATAACTTTTGCACCAACAAAAAATTACATAAATGAAAAATAATATGTGTCGATAAAAGAATAGAATTAAAAGTTTCTAATTATTTAAGAATAAGTGACAAAGGCTAATGTTTTATCATTACTGTACTTTAGAAATGTGGTTCAGATGGAATTTTATACTTCAATGTAAGTGTTGGTGAAATATTTATTCAATATTTGAAGCAAATAACATACTATAGTGAGAATTCAAATGATGCAAGGGATATATATTCTACCTATGATTTTCAATATTATGCAATTTTGAAAGAAATAGGATATTAAAGGCATTACCTAGTTCTCCAAATGTTTATTTTGTGTAAAAACCATGAATCCTTAGGATATAAAAACACACAGAATAATTTTAATATGAGACATGTAAAGTGGGTGTCTTTCTTATAGGGATATAGTTTTACATGAATCATAATCCTAGAAAGAAAAATTGACTGGTTGATGCTTTCAAAAGGTGTGTGGCATTGTGGTGAGTGAATTAGTTTGATTTGAGACTATTAAATACTTATGATCTTGATCTAAATTTTTGAAATATCTTAAAACAATGTACTTATACATTAATGGGTGAGGTAGGTCTATTCATGATGATTATATCATCTAGGATGGGTTTTTTTATAATAGAAAATAACTCTATAATCTAATTAGGTTTTTAACATATAATATTTTGAGTTAAATTCATAGTTTTGATTTGGTTAGACACTTTAGTAGAAATAGGACAATATATTTTATGGAGGATAATTATTTATGGCTAAATATGAAGAGAGGTGTGGCACGTTATGGGTGAAGATGCATGATATGTTATGTGACTAAAGTTCATGCATAAAACACATCTATTTACATGTCATTTCCAATGCTAAAACAATAGTGGATAGATTTGAGTATAGATTATTTAATTAAGACTATCGAACACACATAAATGCAATAATTCAATATTTATTAGGGAAGAGAGGTTCTCTATAATGGATCATTCTATTTCATGAATTAAAACTAATGATTCCACCAGAGTAATAGATATATTTTAAAAATATATTATTAGATTTTGTGGTGTTCCAAAAATTATTAATTTAGATATGGATACATAATTAATAAGTCATTTTAGAGGGATATATGGAAAAAAATAGGAATTAAACTACAATTTAATAGTTCACACCACCTTCAAATATATGGAAACATATAATTAGTAAATAAGATCTTAGAATTTTTGTTTTAGATGTATTATTGGAGATAATCCCATGTGGTGAGACTTGGAATTACCACATGTTGATTTTGCATGCAATAGTTCAATGAAAAGGTTAATAGGAAAATCACCATTCCAATTTTGTGTGGAATAAATCCCAAGGGTGGCTTAGATGTGGTGTAGTTAGAAATTTTAAAATAGTTTGGTGATGATGTAGAGGCATTTTTAAAATACATACATGGTTATAAGATGAATTAAAAATAAATATATAGGAAAGTAATGACAAGTGTAAGGAAGTAATAGATGTAAAAAGGGGATTTTTTTTTGAAGAGCGATACTTAATGATAAAATATTTGAGAAAATTAAATTTTCCTATAGGAAAATACCAAAATTAAAATAATAAGAAGATAAATTAGATAATTTTTCACTGTAACTTTTCTATTTTTGAATTATATACAAATTAGATAATATAAAATGGATAAATCAAGATTATAGGTGTGCATATTTCCTATAGATATTAAAATATTTATACATAGTCTCATTTTTAATAAATTAATATTATTTTTACAATTATATTTATTTCATTATATTTATAATTATACAAATAACTAAAATCCATAGTTATTATATTATCCATTGAATCACATAAATAATTTAGATCAATACTTTAGCATATGTTAGACTTTATGAAGATAAAATATGTAGGTTGATTTTACTTATTGTTAAAATTAATCTATATCTTGAAAATATTGTATGATAAAATTTATATAGTATGGAAATGTTTACATGAGTTCCAGTTGAATGATTTTGAAATGAATAGTATTTATTGTTATGACCAACACACCATGATTTTTGTATGAATAGGTTTCATGATAACAAATCAACACACTAACCTTCACACACTTTATTTCTAGGGGTGTGGTTGAGACAAATGATAAATGGATAATATGTTGAATGGGATAGTGGTTAGGTTAGATAGGATGATGTGGATGAGGAGTTTGTGTTGTAAGGTATGGTGGAATAGGTTGGTTGAGATGAGGTATATGAATATAGTTTTTCATAATGGGTATAAAGGATGATCATGAAAATACAAATAGAGCTCACCAAAATCATAATTATCATTTGTAGTAGTGAAGTTTTATGAGATACAATCCAAACAGACCTTTGTGTGGGTGAAAATAAGGTAATGGAGTTCTTGTTTGATGTTCAAATCAAGGAGTTGGGTAAATTTAGGTTATAAAATCCAAGGTATTTGGTTGGTTCTATTGAGTTTACCTTGAATATCCTATGTCATCTACAAATAAAATGAGATATGAATATGATAGACTCAAGGACAAATAACATGATAGGGGATGCTTAGACTTTGAGGTTGTTGAATTAGTGAGCTATAATGCCAATGGGTATCACTATTTGAGTTTTATAGGGTGAGCTTATTTTTCAAGGGTATCAATATGTTTTATTATGAATTTTTGGACAGGGGTGGAGTGAAATATATAAAATATAATATCTTAATCAATGTTACCTTGAAGGGTACCTATTGGCATGAAAGCTAGTATTCTAGGGAATAAGTCTACCCTATAGAGATAAGGTCACTCTAGGAGAATCATCAAGTGGTAGAGAAAGATTGGTGTTTTTCAATATGTACTTGTTATTTTGGAAGGTTGGTAGAAAGGTTTTGTACTAGTGATTGTCTTGACAAGATTTTAAACCAAGATTTTTTCTATTTTTGGAAAGGTTTTACAAATGGAAATTAAATTACATTTATTTATTAAGTGAAAAAAAAAGATATTAAAAATATAATAAATTACATTATTTTTATATTTTATAGTTTTTAGATTTATTAATAATGCAATGCTTAAACTGAATTTTAAGTAAATCATGCAAGTGCTGATTTTGAATTTTTCATTTTTATTTATGAAAGGAAATTTTATCCTATATTAAATAAATGAATTACCTTTTATTCTATATTTTAAAATTAAAATAATAAAAATATACTATGAAATTTATTTTTCAAGTATCCAAATGAAGAACCATATCTAAAACTTGAATTAGCTTTGTGTAATAAAAATTCTACATTTTTAGAGTCTAATCTATATATGCAAATTGGAGTAAAAAGTTTGAAACTATTTTATTGTTGTATGTGAGAATAAATTATATATGATTTAAAAATTGTAATTTTTAATTTTTTTTTATGACGTTGTTTTTTATCATGCAAATGAACCAACTAGATCTAGTATGTAAGATTTTCTTGTTATGGTCTACTAGCCTTTCATGCATGTGCATTTGTTAATGTTTTTTTTTGGGATGTGTGATAATATAGAATTTAAAATATATATTTTTATTTGGCTTTAACTATTTATGAGATTCACCTAACCTATCCTAGGTGTTCTGAAAACACTATCATTCTTTTTTATTTTAATATGTAAGTGTAACTAGTGAAAATGAAACTATTTTTTTAAAATGCAAGAGAATGAAAGAGAATTTGATCTATCTCTTTATTTTTTTTATTTTTTTGAATTAATAAAAAATATTATAACATTAATAAAACTAATATAATGAATTAAAAAAATAAAATAAAATAAAAAGAATTCTTCCAAAGTGACCAATGTTGAGATTAGCTAAATGGGAAAAAATAGTTGGTGAAAATGTAAAATCCTTAGGTATTGTTGTGCCCCAAAAAATATCACTCATTTTTTGGACAACATTCAAACTATTTTGGTCCTACAGACCAAAATTGTCTCTTCCCTTTTCAAAATTTGTCCTAGGCATTCAAATTCCTCATTTTTCAAGCTTCTCAGAAATCTATGGACTCTGCAGGCTTAAATCTACGGACTCTACAGGCTTGAATCTATGGACTCAGTAGGAAGACAAAATCTACGGACTTTACAGGCCACGTTCAAAGGACTTAACAAATTGATTTCTATAGACTTGGTTTCTATGGACTCTATAGGCAGGTTCATTTCTATAGGTTCAAAGGTTTCTACATGTGGGTTCAACCAAAAGAATCAGTTTCTAACACTTGGTCATTTTTGGGATTGGTTTAGTGCCTTGGTTAAATAAAAAATATTCATCAGTTTGAATCTAAGTAAAGAAGGCTTGAACCATTGAACCACTGAACCACTTTGGTTCAAAGGTTCAATGAGTTCAAATTTCAATAGGTTCAATGCTTTCGGTTCAACATCGGGTTCAATCAAAGGAATAGTTTAATGGCTTGGTTCAACCAAGCGGTTCAATGCTTTATTTCACTCAGGTGGTTCATCCACTTTGTTTCAATGCTTTAGTTCATCCTTTGGTTCAATCAAATGCTTTGTCAGTTGGCTCAAGGCTTCATTTGAACCATTGAACCAAAGCTTGGTTCAACGGTTTGTTCAACATCTTTTGGTTCAAAGGTAGGTTCAAACAAATGGTTCAAAGGTGGGTTCAATCAAGTGGTTCAATGCTCAGTTCATCTAGTTGGTTCAAAGGCTTGGTTCATTCAATTGGTTCATTCAATTGAACCATCAGCTTGAATCATCAGCTTGAACCATTTTGGTTAAAAGCTTGGTTCATCGGCTTGGTTCAACATTTGGTTCAACCAAGAAGTTCATTACCTTAGTTCAATGAAGTGGTTCAATAAAGTGGTTCATTGACTTGGTTCAATGGAGCGGTTCAACATTTCGTTCAATCAAATGGTTCACTTAGATGGTTTAAAGGAGTGGTTCAAATGCAAAAGTTTAAAGAAGCCTCCCAAAGGACAAGTGCCCTAGCGGAGGTCACTTGGTCGACAAAAGTACCCTTCTAAAGGGTCATTTTCAAAGAAGGCCACAAAGGTAAATTCTTTTAGATTTTTGTTTAAGGCATTTGAAAAAGTCTAAGGCATAATTCCTTCAAAATTTTGTCCGAAGGAATTCCTTTGGACAAAAAGTTGGAAATAATTCAGAGAAGCTGTGGGCAAAAAGCCTAAAGAAAATTTCAAAGGCAAAGACAAATCAATCAGAATAATTTCCATGAAATTTTTATCCGCAGGAATTTGTCTATGGAGAAAGCTCGAGGAAAGCCCGTGAAAGACTTCTAAGGAAAAGGCCACCGAAGGACCCCAAAGGGCAGGTGCCCTTGCGGGGGACTCTTAGCTACCAAATTGAAGGACATTTACTTGAAGCTGAAGGGTCACCTTCCCTTTGGGAAGATATAAAATGAGAAATCCAAAGGAATAATCTAGCGACTCGCAAGAATAAAGAAGCCCGAAGGCCATCTGAAGACTGCCTGAAGGGTAGATACCTTTATGGGGGGCTGTTCTCGACCCAAGGTAGATCATTTCATAAGGCTCAAAGGGTTAAGTTATTTCTAGGAAAGTGCCAAATAGAAAAGCTGAAGAAGGACCAAGCGGTGACGTGCCCGAAGATGTCAAATTCAAGATAGTAAAATAGCCATTGAAAACATAGTGATGGGCATGCGAACGTCAATTTTAAAGCTCACAAAATAGCCATTGATCCTTTGAATCTATAGACCCGAATGCATTCACAGGCTTTAATGCCAAGACTAGTAGAAAGTGAGGAAGGAAAAGAATATCAAATTGAATCTAAGACCCGATTCAATTAACCAAAAAAGGAGGAATGATTAAGGTATGATCAGATCACCAGGTGGACATTAAAAGCTGCAAACTTTCAATAGTGTGACTTGTTTCTCTATATTGATAAAATCAAATGGGTAAATGACCCTAAGTTCTAGCCTATATTTTTAATAGATTTCAATGTAACATGATGTGTTACTATTCCTGAGTCCTTATTGAAGAGGCTATATAAGCGATTCTCTTCTATTGTAAAAAGATCTCTTTTTGACAATCAGAACAAAAATCTACCCAAAATGAAAGGCATTTCTAAGACTTTGAGCTTAGTTTGTTGATCATATTCTGTTATTGGAATAAGAAAACAAGTGATTTTTTAGACTTTGTGTTGTGATATCTTTATTTTTGGGGAAACTATTCTTATGTCTTTTTCCTTAATATATCTTATGTTCCTTTAACTCAACAAGCAGAATTAGTGACAGCAGTCAGGAAGGTGTCCTTTAGAGTCATGTGTGGAGAGACTTTGTGCCCCCATAATTTCCTTTAGTGTGTTTTCTTTTCATTTCTATGTAAAAGACCTTGGGATGACTTTGTGCCCTCATTGTCATTTGTATCTTACCGTTGAGCAATCCAAGTGGAGACTTTATGCTGCATCTCAATTTGTTGGTTATTACATCCTTTGCTACATTTTGTTGTTACTACTAGGAGTATTCTTGTGGTTTGTTGAATATTACTTCTGAAAGAAGAGGAGTGATGTCTATCATTTCCCTTGAGTTTTTCCTTTGATTTACACACATCATCTCTCAAGAAAGAGATGGATGGTTTGTCCTACCCTTGAGTATTATTTTCTATTTATATATATAACATACTTATAGGAAACCTCCCTTTGATGAGAGGAGAGATCAGTCCCTTTTTGATGTGGTAAACCTACACATTTGGATGACTAATCTTCCTACTTTGGCTGATCAGACCTATTTTGTTTATCAGTACAATGATTGACAAAATATTCAACCAATAGTTTTTGGCGACTCCACTAGGGATATAAATAAATTTGTGCAATTTGGAACCTCAAGTTTTAGATTGAAACATCACCCATGTCTTACCCATTATCCATTATAGCCTTGCCATCTTCATCCACCTTCGTTATTTTATTTGGTCTGCAAAACTAGAGCTGCTAAGAAAGAGTGCGCAGTTTGAAGCCTCAAGCCTCAAGTTGAAGCTGAGCCAGTCCTTTTCCATTTTTTTTGTAATCTGGCCACTCCATCCAAATTTGTTATCTCTATTTTTATTAATTAAATCATGGTAATTTGAGGCCCTTGGGGTAACTCTTTTGGCCCACTCAACTTGACTCCACCTCTGCATGAACTCCCACATAGTTCAAGAAAGAATTTTCCCAAATTATTTAGTGATGGGATAGTTCACCCTGATGAACACATTGTAGCCTTCAGCATAGCTTCTGGTGTTATTGGAGTAGAATTTGAAGACGTGGTAGTTAGTATTTTTGTGGAGACACTACAAGGTGCTGCTGTAGACTAGTTTCACCACCTACAAGCTGGATTAGTGACTAACTGGGATACACTTAAAACCAAGTTTGAAGCAAGGTTCAAGCTCATAGAAGATGCACATGCCTTGCTGTCCCAGCTCACTCACATGAAGAAAGAGCCTCATGAGCGTATGAGGGATTTCATAGCCAAATTTGACAAATTGAGGAATAAAATTCCTATAATTTCTCAACCTATAGTTGAGAATCTCAAATGCTTCTTCATTAATTCTCAGTTACCTAAAGTAAGTTTTCTTTTGAGACGTGTTGGTCAAATAGATCTTGTTACAGCCCAAATTTTGGCCACTGAGGTAGAAGATGATCTCATCTTAGTAAGGAAGATAAGAAGAGATTCAAAAAAAAATAGATCCTCATCATCTTTTAAATATTCATCTACAGGCACCACTAATCTAATGGTACAAAAACTAGCAAATGAATTGCTAGCCTTGAAAAGGCAAATGGCACATAGTATGTCTTCTTCTCCTCTATATAAAGATATACCAAGGAGGACATTCCCTAATTAGCCATATCAAGGCAATGCTGCCAGAAGTCAAGGGCATCCAAATCATCTTCCTCCCACATAGAGGAACCCTATCCTTGAAGCACCTCCAACCAACTCAATAGTTGGATATCTAGAATTAGAACATGGTTCCTATTTCCAACCTGAGTTAGAGTAAGAAAATGGCACTGATCTCTTTAGGGAGGATCTAGAAGAATTATTTGGTGACTCCCACGTTGGTTTCTTGAATTACCAGGATGAACCTAGAAGTGAAGGTGAAGCAGTCAAAGGATCATACACAGTATTCACCATGTCCCAAAATTAGTTAGACCAACAGGCTGATAAAGAGAAGATAGAGGAGTGACCCCAACCAACAATTTCAATTGCTGAGTAGAGAACCCGTCTTCGTTTTCAATCAAAGGACCCAGTAATTACCAAATAAGTAAGTACATTGAACATCTCTGCACCTTCTACTTCAACTTTGCAAACTAGTCCTCACCCTCCCAGAAATCAAAAGGGTGAACTCCCATCCTCTCTTCCAAGTCCATTCTAGTCATTTGACATGGTTGATCATGTCAAGAAATCCAAATTTCAAATGACTGAGTTTGAATCCCTATAAGCCAATCCTGAGCAATTAGACATTGATGGAGAACCAGGTGCGGACCTGTCTAAGGTAAAAATTATGGTCACCCAAACATCAGCCCCTATAACACAGATTATGTTTGAGTCTTCAGGTAGGGGTAATTATTTATTTACCATAGAGAATGTTTAGGTTTCTACAGACAAAAGTCCTATAGCTGACAATCTAGGAATTGATCCAAACAAGACTTCAAAAGAACTGGTAGGAAACAATACAAGTAAGGAAGGATATTCCATCTCTAATGAAGAGAAATCTGATAGGAGATCAGCTTTTGATGATGCTTCGATCCTAAAATCCAATGGCAGCAATTTTTCCACCAATGATGGAGTTGGGACAGTGTTGATATCTCCTCAAGGAGATATTATTCCTTCATGCAATTTGCAAGTCAGTAACACCAACAACACAGCTGGATGTGAATCTCTATTGTTCAGATTGAAGATTGCTCAAGATGAAGAAATCAAACTCCTTCACATCAAAAGAGATGCTAAGTTAATAGTTTGTCAGGAGTTTGATGTAGACAATCCAATCATATGCTGGATTGAACTAGAAGAACAATCAATTATGGTAATTGACCATGCTTTTGCAAATCAAAATCAGGCAAAGGAATCCTTCACCAAGAGAGCAAGTAGTTATGGTTTCCAGTTTGAAGACCACCTCCTGCCATAGGACAAGAAGAAGAAAAATCCAAGGGGAAGATGTATAAAATTGGTTTCCTAGTGGAGAACTCCATTTTATTGTCACCATTTTTGGGGGAAAAATGTCTTCTTACTAGTTTATCAGAATAGAGCACTATTTTCACTGTCTCCCAAGAAGAATCATATGAAATACTTTAATTCTTGAAGTATCAGATCATTCCATCTATACATATGTATATTTGTATAGTTTTTGGTTTTATTTTGCTTTGTTTGTTTCCTTTCTTGATGCCTTTCATTTTTGGGTAGCATGACTGCATAGCCCAATGGTACACATGAAGACACTCGAGATTCTAGATTCTACTCCCTTCAATTCATTTTAAAATTGATATAATTCCCCCAACTGGAGCCAGCTATTATCCCCCAAAAAATATCACTCATTTTTTGGACAACATTTGAACTATTTTGGTCATATAGACAAAAATTATCTCTTCCCTTTTCAAAATTTGTCGTGGGCATTCAAATTCCTCATTTTTCAAGCTTCTCAAAAATCTATAGACTCTATAGGCTTAAATCTATGGACTCTACAGGCTTGAATCTATAGACTCAGCAAGAAGAGAAAATCTATAGACTCTATAGGCCAAGTTTAAAGGACTTCATAGATTGATTTATATAGACTTGGTTTCTATGGACTTTGCAAGCAGGTTCATTTCTACAAGTTCAAAGGCTTCTGCAGGCAGGTTCAACCAAAAGAATCAATTTCTAACACTTGGTCATTTTTGGGATTGGTTCAGTGCCTTGGTTCAATCAAAAATCTCCATCGACAAGCATCTAAGCAAAGAAGGCTTGAACCATTGAACAATTGAACCACTTTGGTTCAAGGGTTCAACAAGTTCAAAGTTTAATAGGTTCAATGCTTTCAGCTCAATGGTGGGTTCAATCAAAGGAATGGTTCAATGGCTTGGTTCAACCAAGTAGTTCAATGCTTTGTTTCACTTATGTGGTTCATTCACTTTGTTTCAATGCTTTGGTTCATCCTTTGGTTCAATCAAATGGTTTGTCAGTTGATTCAAGGCTTCATTTGAACTATTGAACCAAAGCTTGGTTCAACAGTTGGTTCAACATCTTTTGGTTTAAAGATAGGTTCAAATAAATGGTTCAAAGGTGGGTTCAATCAAGTTGTTCAATGCTCATTTCATCCTCTTGGTTCAAAGGCTTGGTTCATTCAATTGGTTCATTCAATTAAACCATTGGCTTGAACCATCAGCTTCAACCATTTTGGTTCAAATCTTGGTTCATCGGCTTGGTTCAACATTTGGTTCAACCAAGTAGTTCATTGCCTTGGTTCAATGAAGTGGTTCAATGGAGTGGTTCATTGACTTGGTTCAATGGAGTGGTTCAACATTTGGTTCAATCAAATGGTTCACTCAGATGGTTCAAAGGAGTGGTTCAAATGCAAAAGTTCAAAGAAGCCTCCTGAAGGACAAGTGCCCTTGCAGAGGGCACATGGTCGATAAAAGTACCCTTCGGAAGGATCATTTTCAAAGAAGGCCACAAAGGTAAATTCTTTTGGATTTGTGTTTAAGGCATTTGAAAAAGTCTAAGGCATAATTCCTTCAGACTTTTGTCTGAAGTAATTCATTCAGACAAAAAATCTTAAAGAATTTAGAGAAGTTGTAGGAAAAAATCCCAAAGAAAATTTCAAAGGTAAAGACAAATCGATCGGAATAATTTTTGTAGACTTTTTATTTGCAAGAATTTGTCCACAGAGAAAGCCTGAGCAAAGCCTGTGAAAGACTTCTAAGGCAAAGGCCACTGAAGGACCCCAAAGGGTAGGTACCCTTATGGGGGACTCTCATATACCAAATTGAAGGACATTTCCTCAAAGTTGAAGGGTCGCCTTCCCTTCAGGAAAATATAAAATGAGAAATCTGAAGGAAGAAGCTAGGGACCTACCATAATAAAGAAGCCTGAAGGCCATCTAAAGACCACCCGAAGGGCAGATACCTTTGTGGGGGGCTCTTCTCAACCCAAGGCAGATCATTTCTTAAGGCCTAAAAGGATAGGTTCTTTTCAGGAAAGTGCTAAATAGAAAACCCGAAGAAGGACCAAGGGGTGATGTTCTCGAAGATGTCAAATTCAAGACAATGAACTAGCAGTTGAAAACATAGTGACAAGCACATGAGTATCAATTTTAAAGCTCATAAAATAGCCGTTTATCCTTTGAATCTACAAACCCAAATGTATTCATAGGCTTTAATTCCAAGACTATCAAAAAGTGAGGAAGGAACAAAATAGCAAATTGAATCCAGGACTCGATTCAATTAACCAAAAAAGGAGGAATGACGAAGGTAGGATCAGATCACCAGGTGGACATTGAAAGTTGCAAAATTTCAATAGTGTGACTTGTTTCTCTGCTTTGATAAAATCAAATGGGTAAATGCCCCTAAGTTCCAGCCTATCTTTTTAATAGATTTCAATGCAACATGATGTGTTACTGTTCCCGAGTCCTTCTTGAAGAGGCTATATAAGGGACTCTCTTCTATTGTAAATAGATCTCTTTTTGACAATCAAAATGAAACTCTGCCCAAAATGAAAGGCATTTTTGAGACTTTGAGCTCAATTTTTTGATCATATTTTGTTATTGGAATAAGAAAACAAGTGATTTTTCAGACTTTGTGCTGTGATATCTTTGTTATTGGGGAAACTATTCTTATGTCTTTTTCCTTAATATATCTTATGTTCCTTTAATTCAACAAGCAGAATTAGTGATAGAAGTCAGGAAGGTGTCCTGAAGAGTCAAGTGTGGAGAGACTTTGTGCCCCCATAATTGCCTTTAATGTGTTTTCTTTTCATTTCTTTGTAAAGGACCTTAGGATGACCTTATGCCCTCATTGTCATTCGTATCTTACTCTTGAGAAATCTAGGTGGAGACTTTGTGCTGCATCTGGATTTGCTAGTTATTACATCCTTTACTACATTTTGTTGTTACTACCAAGATTATTCTTGTGGTTTGCTAAATATTAATTTTGCAAGAAGAGGAGTGATGTCTATCATTTCCCTTGAGTTTTTCCTTTAATTTGCACACATCATCTCTGAAGAAAGAGATGGATGGTTTGTCCTACCCTTGAGTATTATTTTCTATTTATATATATATCTATATATATATATATATATATATATATAGGGAACCTCCCCTTGATGAGAGGAGAGATCAGTCCCCTTTTGATGTGGTAAACCTACACATTTGGATGACTAATCTTCCTACTTTGGCTGATCAGACCTATTTTTTTATCAGTACGCTGATCGACAAAATATTCAACCAATAGTTATATATCTCCTTTACTCAATTATAACTTTATTAATCTATTATAAGAAGGATTAAAAAGTAATTAAAGTAAAAAGAGACAAATATGAAAAATAAAATTTGTTTGATTATGTTTGGACTAATTCACGAAAAAAAAATAACTGATTGTTGGCTTAATGAACTCCATTCTCTAAAACTTATGCAAAATAATAGGAATTCTATTATATAATAAGAAAAAGTATATAAATTTAAAAATTGGGTTAGTTATGGATCTAAAAACTCCTAAGCATCAATCTTAGGTATAAAATCTAGATATGAATTTCTCATAAAAGTTAAATAATTGTAATGAGAATGAAGAAGTTTTCACATAAAGTTATTTTAATATTGATTGGGTATTTTCTTTATTTTTTAAGGTGATGTAAATTCACATAAATAATACTAAAACATCCAATCAAGGAGGTGAACTCATGAAATAAAAAAATGGTAACTGAAACCATAAAAAATGCATGAAAATGCAAGCCTCAATTTTTTTAATTATTACAAAAGGGAGAAACTATTACCTTATGTTTGTGGTAGTTATGAAACCTATACAGTGGTTTATGAAATCACTATTATGGATCTAAAAATCTCTATCGTAGTTAAATTTTTACTATGATGTTTTTTTTCTCTCTATAGATTTCACCGCTGTAAGGAATGTTCTATAATTTAAAGGAAAATACTCAAAAATGAAAATACAAGGTTTAAAAAAGTTAGAAAAGAGGCAAAAGACTAACTAAATACATAATACTAAGTCTAATCATGTTTTTAAATATATATATAATTGAATCATCATTGGATTTATTGTGAAATGTTACACTGTTTAAAATTTAGGTGGATATAGGACCCTTTTCTCTAAGAATAATGCTTTCAAATAACTTAGGATCTTATTAATATGAGTGTTTAAAATTTTTAGTTAATATGATCCTAACTTTTTTCCATTTTGAGATTCATTTTTAACATTCTATGATAGTTATCTGAAAAAGTAATTTGAAGTATGATGCATGTAGGATAATAAGGTTTTCAATGACCTCTTTTGACAATATGTTTATATATATCACTATATTATTGTGAATTCACACATTATGAAAATTGTGAGGCCATTATTATAGATATTTTTTCCCATTTTGACTTATTTTTAAATATTTTTTGTTACATTATTTATCTAGAATGGATTTTTGAAATTGAATCATACTTACATTGGCACATAATTTTTTCTCATGTACTACATATTCTTCGAACTTTCATGCACTGGATTATAATATTATGTAATTTTGAACCTACTAAAAGGTTATAGGTGTGAAAATATTTTATTTACACACCTTTTAGTTCTCTCACCTGATTGTCATAAGCCTTCAAACATAGTTTTATAAAATCCTATTGGAATTCGGTATGATCCTAGTAATGATGTTTGAATTAATTTAGTTTATTATTAGTTGACTTACACTTGAAAAAAATGATCAGTGGAATATTTTATTTTTATTATTATTATTATTATTATTATTATTATTATTATTATTATTATTATTATTATTATTATTATTATTATGTTATATCATTACAGTTGATATTGAATCTTTTTCTATTTTTATTAAATTTTATTTTAGTGAAAATTTGATCCATAACTTTGCATAGGATTTTAAATTATCTTTTTTGATTGTTTGAAGTTTTCTTATTTTTATGATATTTTATTTTAACTCGCTAATTTATATTAAAATATTATGTGAGGACAACTTCTTGATAAATATGTGGCATAATATTTATGGGCCATGTTATATTCTATAAATAAAGTATGTCTCACAAATCGACAAGCTTGAGAAAATGAGCTATAGTCTTAATCAGGTATCAAGTTAATGAATCATGGTAAGATGGATTTTTGTGGTTCTTTTTATATTTGTTTAATTATTTTTTGTGGTCAATCTTAGTAAATTTTAATTTTCCTTTCTCCACCATATCTCTGTTGCCATGATCTGTATCCATCTAATGGTTAGGGTGGTCTAGGGACATTTATGGTTAAGCTCATTTAGGCTAGTGAGGTGGGTTTAATTTCATTAGTTTTTGTGTTAAATATTTTGATACTCTATCTATTTATCTCAATGTTTGATAATTCACTATAAATGAATTTTTTTATGAAATCAATTTAATTCGTTATAGTTATATTTCATTTTGATACATGTAATGTTATATTATCTTTTATAATCAAATAAAACATGTAAGATGGGACTATGTTTATGATTTTATTTGATCATTAGATTATCCATGTATTTTTAATATTATTATTTATATACAAACTTCCATGATTTCATTAATGCATTTGATAGATGAATAAAGTTATGAGATTTTAACATGTACTTTTAGTTAGTCTCTTATTTTGAAATAAGTAGATCTATCATAAGGTTTAAAAAGTTATGGAATTTTAGTTTTTATATTTTATTGGTTCTTACTTATAACCTAAAAATTTATTCATAGGTTGGCTTATACTTGTTCATTATTGAGTTCATGGCATTAAACTAACTCATTTTTGAGGATGTAAATAGATGTCTTCGAATCTAGATATGAAATTTTTTTGTGATTTTTAAATGATTATTTTAATACAAATGAGTGTATGATAAATTTATACTAATGTTGGTATGTTATGATTCCATCTCAAATTCAAATTTTAAAGTTAAGCTAACTTCTATACTTATTATGGAATTAACTTTATGATTATAAAATTGAAGTGATGTTTTTCATTGAACAAGTTATTTCCATTCAACATTATAATGTGACTTATAAGTTATGTTAATAAGGAATTCTGAATTTACCTTAATTTTTACAAATATTCATTGATAGATGAATTGATTAATGAGAGTTTAATTGAGACTTAAAAGGAAGACCTTAAGACCATATCTTATACAAATTAATAAAATGAAATCCTTGTGCTTATAATTTGGTAAATTAAAGAGATTATAATAATTATGCATGAGTTTGTAATTATTGTTATAATTTATAATAAGGGTTAAAGTAAAAGAATTAATTAAGTAAAATTATATAAATCTTCTAAATTCTATTAGAAGATAATCATTTCACTTGGAAATTAATAAAGCACTATCAAGGTGAAATGGACTATTATATACAGAGCCTTATAACTCCTTGGAAGTAAATTACAATGAGATTATATAAATAATATACATTTTTTTTAAGTATCTTGACAAATAAGATATTTTTCTAAAGGTTTTAATATGTAAATGGTTATTTCTATCTAAGGCATATCATGATAGAGGATCAATTACTCCATCTTGGAATTGATCATTGGAATTATAACATTTAAGTTGGTATAAATAAATCTCCTCTTAAGAACATAAGAAAAAGTAAGTTATAATCTTAATTTAAAAAATAAAGATATGCATAGGCTAACATCATGAAGCTAAGATAAAGTATTAATTATATAATAATGAATTTAAAAGCAAAACCTAGTATAAGTGCACTTAGTCCATGGAAATATTAATTTGTATTGAGTCCCTTAAACTCATACGACACTCATATCAGTAATAATTTGAAATGTAATGTTAACCTTAAGCCAATGTAATATCCTTAGGAATGATATGTCATTTTATTGTACCTTTCATGTAGAATTGTAAGATGTTCCCAAATAGGACATAATCATGGTTATTGAAACATCTCATGAAATTTTCACACTTCCTCAAGCAATTCATGAAAAATATCATGCTTCTATTTGCTTGTGAATTCAAATTGTTTTCTAAGCTTTTACATTATTTTGGAAATAGTACTTTTCCTATGATTTTTATTTGATGATTATGAATTGGTAGATCTTGTTTAAACAAGATGAGTATGATGATTATTCTATTGAATGTGTTATCATGTTTCCACTATTTTTTAACTTTATTAACTTACCCAATGGGGTATTGGCTATTGAAAACCCTATATAGGTACTCAGGTATGGGCATAAGTTAATAATGGAACCACTAGGAAGGCCTCATTGAAGTACACATATATAAATGAGTGGGTATAACCACGTTGAATCACTTTTATCTAAATACTTAGTGGTTAAAATACTTACTAATGATGTCGTCGATGAGTTATGTACTTTTTCTAGTTCATATGTTGGCTATAACATAGTTATGGATCTCATTACATGTTTTAATGCTAAAATTTGGTTGAAACCATTTTCTATAGTTGTTATTTTGGTATATATATAAAATTTTTTATTGTGAAATATTGGTATTAGAACATGGTTTAATTATATAGGGAACTTTGGGAAATATTCATTATTGATTTCTTGGTGAATTATTGTTTCTTTCAACATAATATGATGAAGACAAGATTTGTAATAACAGACGATAACCCAAGGAATGTTATAATGGGTAAAGGAAGAGGTCGAGGTCATATGGACAATATTTATAAGAGAAAGGAACCACCTTTAACTAATGTTAATAATAATGTTGAATCTTTTAATCATGGTGAAAATAATCTAAACATTAATCAAGTAGAAATTCAAGTTGGTGAATAAGAGCTTCAAAATAACCCTGATAATATGGATGATTGTATTATTAATGAGCTAAAGAGGTTATCTCTACCAACATTTTTATGTGATGAATTAGGTGATGCAACCAATGCATGGTTAGTACAGATGTAAAATTATTTTAATCTACATAACATGCCCTATAATGTAAAGGATTGGATATTTATTTTTTGCTAGGATCTATATCCCTTTGGTATAACCATTGATATTTTATATAGTGTTACCATCCACTGACTCTTACCTGATCTATGTTTAAAAGTTAGTTTAGGAAGAGGTCTCTTAGTTTCAACTTTAAATAATAGATAATCATTGATTTTTAGTTGTTGAAACAAGAGAATATGATTGTGACTAAGTATGAAAGCATGCTTTTAAATCTATTATATTATGCTAACTATGTGCATGATGAAGAGACTAAAGTTAATAAGCTTAATATAGGTTTGAAGTAAATATTAATGCATGATATTAAGTTGTTAAAACTTAAGATTAACTAATATAATTGAATCTAATGATAGGGAAAAAAGGATGGAGAAGGATCTTAAAAAGATGAGACAATATTTTAAATAGAATAGGAAATAATCTATGATTGCAAATCTATTCCCTTCAACTAAGAATTATAATAAATTTAACTGAAACCATATATTTACCAGGAGTACGAGTGAAATCAATAAATTCCAAGGGAAAAATACAAATTTCAAGAATCCAAAATCTTCTAAGTGTACTCATTTTACAATAAATATGACCGAAAGTAGTCAAAATGTGTCTTCTATTAGAGGAAATACCATTCTAGTGATGATGCAAATGACTATATTATGCTAAGAATGTGGTGATAATCACTAATTTAAGGATTGACCTAAGTTAGAAATAGGGTAATTAGCTAGTCATATAATGTATGCATTTATGGATAATAGAAATGCAGACTTATAAATAACTAATATTGGAATCAAAGGTAAAATAAATTATTTTTATGTTTCAATTTTATTTGATTTAGGAGAAATTGATAGTTTTACAGATCCTACATTAGTAAAATGTTGTAAATTGAATTTGAAGACTTTAAGGGATGGTTGGGATGTTGACCTTAGCTTAGGTAAAAGAGTAAAAAATACTAAGTGTCTTGAGAGCATAATCTTAGACTCAGGTAATTTTTAGAACCAAGTTAATTTATTTTTAGCTCCTTTAAAATCATTTGATATTATTTTAGTCATGGATTTTAATATCATCAAACAAATTTGGACTATTTTAGAAAAGTGATATATTGTTGTAATGATTTTGTTAAACCTATAGAAATTTAAGGTTTGATGAAATAAAAAGTTCACAAGTTGTTATCATCTTTAAAGCTAAGTAAATAAGTGTGTAAGGGTTGAAAATTATATGTTGTTTAGATGTAATAAACTACACCTGTAATAGAGTCAACATTTAAATAATATCACTTTTTGTAATAATTTTCTAATGATTTTATAGACAAATTGCTTGGTTTGCCTCCTAAAGATGAATTTGATTTTTTTGTTGATGTAACTCCATGGGTAGACCCTGCATCTAAATACCTTAATGTATCAATCTAGTAGATTTTTAAGATTTGAAAGCTCAAATATAAGAACTAGAAAATCATAATAATAGGCTAATTGTGTCACCTTGGAGTGTACCAATGGCCTTTATGAAAAACAAGGATAGAACCTTATGATTATGTGTTGACCATCACATGATTAATAAGGCTACCATTAATAATCATTATCCTTTTCCAAGGATAGATTATCTAATTGATCAAATGAAGGATGTATCTTTCTTTTCAAACATATACTTGAGATCAGACTATCACCAGTTGTGTATCAAGGAAGAATACATCCATAATAATGTTTTTAGAACTAGGTATGGACATTATGAGTTTATAGTAATGCATTGTAGTTTAACTAATGCACATGATACATTTATGAACTTAATAGTTTATTCAAGTATTTTATAGAAAATTTTATTCTAGTATTCATTGATGATATACTAATCTATTATAATAATTCAATTAAACATGAATATCATTTATGCTTAGTTATGCAAAGGCTAAGGAAACATAAATCATTTGGTAAAATGTCTAAATATGATTTCTTTCAATCTAAAATCCACTATCTAGGTCATATTATATCTCAATTTAGTATTATTTTTGATCCAAAAAAAATTAAAGATATTCAAGAGTGTCCCACTCATAAAAATGCATATGAATTACACATTTTGATGGTATTGGTTGTTTATTATAAAAGATTTGTTGAATTTTTAATTAAATTGGATAATCAAATAACTTCCTTACAGTGCAAGGGTAAGAATTTTGTGAGTACTTCAGAATGTGAACAAGATTTACTAAATCTTAACGAGTTATTAACTTTGGCACCTATATTTGTTGTACTAGATCCAAATAGAAGTTTTGAAATATGGGTTAAGGCATCCAAAGAAGGCTTGGGTGGCATGTTAACTCAAGATGGTTCAGTTATGGCTTATGAATCATAAAAACTAAAAAACCATGAGAATAATTACACCACTCATGACCTTGAGCTTGTTTCCATTGTTCATACTTTGAAGCAATGGAAACACTAATTTCTAGATAAGCATTTTGAGGGAAAATATGACCATCATATCTTGGAATATTTGTTTTCCCATGATGATATAAATGTGTGCCACTATAGGTGGTTGGAATTTTAAAGTAATTTTGATATGAATATTTCATATTTGAAAGATAAGGAAAATCATGTTGATGATGCACTCAGTCAATACACATATCTTATTATCTTATTTGATCTACATAATAATTTTATAACTAAAATATTGGAACCCTAACATTATGATAAGTTTTGTTAAGATGTAAGTGAAAATTTGAATGATTATCCTATTGATTTTAATGGTTTAATGAGAGATAAAAATATAATTTATACACATGAGTCTAGTGACTTAAGGAATAATTTACTGAAATAAGTGCATGCAACACCTCATTTTGCTCATCTAGGTATCACAAAGATGACCCGTAGAAATAAATGTGAAGTTATTAACTTTGTGTCAAAATGTTCAGAATGTCAATGTGTGAAAATTAAACATTGCCATCTTAGATGAATATTGTACCCTCATGATGTATTTTGAGTTAAGAGAGTTATTATTTATTTATATTTCATAGCTAGTTTTCCAAAATATAAAATAAAACATAATACTATTCTCATTATGATAGATAAATTTACCAAAGTTAGTCATTTAATTATTGGAAACTTAGCTAATGATGGATCTATATTTGTTTCACAGTTTGTGAAATAAATATTATAGATACATGGCATGCTGAAAGTTATTATTTCAAATAAAGATAAACTATTTACTTTGAGGTTTTACAAATCTTTGACTGCCACTTTTGGTACAAGGTTAAAGTTTAGTTCATCTTATCACCAAAAAATAAATGGCAAGATAGAAATATTAAATAAAGTTGTTGAAGACATGTTAGGCATATATGTGATGGATTAACAAGATAAATATGAGAATTAATTACACTTAATTAAATTTTATTAAAATGGTATGTAGCATTCATTGATTAAAATGTCTCCTTTTGAATCTTAGTATGGATGCATGTGTAGAATGCCACTTGGCTGGGAAAGTTTAAAAAATAAGATTGTTGATGGTCCTTATATTTTTATAGAATATTATAGGAAAACGAAAACTATAAGGAAAAAATTAAATGTTTCCTCTGATAGGCAAAAGATTTATTCTAATTTAAAAATGAATCTATCTAAATTCCAAGTGGGAGATAAGGTTTTTTTGTGTTAGACTGTAGAAAAGTTCAATTAAATTTGGAAAGTATTTTAAATTAACTATTTGGTTTGTAGGACCCTTTGGAATTTTAGAGAAAATTAGTCTTGTTCCCTATCATCGATCTCTTTTTCCTTTCTTGTCTCAATTTCATAATGTGTTTCATGTTACCTTGTTGATAAAGTATATTCTTGATCTGTCTCATGTTTTGGATTGGACTCATCTTCAAGTTTTAGAAGTGGAAAAGATGCAGTTGGATTCAATGAATATCCTAGGCCATCATATTGTTGAAGTTAAAAATAATGAGATTTCCTGAGTGTTGGTTAAATGGGATCCTTTATTCAAAAGAAGTGTTACTTGGGAAGATAAGATTATTTTTAAGTAGCATTATCCTTAGCTATTTTAAATGTTAGAATGATTATTTTCCAAGTGGGAAAGGATCACTTGAGACTATTTGACCTACATTTATTTCATATTATTTATATAATTAATTAGGAACTATTAAAGACATATATATATTTTTTATATGGTGTTATAGTTATGTGATCTACATTGATACATTTTGTTATTAATTATTGAGATAGTTAATGATACAGTTTTCATTACAACATCATATATTTATGCTTAATGAGTACTGATTTAATATTCAATTTAGATGTGTTATTTAAATGTTGTTATTGAATTTATTATATTTAGATGTCTAAATACTTTTGATTGTCTATTTGTTGATTGTAGGCATAGGTACTTGAGCTCAATTATTTTTATACCTGAGCAACATAAAAACATGGAGAACTAATGTGGATAAACTAAAATAGTATGTTTTATTATAAAAACTAAGCTTCGATTTAGTGTTGATTAACTCATTTTATTTTCATGATTTAAGTGTTGATTGTTTTTATTTTAAGTTTGATGTCATTATTGACCTATTTTTTGTTAGTTTTGATGTTTTTATAATCATTAATTTACTTGATGTTGTCAATTTGAGGAATTTTTAATTTGATAAGTTGTGATTAGCCTTGCGAATATTGATTACTTGTTGATGTCATTCAATCACTAGTTCTTCTTGTGTTCATAGTCATTTTGTTGAGCATTGACTCTTTATCACCTCAATTAGATTGTCTTGATGTTTTTCACATTTAATATTTTGTATCAGCCTATGTTATGATTGAAGGCACTCATAAATTATTCTATTTAATTAGTGATTTAATGTCTATTAATTAAAAGACTCCATTTTTATGATTATTCATTTGGCATGCATTGGTTATTATAGACAAGTTGGCTTAGCTCTGTGTTAAGGTTATTAAGATGTCATGACCCACCTTAGGGAATTGGAAATTAGTTTGATTTTTTTATTTAACCATTTAAATTTAAATTCATAACATTGGCTCAAATTAACATGAACATGTTCCTTGAGGAGACTCTACCAAATTTTTTGGCATGGTAGCCAAGGGAAATGAAATGTAGTTTAAGCATGAGGTTTTTCATGGAGCTTAAACTATAGTTAACTATTTATCTAGTCAAACATGTGAGAGTTTAGTAGAGTTAATTGGGGTTTGGTTTAGTTTATATGGTTGACTAGTTTTGGTTTAGGCATGTGGATTTTTAGATACGTGTTTGGCATAATAATTTATGATCATGGAAATAAAGAAAGTCTTCTTTTCAGTTAAATTTCTAGATTCCCTGTAAGTGATATTTTTAAAATTTTGAGTTATATTAATTAATAGTTTTAATGGTGAATTGGTTGTTATTTTATCCATAAACATTTGGCATTATGTTTTTCTTTCATTATGGTGTTTATAATTAAAACACTAACTAGGTAAATGGATTTTATCTGTGGTATTGTTGCATGGTGGGAATTGTATGGCTCATCCATGATTGTGTTGGATAAAATACTATACATATTTTTTTGAAATATATGCATTTTATTTTGTGTGTATGACTATAGTGGATGTATATATATTTTATGTTTTTACATTGTTTGGCTTGGGTTTATTAGCATTGTTCCACTATTTTAATAAGGGTTAATATTGCATATTTGATTGACTATGTAGTGTTTTAAATTCATTTAATATATGTGTAGTGTTTTATATTATTTAGGCCTACTAATGTTTCAAATCCATAGCCATAAACTTAGGGGAAATGATGTTTTTGAGGCTTCATAGGGTTCAAAATAGACACTATGGTTTTAAGGGAAAGTAATATCTCATTATTATTGATTATATGACTTTTATTTTATAATTGGTCATTATTAAACTAACTCAATTTTATTAAATCTTGTTGGAATTATTGGTATGATTATGGAAATGATGTTTGAATTAATTCACATTATTATTAGTTGACTTATGTTTGAAAATTATGATTAGTGGATTATTTAATTATTATGATTGTGTTATATCATTATGGTTGATATTAAATCTTTTTATATTTTTAGTAAAGTCTATTTTAGCCAAAATTTGACCCATAGCTTTACGTAAGGTTTTGAATTATCATTTTTGGTTGGCTGAAGTTGTCTTCTTTTTAAATGTTTTTATTTTAACTCATTAATATCTATTAAATTAGTATGCAAGGATGATTACCTAATAAATGTATGATATAATATTTATGGGCTATATTGTAATCTACAAATAGAATATGGCTCACAAATTAATAATCTCAAGAAAATGAGGTCAAGTCATAATAGGGTACCAAGTTAATGGATCTTGGTGAGATATATTTGTGTGGTTAATTTTATATCTATTATTTCATTGTTTGTTGTGGTCAAACTTAGTAAGTTTCATTTTTCCTTTATCTACCATTTATTTATTTCCATGATCCGTATCTAACTGATGGTTGGGGTGGCTTAAGGCCACATATGGTTGGGATCATTGGGACTAGCAAGGTGGGTTTATCTTCATTGGTTTGCATGTGAAATATTTTAATACACTTCTTTATCTTGAGTTGTGATAGTTGACTATAGATGATCTAAAATGTTTATGTAATGGTTTTTATTCATCATAGTTGTATTTCATTTTGATACAAGTAATGTTATGTTATCTTTTATATTTAGATAAAATGTGTAAGATGGGAATATGCTTATGATTGTAGTTAATCATTCTATTATCCATGTATTTTTTAATTATTGTCTATATAAAAAATTCCATTAGTTCATTAAGGAATTTGATATATGAACACAATTATGAGATTTTAATGTGTAATTTTAGTTAGTTTATTATTTTTGGGATAAGTAGATATATCATAACGTCTATAAAGTTGTGAAATTATAATTTCTATATTTTATTGGTTCTAAATTGACTTATGACCTAAAAATTTATTCGTACCTTGGATTAAAATTTTTCATTATTGAGTTCATTTCATTGAACTAACTAGTTATTCGAGGATGTAAATAGTTGTTTTGAAACCTACTTGTAAAAATCATTTATAATTGTTACATGATTCTTTTAATGAGAATGAGTGTATGAGAAATGGATAGTAATGTTTGTATTTTATGATTCCATCTCAAAAGCAAACTTGAAAGTGAAGTTACCTTGTATGCTTCTTATGTAATTAACATTATTCTTATAAAATCTAAGTGATGTTATTCATTGAACAATTTATTTACATTGAGCATTATAATAGATTATTATAATGTGAATTTTAAGTTATGTTAATAAGGACTTTTGAATTTACCTTAATTTGTAAAAAAAATCATTGATAGATGAATTAATTAATGATATTTTAAATGTGTCTTCCTTTAAATACCCTAAGACCATAACTTATACAGATTAATAAAATGAAATCCTTATGTTTAGAATTTGGTAAATTAAAGAGATTATAATCATCATAAGACTTCTGAATGAACTCTTAATTATTTTTAGAATTAATAATAAGGTTTAAGGTATAAGAATTACTTAGGTAAAAATGTATAAATCTTCTAAAGTCTATTAGAACACAATAATTTCACTTGGAAATTAATAAAGCACTATCACAGTATAATGGACTATTATAAACAACTCCTTATAACTCCTTGGAATTGAATTACAATGAGATTATATAAATATTACTCATTTGTTGTGAGTATATTGATAAATAATATATTTCACTAAAGGTTTGAATATGTAAATAGTTATTCCTAACTAAGGCATATTGTGATAAAGGATCAATTACTCCATCTTGGAATTGATAATTGAAATTATAATATTTAAGATGGTATAAATAAATATCATTTATAACATAAGAAAAAATAATTTATAATATTAAGTTAATAAATAAAGATATCCATGGGATAATATAATTAACCTAAGATAAAGGTTTAATCTTTAAGAATGAGTTTAAAAGTGAAACCTAGTATAAGTTCACTTAGTCAATGAAACTATTAATTGGTATAGAGTCCCTTGAACTCATCCATCACTCATACCAATAATAAGTATAAATGTAAGGCTATCCTTAATCTAGCTTAGTATCCTTAGGCATGAATTATCATGTGCTTTTACATATCATGTATAATTGTAATATGTTCCTAAATAGAACATAAACATGGTTGTTGAAACATCTAATGAAGCTTACACAATTCTTAAAGTAGCTCATGACAAACCTCATGTCTGTATTTTCTTGTGAATCAAAAATAGTTTCTAGGGTTTTGAATTAATTTTGTAAATTATCTTTTTCCCATGATATTTGTCTATTGCTTGTGAATTGGTAGATCTTGCTTAAGCAAGCCTAGTATGATGATTTTTTTATTAAATATGTTCTCACTTTTCCACTATTTTATAAGCATTGCTAACTAAGTCAATGAGATACAGGTTATTAAAAACCCTATATAGGTACCTAAGTAAGGGCATAAATTAGTAATAGATCCAATAAGAAGGCCTCATTTAAGTACACAGATATAAGTGAGTAGCTATGACCACATTGACCAAATTTTATCCAAATACTAAGTGGTTAAAATGTTCCCTAATGATGTCATTGATGAGTTATGTACTTCATGTAGTTCATGTGTTGGCTATAACATAGTTATGAATCTCACTACATGTTTTCATGATAAACATTAGTTGAAAATTTATTCTATAGTTGTTATTTTAGTATAAATATAAAAATTATGATTATGACTTATTGATATCAGAGCATGATTTAATTATCTAGGAAACTTTGGGGATTTTTTCTTACTAATTTCTTAGTGAGTTATTTGTTTCAACACAAGATTGTGAAGATAGGATTTAAAATAGCAGACAACAACCCAAGGAATGTTAATCTAGGTAGAGGATGAGGTCAAGGTTGTAGGTCCAATATTCTTAAGAGAGAGGAATCACCTCTTAATAATGTTTATAATAATTTTGAATCCTGTGGGGAAAACAATCCAAAAATTAAACATGAAGAGTTTGAATGTAATTATGACTACATTAAATTTAATTCAAAGTAAACTAGAAACTCAAGAATGAAGGTTTAATAGTTAAGAAATTATTCTAGCTAAAGAACTTTTAATTCAAGAAGAAAGACAAGTTGGTGAATAATAACTTCAAAATAACCCTAATAATGTGGCTAAATATATTATTAAGGAGATGAAGTTACCTCCACCAACATTTTTAGGTGATGAATTAGGTGATTCACCTAATGTATGGTTAGTACACCAAAATAATTATTTTAATTTTCTTACCATATCCTCTAATGTAAAGGAAAAAGTGGCTACTTATTCGTATTAGGAGTTGTAGCTCTTTGGTGGAATTGTTGATGTGCTCTAAAGGGTTATCATCCAATGAATCTTTCCTGGCCTAGTTTTGAAAGGTAGTTCAAGAAGAGGTATCTTAGTTTCAACTACAAATAATAGAAAATCATTGAATTTCATTTGTTGAAACAAGAGAATATGATTGTGAATGAGTATGAAAACAATTTTTTAAATCTACTACATCATGTTAACTATTTGCATGATGAAGAGACTGAAGTCACTAAGTTTAAGATAAGTTTGAAATAAATATTCATACATGTTATTAATTTGACAAAACTTAAGACTAACTACTACTATTGAATCTACTCATAGGGTAGAAGAGAAGGAAAAGGATTGTCAAAAGATGAGACAATATTTTAAACAAAATGGGAAACAATCTAAGAATAAAAATCTATCCTCTTCACCTAAGAATTTTACTAAATTTAAATCAAAAAATATATTTACTAGGAGTATTAGTGATTTCAATAAATTCTAAGGATAAAATATTTTTTTTTGAATTCAAACTCTTCTAAGTTTGCTAATTTTATAAGAAATGTGACCTAAAGTAGTTAGCATGTGCCTACTATTAGAACAAATACCATTCCATTGATGATGAAAAGGACTATAGTATGTTGTAAATGTGGTGATAAATACTAATTTAAATATTTACCTAAGATAAAAGTAGGGAAATTATCAAATCATAGAGTATATGCAGTTGTGAATAATAGAAATGCAAATGTATAAATAAAGACTATTAGAATCAAAAGTAAAATAATTTTTTCTTCTATTTTAGTTTTGTTTGATTTAGGAGAAATTGATATTTTTATAGATACTAAGTTATTAACATGTTTTAATTTGAATATAAAGACATTAAAGGATGGTTGGGATGCTGACTTTAGATTAGGTAAAAGAGTAATAGATACTAAGAGTCATGAAAGCATAATCTTAGACTTAGGGAATTTTTATGCCCAAGTTAATTTATATAATTTTAGGCATGGATTGAAACATCATAAATCAATTTTAAACTATTGTATCAATGTGATATATTATTGTAATGATTTGGGTAAATCTATAGAAATATGAGGTCTAATGAAATCAAAAGTGTACAAGTTGTTATTATCTTTACAACTAAATAAAATAGTGTGTAAAGTTTTAAAATTATATTTTGTTCAAATGTAAAAAACTAGACCTATAAAATAATCAAAATTTAAATAATATCTATTTTTACAAGAATTTAATAATAATTATCTAGACAAATTATCTGGTTTACCTCTTAAACATGAATTTGATTTTTATATTTATGTAATGCCATGGGCACACCCTGCATCTAAAGAACTTATCATATAAATGTAGTAGATTTGTAGGAGTTGAAATATCGACTACAATAACTAAAAAATGGTAGTATTAGGCAAAGTGTGTCACTTTGGTGTGCACTAGTGGTCTTTGCAAAAAAAAGGGGATGAAACCTTGTGATTGTTTGTTGACCATCACATACTTAATAAGGCCATCATTAAGAATCATTATCCTTTTCCAAAGATAGATGATATGTTTGATCAAATTAAGGATGAAACTTTATTTTGTAAGATAGAATGGAGATCAGGTTATCACTATTTGAGGATAAAGGAAGAAAATATCCATAAGAATTCTTTTAGAGCTATGCATGGACATTATGAGTTTACAATCATGCCTTTTAGTTTAAATAATGCACATAATGCATTTATGAACTTAATAAATAGTGTATTTAGGGATTTTATAGACAAGTATGTTTTAGTATTCCTTGATGATATATTTTTCTATTTTAATAATGCAATTAAACATGAACAATATTTATGCTTAATGCTACAAAGGATAGGGCATAATAATTTTTTTGGTAAACTATATAATTGTGCTTTATTTCAATTTAAAATCCACTATCTAGGTCATATTATATCTAAATATTGTATTATTATTGATCTAAAAAATATTAAAGATATTCAAGAGTGTCCTACTCATAAAAATGTCTATCAAGTACACAGTTATATGTGACTGGCTAATTATTATAGAAGATTTGTTGAATTTTTATCTAAATTGGCTAACCCAAAAACTTCCTTATAGTGCAAGGGAAAGAAGTCTTTGTCAAATTTAGAATGTGAGCAAGATTTATTGAAGCTTAAAGAGTTATTAACTTTGGTACCTATATTTGTTGTACTGGATCCAAATAGAAAATTTAAAATATGGTTGATACATCTAAAGAAGGCTTGGGTAGCATGTTAAATTTATATGGTTCAGTTATGGATTATGAGTCACAAAAAATGAGTAACCATGAGATTAACTACACCACTCATGACCTTAAGCTTGTTGCCATTGTTCATACTTTAAAATAATGGAAACACTATTTTCTACAAAAACATTTTGAGGTAAAATTTAACCATAATATCTTGGAATATTTGTTTTCCCATGATGATTTAAATACATAGAAACATAAATGGTTGGAATTTTCAAGTAATTTTGATACTAATATTTCATATTTTAAAGGTAAAGAGAATCACGTGGCTAATGCACTTAATCAATGCACATATCTTCTTGTCTTATTTATTCTGCATAATAATTTTAGAATTAAAATATTGTAACAATAGGATTATTATTAGTTATGTTAATATTTAAGTGTAAATTTGGTTGATGAGCCTATTGAAAATATTTTTTTTGACTTTTTTATTGATTCTAATGGTTTAATCAGACATAAAAAATATAATGTATATACCTGAGTCTAATGAATTAAGGAATAATTTACTAAAATAAGTGCATGTAACAACTCATTTTTCTCATCTAGGTATCTCAAAGATGAACCATGAACTATAAATGATGTATGATTGGCATAGAATGAAACATCAAGTTATTGACTTTGTGCTAATATGTTTGGAATGCCAATGTGTAAAAGCTGAAAATTACTATCTAGGAGGATTTTTTTAACCTCATGATGTACTGTGAGTTAAGTGAGATATTATTTATTCATATTTCATAACTAGTTGGACAAAATATAAAAGAAAACATAATAATATTCTAGTTATGATATATAAATTTACCAAAGTTGGTCATTTCACTATTGGAAACTTGACTGATCATGCATTTATGCTTGAATCATGATTTATGAAAGAAATAATATGTCACATGGCATGAATAAAGTTATTATTTCAAATGGAAATAAACTATTTACTTCAATGTTTTGCAAATATTTGATTGCCACTTTTGGTACAAGGTTAAATTTTAGTTTGTCTTATCACATAGAAATAGATGGTAAGATAGAAAGATTAAATCAAGTTGTTGAAGACATGTTAAGAATATATGTTATGGATCAACAAGGTAAATTGGAGGATTATTTACAATTAGTTAAATTTTATTATAATAATACATACCATTCATTTATTAAAATGACCATTTTTGAAGCTTAGTATGGATGCAAGTGTAGAATGTGACTTGGCTGGGAATGTTTAAAAAATGGGATTGTTGTTAGTCCTTATGTTTCATAAGAGTATGATAGGAAAATGAAAGCTATTAGGAAAAATTTAAAGGTTGCATTTGATAGGTAAAAGATTTATACTAATTTAAAAAGGTCTCCACCTAAATTCCAAGTGGGAGATTATTTTTTTGTGTTAGAATTTAGAAAAGTTCAATTAAATTTGGAAAGTATTTTAAATTATCTCCTCTGTTTGTAGGAACCTTTCAAATTTTAGAGAATTAGTCTTGTTCCCTATCAACTAGCCCTTCTTCCTTCCTTGTCTCAGAATCACAATGTGTTTCATGTTACCTTATTGAGAAAGTATATTCATAATATGTCTCATGTTTTGGATTGGAGTCATCTTTATGTTTTGGAAGAGGAAAATATGCAGTTGGATACAGTGAAGATCCTACACCATCGTAGTTTTAAATTGATGAATCATGAGATTTACCAAGTGTTGTTTCAATGGGATCCTTTATTAAAAAGAATTTCTACTTGGGTAGATAAGAGTCTTTTTAGGTAGCATTATCCTTTGCTATTTTGATTGTTAGGATAACTCTTTATAAGTGGGAAAGGATCACATGAGATAGTTTGAATTGCATTTATTTCATATTGTTTATATAGTTAGTTATGAACTATTTGAGACATATTTTTTTGGTTTAGTGTGATATTATAGTTATGTGATCTACATTGATACATTTTATTATTAATTGTTGATATAGTTATTGATACATTTTTCATTATAATATCATATATTCATGCTTAATGAGTATTGATTTACTATTCAATTTAGATGTGTTATTTAAATGTTGTTATTGAATTTATTATATTTAGATGTCCAAATATTGTTGATGACCTATTTTTTTATTATAGGGATACGTAATTGAGATGTGTTATGTTCAAACCTGAAAAACATAGAAACATTGAGAAATATCGTGGATAAATTGAAATAGTAAATTCTATTATAAAAACTGACCTTGGAGGTACTATTGATTAAATCATTTTGTTTTCTTGATTTAAGTGTTGAGTGTTATCATATTAAGTTTTATTTCATTATTGAATTTTTTTTAGTTAGTTTTGATGTTTTTACAATCATTACTTTACTTGATGTTGTCAATTTTGAGACTTCTTAGTTTGCTAAGTTATGATTAATGTTGTGACTATTGATTATTTGTTGATGACATTTAGTCACCAATTGCTCTTGTGTTTATAGACATTTTTTTAACATTAAATCTTTATCACCTTGATTAGATTGTCTTGATGTTATTCATATTTAATATTTTGTATCAATCTATGTTATGGTTGAAGGCACTTGAAAACTATTCTATCTACTTAGTGCTTTAAGGTCTGTCAATTAAATGATTTTAGTTTTAAGACTATTCATTTGTCATGCATTGGTTACTATAGAAAAGTTGGTTTGGATTTGTTCTAAGGTTATAAGGATATGGTGACCCATTTTAGGTCATTAAAAATTAGTTTGATGTTTTTGTTTAATCATTCAACATTAAATTTGTGGCATGGGATTTAATTACCATGCACATGGGTCGATACTCTTCCAAATGGTTTTTAGGTTTTATTTTGGTCATTTTGACTTGTTTTTTGAAGAGCTATGTGCCTTGGGGATAGTTTGCTAAAAATTTTGTCATGATGTCCAAGGGGAATGAAATACAATTTGTGCATGAGGTTTTTTAGGGATCTAGAACTATAGTTAATTAGTTATCTTCTCAACTGTGCAATATTTTAGTAGAGTTAATTAGGGTTCGTTTTGATTTATATGGTTAAGTGGTTTTGGTTGAGGCATGTGGATTTTCAGATTCATGTTTGTCCTAACAATTTAGGATCCTAGAAACAAAGAAAGTCTTCTTCAGAGTTTGATTTCTAGATTCCAAGTAAGTGGTGTTTTTAAAAAAATTAGTTGTATTATTTAATAGTTTTAATGGTGAACTGTTTATTATTTTATCAATACACATTGGAATTTTATTTTTATTGCATTATGTTTTTTATATTTAAAACCCTAACTAGGTATATGGATTTTGTTTGCGGTATTGTCACATGGCAGGCATTGTACAACTTGTCCATAGATGTGTTGGATATAATACTATATGTATTTGTTTGAAATATATGCATTATATTTTCTTATGAATGTAGTGGATGTATATATTATGTATATACATTTCATATTTTTACATTATTTATCTTGGGTTTGTTAGAATTGTTACAGTATTTTAATAATGGTTAAGACTAGGGATTTTATTGAATATGTAGTGTTTTAAATTCATTTAATATATTTGTAGTGTTGTTTATTATTTAAGCTTGATATTTTTTCAAACCCACAACCATAAAATTAGGGGAAATGATGGTTTTGAGTCTCTATAGGGTTCAAAATAGACACAAGGGTTTTGGGGAAAAGTAATATTTTATTATTATTGATTATATTTGAATTTTATTGTATAATTTAGTCATTATTAAACTAATTCAGGTTAATAAAATCTTGTTGGAATTATTGGTATGATTTTTGTAATTATGTTTGAATTAATTCACATTATTATTTATTAACTTACATTTGAAAATTATGATTAGTGGATTATTTCATTGTTATTCTTGCATTATATCATTACAATTGCTATTGAATATTTTTTCTATTTTTAGTAAAGTCTATTTCGGTCAGAATTTGACCTATAGCTTTACATAGGATTTTAAATTATCATTTTTGTTTAGCTAAAGTTATCTTTTTTTGGACATGTTTTTATTTTAATTAATTAATATATATTAAATTAGTATGTGAGGATTATTGCTTGATAAATGTATGGTATAATATTTATAGGCCATATTATATTCTACAAATAGAATATGGATCATAAATCAATGCACTCAATAAAATGAGTTGTAATAGTAATACGGTACCAAGTTAATGGATCTTGGTGAGATAGATTCATGTGGTTAATTTTATATTTATTGTTCCGTTCTTTGTTTAGGTCAAGCTTAGTAAGATTTATTTATCCTTTCTCCACCATTTCTCTACTACCATGATCCATATCCAACTGATGTCTAGGGTGGTCTAAGGGCACTTATGGTTTGGCCCAATGAGGTAGGTTTAACTTTATTACTTTGCATGTGAACTATATTCATATAGTTATTTATCTTAAGTTGTGACAGTTGGATATAAATGAACTAAAATGTTTATGTAATATTTTTTATTCATTATAGTTGTATTTCATTTTGATACAATTAATGTTATGTTATCTTTTATATTTAGCTAAAATTTGTAATATAGGACTATGCTTACGATTTTAGTAGATAATTGGATTATCCATGCATTTTTTTTTATTATTTATATACAAAAGTCCATCCATTCATTAAGACATTTGATAGATAAACATAATTATGAGATTTTAAAATGTACTTTTAGTTATTCTCTTATTTTGGAATTAGTAGATATATCATAAGGTTTTAGAAAGTTATGGCATTCTAGTTACTATATTTTATTTATTCTTAGTTGACTTATAACCTAAAAATGTATTCATAGCTTGGATTATAGTTGTTCATTATTAATTCCATGGCATTGAACTAACTCATTATTTGAGGAGGTAAATAGATGTTTTGGAATCTAGTTATGAAAAAAAATTGTGATTTTTACATGATTCTTTTAATGTCAATGAGTGTATGATAATTGGATAGTAATGTTGGTATGTTATAATTCCATCTCTAAATAAAAATTGAAAGTTAAGTTACCTTGTATGCTTCTTATGAAATTAACATTATTATTGTAAAATATAAGTGATGTTATTCATTAACCAAGTTATTTTTGTTGAGAATTGTAATATTATTGTGATTTGACTTGTGAGTTATGTTAATAAGGAATTTTTAATATCACCTTAATTAAAACTTCATTGATAGATGAATTAATTAATAAGAGTTTAATTGAGACTTCAAAGGAAGACACTAAGATGATAACTTATATGGATTAATAAAATGAAATCCTTGTGTTTATAATTTGGTAAATTAAAAATATTATAATCATCATAGGAAATATGCATGAGTTTGTAATTCTTATTACAATTTCTAATAAGGGTTAAAATACAAGAATTACTTAAATAAAATTGTATAAATATTCTAAAGTCTATTAGAAGATAATCATTTCACTTTGAAATTAACTCCTTAGAATTGAATTATAATGAGATCATATAAATATTATGCATGTGTTGTAACTTGGAAAATAAGAAACTTTGTTGAAGATTTTAATAATTAGGTGGTTATTCCTAACTAAGGCATATTGTTATAAAGGATAAATTGCTCCATGTTTGAACTAATCATTGGAATTATAATATTTATTTTGGTATAAATAAGTATCATTTAAAACATAAGAAAAAGTAAATTCTAATATTAAGTTAAGTAATAAATATATACATAATATAAGGTCATAAAATTATTATAAAGGTTCAATTCTTTGAGAATGACTTTAAAAGCAAAACCTAGTATAAGTGCACTTAGTCTATGGAACTATTAATTGGTATTGAAACCCTTGAACTCATGAGACACTCATATAGGTGATAATTGGAAAGGTAAGGCTATTTTTTAGCCAATGTAATAACCTTAGGCATGCCTTTTTATGTTTTTATACCCTACATGTATAATTATAAGATGTTCCCAAATAGAATATAAGCATGATTGTTGAAACATCTCATTAAGATTGCATAGTTCCTAAAGTAGTTCATGTAAAACCTCATGCCTTTGTTTGCTTGTGAATTCAAAAGTTTTATAAGGCTTTATATTGATTTTGGAAATAGTCCTTTTCCATTTATATTTGTCTACTACTTGTGAATTACTATATATTACTTAAGCAAGCTTAGTATGATGATTCTTTTATTAAATCTAATATCAATTTCTCATTATTTGGTAAACTTTGTTGACTTACCCAATGAGGTATTAATTGTTGAAAATACTATATAGGTACTCGAGTAAGGACATAAACTAGTAAAGACTCCAATAAGAAGGTAAAAGTGAAGTACATAGATAGGAGTCAGTGTGTATGACCACATTAACCCACTTTTATCCAAATAATAAGTGGTAAAAATGTTTTCTAATGAAGTCATTGATGAGTTATGTATTTGGTCTAGTTCATGTTTTGTTTATAACATAACTATGGATTTTAGTATGTGTTTCTTTGTTAAACTTTGGTTGAAACTTTGTTCCATAGTTGTTGTTTTGGTATATATAAAAAAATGTGGTTGTGACACATATGAATAAACACTAAAAACTCACAATGTGAGTGGTGATATAAATCATATACAAGTGGCATGTTTAAGACGTGTACAATTTTGGTTAATTATTCAACAAAGCCATTATCAAGAGATTAAATTAAAATATAATGGAAAAAATATATTCAAAACTTTCAAAATGCCACCTTTCAAATTTAATACTCATGAATAGCGAAATTAAGTTTTTCATCTTGATATTCAAAAATAAGATAAAATAAATATGAATTCATTGCTTAGAGTTCAAATTAAAAAGGATTATAGTGACTAAAATACATTTGGAGAGCACATAAAAGTCCCCATTTATATATTTATCATCTTGGAAATAAATTTTAGTGTGACTAACTAGTAAAAATGTTTGACTAAACAACACCTTATTATCTCTTTTCTTATTAGACACCACAAGTATTTACAGACATCATATTCATTAGAGATGTATTAGGCCTAGGGTTTAGACATTAATGTTCCATTTTTTATGAAGTAGAAAGAATATGGGGCCCTTTTCAAAATAATAAAGCCCTTCCTTTGTATATGTTGATTACTAAGATGATATTGTGGCTCTTAAAAACATGGGAATTCATTAGGAAACTTCAAAACCCTAAGATATTTCCCAATGTATACATTTTTTTCAATGTGTTTTCTAGAAATATATATAAAATAACATTGTCATATCCTCAAAAATAAAAAAATAATTAGAATTTATAATTTTCATGGACATAAAAGGATAATATAAATTTACATGTCCCATAATAGTATATACGTAATCAGTTGTATCAGAATGGATTAATATCCATAACCTAAGGGAAATTCTAAAGAAAATATTTATAAGACCTTCATAATTAGGTAAACATGGACAATGTTAATTAAAATGGAGTTAGGTTATCATGGTTTGAATATGGATTGGCATGGAACTAAATAACACGTCATATGGAGATAACAATAATTCTCATATTAACAAGATTTTGGTGTCATTTTTATCAATGATCATTAATGACAAATAAGTCCCTATCCTAGGGAAAATATTTTCATTTAATTTGATACATGTCATGGGAGTAAGGGATGGATGTAATTTATTATTGATTTACTACATGTTTGAAACCAAATTTATTATTTTTATATTTTACAACATTCCATAGTGGACTCCCATAACTAAGAATATTGTTCACTTAAAAGTTTCTTAGTTATATCCAATCAAGTTTATGACAATTATAAATAAAATTTGGGAATTTTTATGTCCACAAGTATACCAAAAAATTAATGAAATACTAGTTCTAAGTATTTAAAAATAATCATAAAAACATAAGAATCATGGGATCCTTTTGGTATTACCAAATTTTTTTACAATAATCAAAGTTGGATTTTATTCTCTCTTATCATGTTGCCTAGATATGTGCCATAAAAACTCATAGAGTATAAAATTACTTAAAATAATATCCATATATTTTTTCTAATGTGTGAGGATAATAAAAAATATCCATGAACCCATAATTCCATAGAAATTAATTAGGATCATTTTCAAGTTATGTCCCGAATTACATATAGTAGTATCTCATAAGTCTTCCATTAATTTGGATCACCATGACCTAAAATAATGAGATCTTAGGGGCATCCTAAAAGTACATATAATTTTATTAATGGTAAAGGTGTTACTAGTATAAAATAATCACAAAACTCCCCATGAATGGGTGCATATTAATATTTAAAATAATGAAAAGGTGATAAAATGATGTAAACTATCAATATAGTAACCTCACCTCTCAAGTAATAATGACTATTGGATATTGAGGAGAGGCCAAACATATTTAGATCTTATGATTATTATGATAGTATAATTACATAATTAAGTAAGAATATACTATAGATGCTCCCTTCTCCAATAGTTTATCAAACAACAATTCTAATTCAAGACGTAAAATTATCCCTTGTTCCACCTCTTATTCAAATTTACTCTTCTTCTACACAAGTTAAAATTTGTGTATGACCCACTCACTATAATAGACATTGAATAAATAAATGTAACTCCCCCTCATTATTATTTCATGTATCCAAATAGGGTTCCACACACAACACTCCTATCTTGGTATCTTAAGTTGAGGCTTCAACCTTTGTTAGTCTTATATAAATCATTCAGGTGACTAAAGTGTATTATAGGTGGTTGGCTCCAAACTTATACATAGATCCCGCACCAGGTATTTACTCTACCATTTTATTTTTTTATCCAATTTATCACTTAATAATAAGTTTCCCCTCTCTAGTAGTATGACATATGTCCCTCTTTTGTTGGTCACTATGTCAAAATTAATAGAAAATTCCCTTAAAGGGAGGAAAAACTTTAGATAATGGCTAAATTTTTCATATTGGATCCATTTAATTTATATCTCATATCAAATATCACTATTATGAAAGGTTAAAAACTAGTATTATTCATTATATATAAACATAAGTATTTAAATGAAAAAGGTGAAAATTCTTAGCATTATATTGTAAAAATCTGAGTTCTCCTCTCTTAGAGATAAGTAATCCACTCCTTAATAACTAATCATCCCTGCTCCTTAATTTCCATTTCCATTTCCTACCATTTATGTCTTGACATCCACCACATGTATGGATTTAATTATCATTACCCCACTATCACTATTATAATGGACACTCCACTTACTACCATATAATCATTCATGTTGGCCACACCACCCATAACATCAATTATTTCTTTTTCATAGAAGTGAAAATTTTATTGAGATAATATAGCTCATAAAGTCTAATAGGAAGTAAATGATAATATTTTAATAATTGGAGGTTAAACCTAAATTTTAACAATACCTAGGTAAACTCAAGAGAGTTACCTGAATAAATATAACCAAAGGTGAGACTCCTACATTATATAAGATATAATAAGAATTATTTACATTGACAAAAAATGATAACCAAACTAGGTGAGTAAGATGAATTTGTAAAAGACCCTAAGCCTATAGTGGCATCCATATGGAAATTATAAATAAGGTTATCTAACAAATTGGAAAAAAATATGTAAATGATAGAGACTCAAACCAAGGTTGTATTCCCTAATAACATTATTGATGAAGTATATAAATCCTTAGAATTATTGTATGAAATTTTGATTAATAACTACCATGAAAATGTTAAAAGTGTCACTTGATAACAAAGGTTCATATTGTACCAAGAACACATTTACATATGTATTTTAATCTTATAAATTTGACCAAATTGATAAAAAAATGTTTTTCCTCATCTAAAACTAATGAACTATTTAATATTGTTTTATACTATATTTTTTCAATGCACATGAGAACATGTTTGTAGGAATGGTTAGAAGACATGAAAAAAGTAACCAATTATATATAAAATGCAAGAAACATAAATTTTGAATTATTACAAGAAATTAGGATCATCTCATTATTTTATTTAAATTGTGATCTAGTATCCCTTGCATAATTTAATAACAAGTTTTCCAAGTTCATAATATATTTCTAAAGGAATTTTTAAAAGGCCAACCATGTGGAAAACATTAAGGTTATTAACGTAGATAAATATGCCAAGGAAAAAATAAAATGTTCTACTAAAATTGAGGGATCTATCCACATCACATTAACAAACCATGAAATGCTCATAAAAAAAATTATATGTTTCAAGATCAATTAAAACACATGATAATGATAAATTCAAACTATCAAACATTTGCACTTCCTTTTCAAAATTAGAAACCAACTCTTCTAAAGATCCAAAAAAGTCAAGCTAATATGAGAAGGAAAAGATAGTTTTGGATGTGTATTGATTTATTAAAATAAATGTAAATATTGTAATTTTGTAGTTTTTAATTTGAGATTATAAAATATATTTTAGTATATTTATATTAATATGTGACGATTCCCATCTAAAATTACATACTCTTTTTGCATTTACCTCTCAAAGGAGGAATATTTTTGCGATAGAAGCTAAAAATTCTTTGGAAAGTTTAGTAAGTTATATTATTTTTATATTTTTATCAATTCATGAGTAATGCATGTGTTGTTAAATTAGATTCATTAGTATATTAGATTTATGTGTGTGAATTGTAGATTAGTTGAACTGAGTAATAACTAGTTTGACTATTTTATGACTAAAACTTATATCATAACCTTGATTTTTTAATTAATGTGAATTATATGAAATATATCATATATAAAAATAATTTAAATTGTATGTCACATCAAATGTTTTCAAGATAATTCCCTTAAACACCAAATTGTGTTCATATAAATTTGAGTAATAACTAGAGTTGAGTGAACAGTTATTTAAATTATATAATGGATTTTTGAAAACTGATTAGTTTAAAGAAGATATATTTGATAGATCAAGAAAATTTATATTATTCATTACCTTACCTTACTTTATCTTTCATTGTTTTCAATAAAAATATATTTCATACAACATCATTATGTATATCCATTTTCATATAATTTGTCTCACTATTAGTTAGGGATAATAGATTGGTAGTAAATATATTCATAACTAACAACCACTTCATTCAACAATTATTACACCATGTTGTTACATATAAAACCAAATAAATAAAAATTGTACTTATGTAACATGCTATATTCCTAAAAATAGGGAATGTCACCATTAGCCTATTAAGTGGGTCACAAACCTTCATCAATAGGATGGTGCATGAATCAGGGCTAATTTTATTTTTAACATTCACGATACCTTTATAATTATGAGGTAACTTATATGGAGATCATTAATATATTATCCAATTAAAACTCCACATCTATATTATTTATAGTTCAACTATTACATTTATATGAAGCCTAGATCTAAAAAATAAAGACATAGACTCTCACATAGTCAACCAAATTAATCGATTGATCATAATTTTATAATTTTTTCATCAATGGTTTTTTGGATAGTTTGAATGAATATTAATGTCTTGGAAGACATATATGAACTCCCAAGGAGTCATCAAATATGAATCACTTGATTCACTCCCACTGGAGAGAAAATAACAAAATATCACATTACATATTTTAAATTCTCTTAAGCTCTTGAATGTCAAACCCAAATATGTTACTTTTTTAGTTTTAAAATAATAATTGCAAGAAGTTTCTTATTATTATTTCTTAAATCAAACAAAAATAATCCATCCATAATCTAAAAAACATTAAAGCCACTTTCCTAGCATAATTTTGAAAAGTAATAGACCATAATGTCTTATGTTAATAATTTCCTAACATGATAAGATAATCCCATGAGTCCATTAGATATTTAAACAAAATATTTTATAATATGTGCACATGGATTTTACATATGTATATAACCAATGATATTTTGTCCCTAGATATTATAAAAATGTAATGGACCCAATGAAATTTGTGTTCCTCAAATGAGATGCACATGTAAATTTTTAATATAAACATATTTTGAATATATTAACATTAAGATATAATTAAACCCATAAGTATTGATTATTCCAAATTAATCCCAATGCTCAATCCAATTCCAAATGCAAATAAAAACATTCCTTTGCTTAGTCTTCCATAGTTATTAATGTGTTTCCATTAAGACAGGTCACCCAAAATAAATAGCTAAAATTTTTGAGTGATCAAACTACCATAGAAAATTATAACCAAGATATAATTACTATAATTAAAATCATGTAATATATAGCTCAATATTTTATTAAAGGATAACCATATGCAATTCATCAAGTGGTTCAAAATATCATAAATGCATTTTTGAATCAATAAAGATAAGTAAGAAACATAGATGGAGGAAAAAATATTTAAAATACACCTAATGGATAGTTAGTCACCCAAATAATCATCTGAACAATGCTTATCCATCACTAAACATATTCCCAAAAATTAAAATTTCTAAAGTAAATTTACCCAATTAGTGTTTGAGTACAAAACACTACTTAACATGTGACCTTGAGTGTATTTAATTTTTTAACATTTTTAAAAAATTTCAAAAGGATTTGAAATTTTAAGTTGTAGTTATAAACCATTATAGTACAACTATCACCTCAAATTATTCTAATAAATCATCCAACATAGTATGGCCATGATGCTTGAAAGTTTTAGTTTCCCTAATATAAATGATAACAAGCCAATTTAAAACATAAATGAGGTACATGATTTGTAACAATAATAGTAAAACAAGTATGCATTGAGAATAAAAACACACAAAACCCACATGACTTATACACCATCGAAGAATAATATCCTTCCTCCAAATCTAAAGGTAAGGAATGATCACCCACCCTTGAAAGGAAAGGATCATTAACATTTTATTAACACATTATTTTCAAAAAAAATGGTTACAATGTAGTATAGGACACAAATAATATTAAATCAAAGATAATGTTGTATGAACTAGACCATATTATATAACAATGAGACTTATTGTTGAAGTAATTGATTGTAAAACCTACTTCAAACAAAAAAATAACATAACATGAAAATTTAGCAATTCATAAGATCAAAACTGAGGTCCCTCCATTTCTCCTCACCATCATAATTTTTGGGAATCACCTATATAATTTTTTTTATTGATTTAAGATCCTTAGACAACGTCATTCCAATTGGTATTTTCATAATATTACATCTTAGTATACTAAATTTTGATAAAAACATAGTCCAAATAGATAAATCTAAAATAAAATTACTTTATTGTCTATTGAATGTCCATATGGAGTTATCATATGAACATATGATAAAACAATTCTTGATAGACATTTGTTAGACCTTATAAAATTTTGTGTGATGTTATTAAGCCATGATTAGTCCAAAATGCTCAATGAATATATGGATACTTGTTTTTCACATATATGGTGTCCTTGGAGAGGTGTGGAAAATTAGATCAAGTTATAAATGAAACCTAAAATTAAATACATGATACCTAATTAAAATTCATAAAATAGAATTAGTAATTTAGTTTCATCATATATTGGTATTTACATTCTCACTACTAAATATTCTAGTAATGAATAAAAAAACATTAAATTCCATTGGACTACGGACCCTTCACTTTAATGGGGTTTATTGTAAGAAAGGGGATAGTGAAATAATTTATTTTGTTCACCATAAGGGAAAATAATATCTTGCTATATATTTCATTAAAAATTTCTTGCACTAACAATCTTGTTTAATATGAAGCTTTAATCCTTGGTCTATAGTTTTCATTTAGTCATAGTGTGAAATGATTAAAAAAGGATTTAGATTCATAATTTATACTCAAATAGGAAAAAAATAATTTCTAGTATAATTTTTCATACCTGAGGATCCTAGTGCACCATTTGCAAAAAATATTTGATATATTTAGAAGGTATAGTATCTCACTCTATCTAGAAAAGAGAAGTTTTAGAGTTAATAAATGTAAGTTTCAGGGAATATTGTTAAAAAGTAAGGTATTCCATTGAGATAAAACTGGCCAATGTGATTTCAAAAATCTCACTTAACAATAATAAGAAAATTATAATCATTCTTTGGTAAAATTCATTTTTTGTTTTATTGAGATTGTAATACCTTTCAATATGATAATGAAACAAGATGACAAAGTGGAATGGAAAACCCAAGCTAATAAATTATTTCAATAAATTAAATGTGCCATTATTTAAATTCAAATATTTTATCATACATTTTTAAAAAATATGTTAACATATATTATTTTTCATCTGATCGTACCATTGTAGTTATTCTAACATAAAATATGATTAATCAGGACAATCCCATTAAATTCATGATAAAAAAGTTTAAGTATTAAAAACTCAAGTATCATGATATATATAAATAATCATATGATTTGGTTATAACTTTGAAAAAAAATAGACATTATATATTGTTGATGATTAAAATTGCCATGTTTCTAACACCAACAATGGGAAGTTTCAAGAATGTGGGACTTGCAACCTGAAATGACCTCCATATTTTAAAGAAGCTGGCTCTTTTTTATCTCAAATGTAGTATGAGGAAAAGGATATGAATTAAACAGAAACACAAATGTAATGAAAGAAAATCTAACTATGGCAATGTGCCTGAATTTAATTTGACCCTTAATTCTAAGCACAGTGAAGCTATCTTTAAAATTCAATTACATTAAAGAGCAGTCAAGGAATGATCAATGTAAAATATAAGAATAGATAGGATTAAAGGCTCACAGTTTAGACAATTTTGCAATAACATAGAAAATATCAACAAAGGCACAGAACTCAGTCTTCTTATTTATTTTCTAGTTGCATAAAAGGCATAGAAACATGCATAGTTACACAAAATTTCTAACTCAAGAAAATAGAACAAAGGCAAATGACATTATTGGCTATAGCAAGAAAGTCTAAAATCTCTTGATAACAATCTCTCACAAAAAATTCTCTCTATCTTCTGATGATGATTTTAGTGATCTTTGTACCCATATTTATAGCATCAGACTAGCCCCAGATTACCCACACATTCCCAATCCAACGGTCTAACTAAACTCTAATTGAACTGGAAGTGTCTAACAAAGATATTTCTTGGATCTAAAATGTTCCATTTCCCTACAGTTCATTCGATGAAATAGATACACAAGATGTTTCCCACTATGAAATAGGCAAAGACACTTGGTGTGTTTCACTTACTCTAATTGAAAACTTTCTCATTATTCAAAAGGTACCAAAAAATGACACTTGGCATCTTCTAAGGCACTTTACCGAAGACACACGATACTTTTGATGTAACTTATACTCTTTACTATATCTTTACTCAGGAGTATTCCATCTTTGACATCTATCAAAGTCTACTTCTTTAAACTTTAACAATTTATGAAGAATGGGACCCACAACACTTCTCACTTGAACAAATTTAGATAGGAGAATGGGGACAGGTGTCGCTTTCCATGTGTTTTAAACAAATGACACATGGCAAATTACATTTTCTTTATCTAGGGGCACGTGGTGGATTCCGTCGATCTTTAGCTAGACTATAGAAACATTCATGACTCATTTTAGATTCATATAGATGGTGACACTTGGAAACTTCCACTGACTTCAGAAATAAAACTCGAGTCCCACCATAGTCTTTACTTATCGATGAAACAAAGTGAAAATATTTTGGATGTTGACACATGGTGGATTTTGCTTTCTTCAGCTATGGATACGTGGCATCTTCCATTGCTTTTAGAAAAACATATTAAGACCTTCCAAAATTGCCACTTGGCACATTCTACTTGATCCTAAGAAAAGCTTATTGAAAGAAGCTTTCAAAATTCAAAATAAATTTGAAAACATGGAGGCCAACACTTGTCATGCTCCACTGAGTTACCACGAGACACATGGTACATTTTGATTAACTTACAGAGATTATAAAATGTGTCTTGGCCACTAAAACTTGGTAGCTTCCATGTGACTTTGATACTTAGACAAAATATAGGTAGAAGAAACTCACGCCCATGTTTTGTGTCAAAAACTTTATTACCTTAAAAATGAAATGTGTAGGGACAAAACTTGGAGCACACAACTGAAAATCAGAAAATGAAAAATGTAGAGTTTTTTACTCTATAGTTATTGGCAACCTTGAAGACTTTTGAGCCTACTCAAAAATAATAATCCAAAAACTCCCACATGATCAAATGTGACAAAATCCACAAATTTAGTAAGGCTATCTAATAAACAAACCACTCATCATCAGATAATCTCTGCTTATTTTGTAATTTATTGAAGGCTAAATCAAGGTTAATGATATCTTTATGTGAAAAATTCTACAAAATATGAATTGTAGCATTCAATTGAAATTCAAGCTGGGAAACAGAAATCAAAATAGCTTCTACTTCAAGCACTGATGAATCATCTCTTAAACCCTGAAAGACTACCTGATCATTTTGCCTAGCTAACAACAAAGGTTTAATCTCGTCAATCATCAACACCATATTTCTATCAAGAAAAGGGGAGGGAAGACCCAATTGAACTAGATATTCAATGTGTTATTTCATGTCTTTGATTCCTTATTTCACCACATCTAGAAGCTCTTCACATTTAACTGCTATAGAATTGCAATTGAGAACTTCATTCACTCTTTTGGCAGCGATCATTCTATCACTAATCCTTACTGCTGATAATGTTCCATCAGTTGCATCATATAGATTTTGTAGTAGCATTTAAGAGTCAAACACTCTCAAAGAGACAGTGGATAGAGTGGCTTCGACTGAAGTCTCCACCTTTTTGCACAATCTCTATGCATTTAATAGAAAGGTTAAAGAGGGTTTGAGCTGAGTAATCTCCTTAGAGATTCTTTTCCATATTGATACATAAAGCTGCTTAACCAGATTCAAAACCCTTGTATTATTTGGCATATTAGCCAACTCAAGTGTCAATTATTCTATCATTTGTCACTCAAATTGAAGGTGGGCCTGTATAGCAGTGGTATTATTCTACTCATTCAATAGCTTTTTTTGAAGTTAAGTGACTTGTAGAAAGATTTCCTCACATTTTTCCTAAAATGCAACCTTTTCCTACATTAAGGTTGTCACTACATCTTTCACTTGCATTAGCCCCTAATTTTAAAGAATCATTTTGGGCTTGAATATCCTGATGATTCTAAAGAGAAATAGTATCTTGCATTTTTTTGTTGAGACTCTCTATTTCATTATTCTTGGTATTGATTTCTGTAGTCAAACTGCTATAGTTTGCCTTTTCTTGGGCTAGATCAGCCTCCATCTTCTATAGCTTCTTTGATATTTTCAAATAATCTTCAATTATTGTAGAATTGGATTCATTTAGCATCTCAATCTTATCTTGGGGTTTGAAAAGTGACATATCTATTGCCACTGCATTCATTGTGTAATCTTTAGGCTGTATCTGCTCATTTGGCTTGACTATATTAGGTGACAAATGGGTGACCATTAATTGCTTCTCTATTGGGTCAAATTTTGACCTCATATGTGGTGTAGCCACGGCTTTATTATCTTTCATCCTCTTTTTCTCCATCTTGGCTTCTCTAGCCTTCTTAGCAGTATTTGCTTGAGTTTGGAAGGTAGAAGGAGAGGCAATGTGCCCACCCACAAAAGGATAACCTTGTGGCAAGCCATATGGAATAGCCAAATGTTGGCTAGGGGAAATTTGAGGAGGTACTTTCTTTGGGAGAGGGTGAAAAATGAGGCAATGATATGGCCTAAGAATGGATATATGGGGAAAAATGAGAAATGGACATAGTAGAGGTGGTAGGGGATATTATTTGGCTTGACAGAAATGTCACCCCTATAAGAGAAGAGAGAGATTGAGAAGAAGAAGGAAAAACAAAACTTACCTAATGAGCAGTTGAAGTAATCTATGGTTGGTGTTGTGAGGGTTCTTCCATCTCTTATAAATCAAGTTGAAACCTCAACCTCTTATGTTTCCTTGGTGTTTCTTCTTCTGGCTATGCTTCTTTCTCTTCAACATTTACCACTACTGCTAGTGGTGATTCTGTAAAACTGGGAACCCCAAGGGCTGACACTAATGGAGAAGATTTTGGTGGTGAAGATACCACACTCTTTTTTTTTTCAATGGCACTAAGTGATTGGGGCCAAACATTTACAGCTACTATAGCTGAGGTTTGCCCTGGGGTCTACAATGTTTGATTGGATTTTGCTCTAGCTTTTGGCTCTCCACCCTGTGTTTGCAAATTGCTTGTATCAGGGCTACAGATAAGAGATAGATGACATTAATCCTAGAGTTCCTCCCATTTCTCATCTAAATCCACATTTCCAAAAGAGTGAGTTGTCTCACAAATCTCTTGCTTATATCTCCAATAGGCTTCTATCGTCTCAATGTTCAAGTCTTTATTCTTTAATGCCCTTCTTAAACTAGAAGTCATTCTAATTTTAGGATCAAAATCCCTTTGTTTAACATAAAAAGTTTCCCATGGCATGTCTTCTTGAAGGGGAAAATCCATCAATTCTACATAAAAATCAAGAATATCTTCCCTTGGATTTCTTCTATTTTCCCAAAAGGGACAGCCCTCATGCATAATTCTGGCAACAACCTTATTATTCATAACCCATGAAGTTCTAAAACCATTAGGGTCATATCCCAATTTATATTAAATTAAAAAGAAACCCAAGAAGTCTAGCTTTCTTAGCAACACTATCTCAACATCTTTGACCTCTAGGGCCATGTTGTTTGTTACCCATGGAACATCATACATTTTCCTCTTTTTCTTCCCAGAGCCATATTCATTATCTACCATAGACACCTACCTGGTGACCTCTAAAAATGCTAACCTAAGTGTAAAAATCTTAGGTAGCAACACTGGTTCCCCACTAAAACCATGGAATCTAATAATATTATGATGGTATCCAAAAAAGTAATCACAAGGAATAGCACAATTGATCATAAGGCTTGAGACACTTAGAAACAGTCTATTTACAACTAGTTTTGGGCTCAGATAATAGAAATTAGGGGCAACAAAAAGTTCCTAGAATTCATATGGGTCTCTAGTTTTGGACAAGATATGTTTCCATGCATACACAGGAATGGTTCTATGTAAACCAAAGCTTGGGTCATACATATTTAGATGCATGTGTTGGGAAAAGATGCCAGAGTTTTGATACAACATGAGATGAAATAAATAAGAAGAATACCTAAAAATTCCCTTAGATTTGAACTGGGTGAGTTCTTCAACCATTGAATATGCAATCTACTCAGAGAAATCAAGTCGATACTCCTGAGTCTTGTCAATATTTTTCAATCTAAAGAGGATGGCCATTTGTTCTTCATAGATAGTTGTATCTTCTTTCATTCCAAAAATGAAAGCCATCATGGAAAGTGCATCTTGAATAGCTTGTGAAAATTTTACTCTTATTGTTGGTAGTGTCAGCATAGTGGTATCATCATCACCTAATTTCAATTCTAATTTTAGAAACCTCAATTGAGTATTGACATTTGCCCATGTCTTTTGCATTTTGGCAATAGTGGGAAATGTGGCTGTCTTGTCATGATACAGGGCCAACATGTCTCTAATAGCCTTTGGTGTAATTTGCACTATGAATGGACCCTGTTGTATGGTATTTGAGGGCACATGAAATAATTCAAAGCATATTTCAACCAAGTTAGGGCACGGGTGTACACCTGGGGCAATGAATTATGCCAACTGAGAAGTCCATATCCTCATTGTGAATGTTTCATATTGTCAAACCTTAGCCCTCTAAATACAGCTTTGATGTGCCCCTTCTTTGAGAGTTTCACTAGGCTTTTAATGAATTGGGTCTATGATTTCATCTGCAAAATCTTTCACCTTTGCTAGGTCATTTGCATATCCAACTTCAGGGACTCTAGTCTGTGGATAGGTTTTTATAGGTTGTGCAAGGGCTGAAGCATATGATTTGCTTGTAAGAAACTTATCAATGGATTTGTAAATCCTAGAACCTTATTTTGAAGACTATGCTCCCTCCATATCTATATCTATACTTGTAACTAGTGAACTATGGTAACAGGTATGGAGCTTTGCAATAAATAAGAACTTTCACTAAGTAGGCTTTGCTATGAATTGAAATTTATAGATAACAAGGATTTTTAGTAGATGCAAGAATGTTTGAGACACTTTTAAGCTTTATATCTTGTTATGGGGTATTTAATGACCCATCAAGTCCGAAAATGGCATTAAAATCAGATAACCATTAGCAAATCTTAGGAAATCTTCATGGGACAGTGAGTTAGACACGTCATGAAAGTGGGTGCACAAGGTACCTTGGGGAATTTAAGGATTTGGGAGATATTTAATGTGTCGAGAGTTTTGAATTTTTTTAAAAAGACCCTGAGACATGGCTATGTGTTCAAATAACACTTATTTAAAAGAAAGAGCGGGAAAGGAAAATGGGAAAACAAAGCAATAAAGAAAGGGGAAGTATTTAACTATAATACATTAGAGACATAGCTTAACTAAAAAATTTCAAGTATATCCCATTCATAGGAATCTCTTCAAGTCCTCCTTCCATTGTTTCTAGCTCAAATAAATTTTTTTATTTACATGCATGAATTTTATAGGGGCTAGTCCATAATGCTTCAAATTTAGTATGATGACCCGGCTTGCCATCTCTTGCATCCCATTTCAAAATAATTGAGCCTACTTCAAAATGAGGATTTGAAGTCATTTTATCGAATCAATCTTTAATTATTTTCTAATTATTTATTAATGAATCATGTGTTGCATCCTTCTTTTCTTGAACTTCCAAAATTTTAGCAACTCTAACCTGCATGGGGCCATTTTCCTCAATTTCAATATGTTCTAATAGTTGGAGAGCAGGAATCTCCAAGCTTAGGGGTATTACAGGAGGCTTGTCATAGACCAATTCATATGGGGACATTTTTGTCACCTACTTAGGTGTAATTCTATCAGCCCACAATGCTATATTAAGCACTTTATGCCACTCTTTGTGATGATCAGCCCCTATTCTCTTGATGAGTCTAATTAGGTTCTTGTTGGTTGATTTTTCCAAACCATTACCCCAAGGGTAATAATTAGAGGAAGTTTTTAGATATATTACATGCTTTAATGCAAATTTAGATACTTTATACCCTAAAAATGCTTTAGCATTATCTAAAATTATGGTGTGAAGAGCCCCAAAGTGAGTAGTGGTACTCCCTAAAAAATCTAAGATCACATTTTCTATTGCTTCTTTGAGTGGCACTACCTCAGTCCATTTAGTGAAATAATCTGTAGAAGTTAGAATCCATTTTTGACCCATACTAGACACTAGATTTATCATTCTAATGAAGTCAAGACCCCATTGAGCAAAACGTTCATCAAAAATTATAGGAATAAGGGGCATTATTGTATTCCTTCTCATCCCCACATAATATTGACAAGATTGACACTTTTTAACCATTTGATAATAGTCTGTAAATAAAGTAGGCCAAAAATAACTTGTCTCACTTATTTTTATAGTTGTGGTCCTTATAGAAAAATGTCCACCTGAGACTCCATGATGCATTTCATGCAGTAATTTCTTAGCCTCATCTTTCTCTACACATCTTAAAAGTTTGCCATCAGAATTTCTTTTGAAAAGAACATGTTCAATTAAAACAAAATGGACCTCTTGCATCCTATAGTATCTCCTCTTGTTTTGAGGGAGTTCTCTTGGGTAAATCCCATATTTCATAAAATGAATCATGTTTTTGACCTAGGAGTTCTGATCAACCTCTTGTATCCTTAATATAGTGTCCTTTTCCATTTCTAAATCTGTTTCTTCAGGTATCATCTTTTCAAGCTCTTGAGTCATGTATTGGCACAACCCCCTACCTCTGACTAACTTAGTGGGTTTGACCTCTACATCATATTCAAGGATCTTTTTTATCCAATTTGCTCTTTGTTGGTAATTTCACCCTCCATAATGTATTCTCTGACACTTGGGTGAGACACAAGTATCAGAATCTTACTTCCTGATACTATATGCCTAAATTTCTTGAGTGCTTTTACCATAGCATACGCTTATTTCTCCACAAAGTTGTATCTAGTTTCATATTCCCTAAGAGTCCTTGAGAAAAAGGCTATTGGATGTTCTCCCTCTTGTCTATCATCTTTATGTGTTAGAACATCAGCAATACTGAGCTCTCCTCCATAGACATACATTACAAAAGGCTTAGAAAAGTCTAGATTTCTAAGTACTGGGGCCATTGAAATTGCTTTCTTGACCTCTTCAAAGGCTTGCCTTCCTTCTGTAGTCCACTTGAAAACTAGGTCTTTTTTCAACAAGAGTGTCACTGGTCTTACTAAGTCTACAAACTCAGATATGAACCGACTAACAAAATTAATCTTCCCCAAAAAAGATTGAATTGCTTTCTTATTTACTAGTAAGGGCAAGTTCATTATGGCTGCAAACTGTCTGGATCTATAGAAACTCCTCCTTTAGATACTATATGTCCCAATAATTTTCCCTGAGGTACAACTAAGCTACATTTCTTGGGATTCAGGGATATTCCAAATTATTGACATTTCCTAAAAACAAATTCTAAATGATCAAAATGATCAACAACATTCTTGGAAAAAATAGTAAGATCATCAAGATAAATTAGGATGATTTTATTTATAAGTTCCCCAAATGCTACATCCATATCTCTTTAAAAAGTGGCTCTAGCATTTGACAGGCCAAATGGCATCTTAGCATATGCAAATGTTCCCCATTTGATAGTAAAAGTAGTCTTGTATTCATCTTCATTATCCAACAAAATCTAATTGTATCCAGAGAAACCATCTAGCAAGGAAAATCTCTCTGATCCAACCACAGTCTATAAAATTTGTTCCATAGATGGCAAAGGATAGTGATCTTTTAGAGATGCTCTATTCAAGTCTCTAAAATCTACACAGAGTCTTATATCACCATTCTTTTTCTTAACTGGTACTAGATTTGATACCCAGGTTGAGCGTTTGATTGGAAAAATTATTTTAGAATCTAAAAGTTTCTACAACTCATCAACCATTAGAGATTCAATCCTTGGATTTACTGGCCTCTGCTTCTATCTGACTAGCTTAGATCCTTCAGTCAGTTTTATTGTGTGTTGAATGATGTCTCTATTATATCCATGAAGGTATTCATAGCTCTAGGTTATTACTCTATCATATCTTTTGCACAAGTCATTTAGTCTTTCCGTTTCCTCTTGAGTTGCAAAATTTCCAATTTTTTATTTTATCCCTTCACTCACCTCTATTTCAGAATAATTTGCTTTATTTACTTGGAACCTTTTCTTCTCTAGGCCTACATCTTCTGGATCAAATAGGTTTTATAAAGTGATTAAGCCTTTGGGAAGCTTATTATTTTTTAATTATACAACTTGGTCTCCATATGCCTCTTCAATTTTTGGTTGCAATTGATCAGCAAATTCCCCTGATTGTTGGAAGAATGAGAATACCTGGGAATCATTTTAAAATACTTGCCAATTCTCATCATTGTTTGGGATAGTTGGCCTTACTATAAATTTTACTAACTCATTGTTAACTAATAGGCTAGTTACTAGATCAAACTATGAGCCAATCTGTGCCATCCTATCAACTTAAAATTTTTGGGTTCTAGGAACTACTTCAATATTGAAAGCTTCAAAATCTTCTATTAAGGCCCAAATTCTATGTCTATAATATCTCATCCTTACATTTTTGGCTATTGCCTTTTACCTAATTTGCTTAACCACTAATTATGAATCTCCTTTTACTATCAGATTCTTTACTCCCTTTTTCTTGGCTAATATGAGCCCATGTACTAAGGATTCATATTCAGCATCAATATTAGTACAATCAAATTGGAAATGGATAGCTCTTAAAAATTTCTCCCCATTTGGAGAAACAAGACAAATTCCTACTCTATCCCCACTTTCACTTCTAGCCCCATCAAAATTTAAAGTCAAAATTTTTGAATCTTTTTTAGATTCTTGAGTAGTTGGTGTTTCTTCCCTTAAAACATTTGGGATTTCATGGTCTTCATCAAAAATGACATAAGTACCCAGACCAGTAGAGTCATAATTTCCATATGGATCACTATGCATCATAGCTAACAAATAGTTATTTTCCTCTTCTTGGTCATGTTCAGTCCAGTCACCCAACTCTTCAACAAAGACCTTTTCTTCTTTATTCAGCATAGCATGAGCTGCCTCTAATTTTGAGGTTGGTTCATTGGTGATGTGATCCTTAAATAATGGCTCAGATATTATTTTCATCTTTGAACCATATTTGGTTTTTAGGATGAGGTGAGACCAATCAAGTGACATATATCCTCCTATTTTGGCTGTGAAATCCTTGGATAAACATAGGCCAAATACAGGGGGTATATCTATGACTACTACATCTAGATTGACAATTATATTGGGGCAAGTATATAATTGTAATGGAAGTTGTTTAATTCTCCCTATTTTTTGCACTAATTTTCCATCTAGCTACATGACTCCTCTAGTAAGTGGCTCATAATTTATTTTTAAAGTATCAGCTATTTGCTTAGGCATTACTGTAGTACTAGCCCCTGAGTCTATCATCACATTATGCAATAATTTCTTTCCAAATATTAGAGTTAAATAGAAGGGCTCTAGTTTGGATTTACTTACTTCTTTGCATTGTTTAAAAAGGCTATTGTCTTTAGAGGAATTGTGTCCTTGAGCTTTTCTTTATTAGCAAGTCCTTCTTTGGTGCCAATATGTTTAGGCATTGCTTGACCTTGCAGAGCTTCTTGTAACAATGTCTTTTGCTTAGGAATAGCTAATATGTCCCACATTGACACATGTACTAGGGCCCTCCTTAGCTGATCCACCACATTCACTGGTCCTATTGTTTGGGTTCTTGGAAAATAAGGGTACCCTGATTTTTCTTGAACTTGTCTAGGGACTACTTGATTCTGCACTGGCTGATGCACTTCTTGTCTAGCAGCTATGTTTTGATGACTTTGAAATGGAGGAGGTCCCATAACTTCATTATTTGTGACTTCAGGTTGTTCTAGCATCCTTCTTTTTGATCTGGTGAAGTAATCTAATTGTACTACTGGCTTTTTGAAAGTGGAAGCTTCATTCAAGAATACTGATTCTTCATCTTCAACCCATGAAAATAGAGCATTTTTAGGGGCTATTTCTTCTTTTTATTGTAAGGACATCCTTTACATCTGAGCCATTAGGACTAAATTTTGCATACCAGGGGACTGGTAGGCTTGAGTGTTAGAAGTACTTGTAAATTGTCCATCCATTCTTCTTTGGTCTACTACCTTTTATTGTAGATTACCCATGGGATAATATCTAGGTGTATGAGTATTATTACAAGGAAAACACCAGGCATTGGTGTCATCTACATAATTATTCTACCCTTGAACAATCTCTCTATTTGGATTGGGGGGAATAGTCTGTGAGGGTGTAGGGACTGCAACTAATTGGTTTGCTGGCTGAGGGTTATTTTGCCTTTGATGACCTTGATACTAGTTTGGCTATGGTGGAAATCTATTTCTTTGGTATCCTTGATATTGGCATTTAAGATAAGTATTCTACTATCTTTTTATATTAATTAACTCATTATAAAATGTCCTTAAGATGTTCTTGATATCATCCATCTTAGATGACTGGGTAGGGACAAGTTCTTTAGCAAGTTGTTGAGGATATTTATATAACCCAGTCATACGTGGAGATATGGAATTAGGGGTTTTTTGAGGTAAAGGTAAGGTAATCTCTAGAAACATGAGCATGGGAGGCCTTGGGGGCAACTTTTTGGCATCTATTAAATTATTTTTACCTCTGACTGCATAGTCATATGCTTTTGGCAGTGTCTGACCTCCAAGTGACTGAATCATTACTGATATATCTAAATTTAAAGCTTTAAGATAAAAGACTATAGCCATACCTGGTAATGGTCTTGCTGTAGCAAGAATTCTTTCCCAAGTCTTTTGAAATCTTGAATTGAAGTCATTCATTACTTCTTGTGGTGCCCTTTTGATAGTAATCAATTGTTGTAACAAAGAAGAATTATCAACCTTTTCTTCAGATCTTTCAAAGAAAAGATTTCCAAGTTGATCCCATGTAGATATTGTATTTGGTGTCAAGGATATGTAACATTCTAGAGCCTTCCCTTTAAAATAATCTATTAATAGTATTATAGCCACATTATGATGTGTGACCACATGTATAGCACAGACATCAGACAAATCCTATAGATGTTCTTCAGGTTTTTTGAAATCTTGCCCACTAAATTTGGGTAGAGCTTTCAGGGCATTTACTGGAATAGGGTCCCAAGTGGTATTGGGAGGATCAAAGGACTGCCAGTGTTCCAACTTACATAATTCCTTGGGGGTATAGGATCTCCCATATTTACTATTGGTATTGGTATAAACTAATTGACTCTTCATCTTGGACTAGTTATCAAAGGTGGAAAAAGAATACCTGGATTTATAGTAGATTGAGATCTTGTTACTGGTCCACAACTCTGACTCCTTGTAGCTCTCTGGTTCATACTGTCTTGAAAGAAACTTCAAGATGGTGTCCCACTAGGCATGCCAAAAACTATTGATGATTAAAATTGCATTGTTTCTAACACCAATAATGGGAAGTTTCAAGAATGTGGGACTTGCAACCTGAAACGACCTCCAAATTTTAAAGAAGTTGGCTCTTCTTTATCTCAAGTGTATTATGAGGAAAAGGATAGGAATTAAATAGAAACACAAATGCAATGAAATAAAATCTAACTATGGCGATGCACCTGAATTTAATTCAACCATTAATTCTAAGCATGGTGATGCTATCTTTCAAATTCAATTACATTAAAGAGTAGACAAGGCATGATCAATGTAAAAGATAAGAATAGATAAGATCAAAGGATCATAGTTTAGATGATTTTGCAATAACACAAAAAATATCAACAAAAGCACAAAACTCAGTCTTCTTATTTATTTTCTAGTTTCATAAAAGGCACAAAAATATGCACAGTTACACAAACTTTCTAACTCAAGAAAATAGAACAAAGGCAAATGACATTACTGGCTATAGCAAGAAAGTCTAAAATATCTTGATAACAATATCTCATAGAAAATTCTCTCTATCTTTTGATGATGATTTTAGTGATCTCTGCACGCATATTTATAGCATTAGACTAGCCCTAGATTACCTACACGTTCCCAATCCAATGGTCTAACTGAACTCTAACTAAATTGGAATTGTCTAACAAAGATATTTCTTGGATCTGAAATGTTTTGTCTCCATGCAGTTCATTGGATGAAATAGATACATAGGATGCTTTGCACTGTGAAATAGGAAAAGACACTTGGCATGTTTTGCTTACTCTAATTGAAAACTTTCTCATTATTCAAAAGGTACCAGAAAATGACACTTGGCATCTTCTGAGGCACTTTACCAAAGACACACGGCACTTTCCACGTAACTTATACTCTTTACTATATCTTTGCTCAGGAGTATTCTATCTTTGACATTTGTCAAAGTCTACTTCTTCAAACTTTAACAATTTATGGAGAATGGGACCCACATCACTTCTCACTCAAATAGCTTTAAAAATGAGAATGGGGACAGGTGTCACTTTGCACATATTTTAAACAAATGACATGTGGTAGCTTCCATTGATCTTTAGCTAGACTATAGAAACATTCAGGACTCATTCTAGATTCATATAGATGGTGACACTTGGGAACTTCCACTAACTTTAGAAACAAAACCCAGGTCCCACCACAGTCTTTACTTATCGATGAAACAAAGTGAAGATAATTTGGACGTTGACACATGGAAAATTCTACTTTCTTTAGCTATGGATACATGGCATCTTCCATTGCTTTTAGAAAAACATATTGAAACCTTCTGCAATTTTCACTTGGCACCTTCCGCTTGATCTTGAGAAAAAATTATTGAAAGAAGCTTTCAAAACTCAAAATAAATTTGAAAAAATAGAGGCCAACACTTGTCACACTCCACTGAGTTACCATGGGACACGTGGTATATTCTGAGCAACTTACAAAGATTATAAAATGTGTCTCAGCTACTGACACTTGGCAACTTTTGTATGACTTTGATACTTAGACAAAATATAGGTAGAAGAAACTCGTGCCCATGCTCTATGTCAAAAACTTTACTGCCTCAAAATTGAAATGTGTAGGGACAAAACTTGGAGCACACAACTAAAACTCAGAAAATGAAAAATGTAGAGTTTTTTACTCTACATATATTATGTGAAAAAATAATGCCATTGTCCCAAAACCTATTTTAAAATGTGTTGTATACACATAATAAATTTGTTAGCATAATGCAAGTGTTAAAAAATTCAATAAAAGAATAAATTGAATAATAAATAAACTTTAAAATGAGCACCTCTAATTGAGATAAAAATGAAAATAAAATTATACTATTACATTTAGTTACCAAGGTGAAATTGTTCTCCCTTTATCATATATTTTCTCAAATTAGATTGGGATGTAGTTCATAATTTTTAGAGACTAAATCAACAAATTTTAAAATATATCCCCTTGAAATATTGATGTTTTGGATTGATGGTTGGATGATTTGATTCAATATTGGATGAGTTCTATCATATAACTTCGTTGTATGATTTTAGATTGATGGAATGAGGAGAGGGCACCTCATTTATAGGTTTTGTGAACTAATGTGTACCATTGATTTTGTTGGAAGATAAAGGGTGGAGTATGGAAAAATATGGGAGGTTAATGAAGTTGGTTTTGATGTTTAAAGATATTAATTGATGATACATGGGGATGATTTTCCTTATAATAAGGGTTGATTTCATGAGAATTTGGAGAACGAATTTGACATTAGTTTTGTGGGATAGTGTGAGATTCTATAGGGATTTAAGAGTGATGTGACTATATTAAAAAAAAAATTGTAAAACATGAATATTAATAGTTCATGAATTTTTTTATTATGGAAGGAATTATCAAATGATTTGGATTAATTAAGTAATGGAATATGATGTGATTTTTATGGGATTGGGTATGGTTGTGAGATAATGGATTAATTGGATAGGGGTGACAAATAATTAATTGGATAGGGATTTTAGCTCGATATAATATTAATTAAGTATTTAGGTATGATGTTTATGGATATTAGTTAGAATATTAATATGCACCTAAAGTGTCTTTTTTTAGGTGGCTAAAATTTCCCCACTTTCAAAGGTAATTGAGAGACATGATTATAGGTGGAGGAATGAATTTTGAAAGAATGAAGAAGCCTAAAAATATTGGAGGATGAAGACTGGATGATGATGATGATGATGAAGAATGAATGTGATGTTTAGGTATGATACCCCCTTGAGATGTAATCAGGGTATGAATGATATTAATGGGATCTTAAAATGAGAGGAAGGGTTAATGATATAAAAATTTTAAGGTGTGGGTGATGAATAAAAATGGGTTGGGTTATAACAAGTTATGATGATTTGATAATAGGAGTATGATAGGTATGGATGTTTTGGATAAATGATATTAAACCATGGATGATATTAAACCAATCAAGCTAATGCTTACATGATTTTTTTTATGAAGATGTATTGTATTTCCCCAAACACAAACACATGTAGGCCAACATAAGATGTGAACTTGGATTGTGAATAATTTATCCCATTGATAATATCGATGCTTGGTGTGCACTAAAAATGATACATGAAAGTGAGAGGAAGGTGTGAAATTGGATATGGAATTATTTATATTGATGATGATATGCATGATTTATTTTCCAAAATTAAGGATATATGCAAAGGATCAATTTTTTTGAGCTCGGATTGGATGGAAGATTTATTTTCAAGCATAGATAAAATAATTTAAGTGATTGCATGGATTAATGATTGGATGAGCACACTAATGGATGATACATATTTTATAGGTATATATTTATGTAGAAGTATGTGATGACATTATAACAACTTTTAAAATAATAAATAAGGAACAAAAAATGGGAACATGAGAAGGCCTTAGGATTGAATGCAGAATAAATGATGGTGATTTGATCTAGATTGGATTAGGTTGGATCTAATTAGATTTTTTAGGGTTATTAAAATTTTCAATTAAATTGGTTGTAGGACATGGAAAATTGATGTTTTCAAACTTTATCTATGAGGATGATTTTAAGATATGAATATTTAGTTATAATAAATGAATGTTAATAGAGGAAAGGAAAATATAGGAAATGAAATGAAAATGTGGATGGTCATATTAACATCATAAAATACTTGTGAGTTAATGTTTCCTAGATATTCTAAATGGACCTAAAGATGATGTATGTATCCCTCTATGGGATAAATGTGATGAAGAGTGAGGAAGATGACTATATGATTCGATGATGATGTGATCAGATATTGATGGACTGATTAGATTGTTTGTTAGAGGATATGGATGTTAAATGAAGGATATTGATATTTTAAGGGGATATGCCACCATTTTAGCATGTCTCAACATTATTTTAAAATTATATTTCTATTTTTCACATGATAATATACACCATGATGACCTAGTCATAGTGTGTATAAGGATTGATCCTTGATCCAACTAAAAAAAAAATCACCATGATATGAAAAAAATCATGATGTCACTATTGTCATTTGTAGATAAAAGGCCACATAGAGAAATGAACAAGCATCATACAATCATATACAAAGTTTAAAAAATAGATAAATATAAAACATCTTATCACATATGAAGTCAAAATCCATGTGTGAAGGATAAATGATAATGATAGATGATTTTGAAGGAAATTAGATATTCAATTGGGATGTTGTAGAGGGAATAATATATCCCAATGAAGGATGAAACCATGATGTAAAAATGACCAAGGATTTGAGATAGAGTATAGAAATGAATAATGTTAGGGATTTTTTGTAAGAAAAATCACTAAGAGGGGGGTAAATTTTTTTCTTAAAAACATTCATTAGATTCCACTTAATCATATATGAACCATTCAAACAAACATGAACATTTAACAAAGCATATCTAACCATACACATTCATAAAACAAGATAAAACATTGAATATCTATAAAACCCTCAAAGTGAAGAAAAAAAATTGATATTTTAAAATGGAATATATTATTATAATAAAAAAACAATCTTTAGTGAAGCACAAACTCCACATGGAGAACCAACCCCAACTAGTCAAGCACCCACTCAACTAGGCTTTTGTAAGCACCAACCCCTAGATGACTCAAAAGCCACTCAACCACATAAAAAATTTGATCACAGTAAAGAAAACTTATTTATCACACAATAGATGATGATCACATTATTTATCTCTTCTCACTCTTCTATTCATCTCAAACTACCCTATAGGCTTCTTCGCTTAACTAGGTCTCTTCAAGATAGATTAGGTCATATGACCTTTATATTCATCTAAAATACCCATATAAGATATTAATAATAGTTTATCTAAAAACTTATGATGGTATAAAATAAATCCTTCATCTCTTAAATGTATTATTTCCTTCTCTTTCTCTCTCAAAATATCTAACTAGCTAATTAGGCCTATTAGTCCTTGTTCTTATACAATCCTCTATCTCACACACCTCTTGGTTGGACACACACACTTTAACAATTTAATTTAACATATAATAGGTATTATATAATTTTTCATACATTAATAAATCATTACAATATGTTTTCCACAAATTAAAAAACCAAAATTTCATTTAGTCCTTGAGGAGACCTAATTCAATTAGGCCTTTATTAGCACATGCTACCCTTTAATCTATTCAAAACACTTTTAAAATTAAAAAAAGATAGTGATACTTCATATATCACTAAAATATATCCATGATAATCTCATATTATGTCCATGACACTTTTTATCTCATACCACCTCTTGAATCACACCATTAGTATTGTTTACGTTAGGCCTTCACACACACAGTAAGGTCTGTCTTAAACAACTAAAGATTAAAAAATTATTTGGACACATAAACATTATAATTAATCACATAAAAATACCATAAAAATCCTAAAAATCTTCACCAAGTTCATTAAAATTTATAAAATAGGTAAAAAAGACAAAAAAAAATACTCTTGTAACTTGCTCACTTAGAATTGCTAGTTTTCCTCAAAGACTAGTCATGGGGACTTAGACCTCCAACACTTGTATATAAATTTTAAGTGAATTATTATGAATGTATATGAACCTATAACATATAAATACCATATTAAAATATAAAAAATATATTTTATATTAGAAACTATTGGTCTTACAGATCAATTTGATGACCTCACTACACATAGACCTCATTGAGTCAGATAAGCCATTTTTTCTTCATCATTTTCACCACTGTACCTAAATTCCAAGATTTATTAAAAAAATTAATAGGATGTAAAATTCACAAAAAAATATCCATACACTTTTTTTCATCACTCTATCATGATAAAACATTCTTATTCATTTTCTCACTATTGCCTAGGTTTTTGCACTGTTTGCACCATTTGGCCTATTAGCGACTAGATAACTTGGATGACAGGTTTAACATACTTAATGGATATAAAATGTATTTAAAAATTTATGGAAATTAAACATATTCTATACCTTATTATTCTATCCATTATCTCACTATGTCCAATACAATTTTTGACAGCTACAATAATTTCTTTAGGAATAAGCATGTAACTCAACATTTTAAGTCTCCTCTCTCTAACCAATACTACCTAGAGGTACTTGGGAGAGTCCAATACAATATAAAATATATTATCTAAGCATAAAAATCCATTATGGGAAATTTTTATCAACATATTTGACACCAGGCCCTTATTAAAGTTCTAAGAAGGTTTAAACCTCTTTCCATTCTTAATAGTTGCTCATAAAGCATAGCCCCTCTATACAAAAACTAATGCCTAGAATGTTAAGCTAAGAACCTTACAAATATAATATGAATATATTATGTTCCCATGGAAAGTTTTGCTGAGCTAATGAGCATAAGTAAATCTTTCCTAGGTTGGGAACCCTTCATTTTGATCACTTGATAGACCTCCAAAACACTTTCCATTCCTTGTACTTCATACTATGACCTCAAACTACATTAACATACTTTAAATAACATAAATCACCTCTCAAAATTCTTACATAATCTTAAAAACTCTTAAATCTGATCATGACCCTACATTATGCCACATTCTCTCTAATTTCTCTCTAGACCTTGACTTTCAAACCAAATTAGGTCTTAAAAATTACCTTCATAACTCTTTCAATGCATTATCCACCACACTCACATACTCAATCAACCTATCTCATGATTAATCACTGCCATACACCCTTCACATGCCTTGAAAATAGATCATGATACCTCATTAGTCCATCCAGGGTCTAGAAATGGTCTAGGTGTAGACTTGATTTGAAGGTCCTACCCCTATAGGCTCACCCTAAGACTCTCATTACTACTATAATTCCTCACATGATTGTTCAATTAACCTCATACAACCAATCATGCTTGTTGTTGACCAAATTTGTCCTTTTATTCAAATTGGGGTACCCCTAGTAAAAAAAGTGATTTTTAGGTTTATTGTATAAGGGGGTATAATATATTGAAATAAGGTGTTTCATAGGTCAATTAATGTCAATTTATGCTATAATAACTTTGGTCATAGTTCTCTAGGTCTATTTATCATTTTGAGTCATTTTAAGGGGTTAAATATGTTCATTTAATACTTCATATGGGTTTATTAGGAAATTTTAAAGTTAAAAATTCTTATCTCATGTGCCATGTGTCCATAGAGGTCTTAGGAAGCTAAAAAAATTGATAAATTGTAGGTTATGTAGAAGGACAATTTTTTTGAGTAAGAGAGAGATTTGGGAACTTATACAGCCTCCGTAGGAAGTGTTCCACTTGTAAAATGATGAAAAGTGACTCTTAAAATTCTTAAAATTCATATCCACATTTTAATTGATCTGTAAGTTCTATTTTTTACTTAAAATCATTCTGCTCCATCTTTGTCCTTTTTGGCATACTAAAGTGACTAGCAGGTTTTTACTTGGTATAGACAACATAAGTAGTTTCAAAGAAAACTCTCTTGAGGTTGTATTATAAAATAAAAGGCCTTCATTTTAATATTAATAAGTTTGAGAATTATCAAATTTGATTCATGAACCATTTATTTGAAGTTGATTGTGTAATTTTTCTTGTCATTGTATGACCCCTATAAGTTTTAATTAATTGTGAATAAGTCCATACACACCACTTACTTATTTTGAATATATATTATTTTTAATATTCCCCTTCATTTATCCCATTCTTATATTCAAATTTCAAGTTGATTTTATGGGAAACAACCTTCATATTTGTAGACTAGTCTTTTTGAGTACAACACGTAATTCTTCACCGTTTGAAGGATTAATTTTTTATAATGATGGTATTATAGGTTTAATGTGTTTGGATTTATCATGTTTAAATTTTCATTTTGATTTACTTTTTGATCTCACTCCTCAAAATTAACACTCCATGAATTTCATTCATAGTGCACTTTTGCTCACAAGCTACCTACATATCTTTCTCGGTGTCTACATGAGCTTTCAAACTTTGAAATGTGATATAGAAGATTTCCTCAAGGTTTTTCAGACCATAATATATTTTTTGATTTTTAGAGAGTGTAGATATTGGTTAAGGATTCAAGACAATTCCTGTTGTCCACCACATCCTCAAAATTGTGCAGTCAGCCATTAATAAGCAACTTCATGTGTCCTCATAGAAATTTTCATGTTGAGAAGAGGGTTAAAATGAGACAAGAATTGATTATGAAAGGAAACTATTTTTTAATTCTTGATGTTGTATTAAAACTCTTTTAGATATCTAAATATAATGCATTTTTTCTAAATTTGAGTTCACTATTTATACATGGAAACACCTGCCTACAGGTATCACTAGTTGAACATGAAGTACTCATTTAGAGAAGATGGAGCATAAAATGAAGACCTAATTAAGATTTTGAAATTATTTGGAAAGTATGGTGGACATGATGAAAGTTTGAAATTTTCAAATCATTTTGGGAATAGCTTCATGAGGAGATTGACTAAGTTTGAGACCATGTTTCCTAGACTGATGAAACATAGAGCTTAGACATTTTGCCTAAGCCTTAGGACATGGTTGAAAGGAATTTTGAGAAACATAATTTTTTTCCTTATATCCCTATCATAAAGAAAAATCCATATCAAATTTTAATGGATAATAATTAGTGGAGGAGGATATTTTCAAGGTATAAAATGGCCCTAAAAATAATGAATTCTCTCATAGTTATGTACAGTCCTAAGTCCAAAAAAGACCTCCCTTCATCCAAAGTGAAAGCGAGAATATGAACAGAGGAATATGGTTTCAAATGATTAAAATTAACATTCATGGCATAATGATATTTTAAATAGGATGATGTAATGTTCTTTGTTTCCCATGTATTATCAGTCTGTACAATTGGCTTATGTTTAGTCACTTACAACTAGTCTCTAAAGCCTACATACTTCCCTAAGTTCCAAAGGAAAAGTGACAAGTTTCAATATTATGGTTTAACCTTGATAATTTATGTGGAAACTAATTATTATTTATTCCATAAAGGAAGGTAGTATAATATTTTGATCCTCATATAAACCACCTACACATACACCAAACAAGTAAAGCACAATCATAGTCAATAGGGTTACACTTATTTTTGACAAAATCAAGGTGTGTGAGAGTATTGTGAGGTTTTAGATTATAAATGGAATTTATGGAATAAATTTTTAGGTTATAATATTTAATTGGTACCAAACATGATGAGAAACAAACCATAAGCTCCCAAAACCCTTATACACAATCACAACATGATAAACAGTGACCTAAATTGGGGTTTTTAGAATGTGTTAATTATTCAAAGAAAATAAAGGTGAAAAAAATACTAAGTGTATTTTTTAATTTTCAAGGAAAAATCTTCACATAATGATCAGGGTCTTATAGAAAAGCATGTATCTATAATTACCTTCCAAAAGGGTAAACACAACCAAATCTATGTATGACAGTCAGTAGGTGTGTCTCAGTCAAATTAGGAAGGAACTTAGTTAAGGGTCAAAAGGGAATAAAATTTGAATCCAATGTTAATTATTGTGTTTAATTATTATTATGATTAATTTTAAGTATTTTAATACCAAGGCTAAGGCTCAAGTGAACAAATATACACCTATAGTAGAGTAAATTGTCTCATTTAGTAGATAGTAACCTAGGCAAGAAGTTTGAGTACATATTATCCCATTTAAGTGGATGAAGCTATAAATGGATCCTAATTTACCTTTGGAGGTTCATTAAAATTCTATACACCTCATGACCAAGGTCATAATAGATATACATGAGCCTACAGTCACTGTATAAGATTATCACAATAGTTAGGCAGGGAATAAGTAAACTAATGGGGTATTTATGTAATGATTCAAGCCTTAAAAAGATTAAAAGATGTGTTAAAGCTCAATAAAAGTATAAAATAGTGTTAGGTGACTTTATGGGATGAAAATTAGTCATACCAAAATAAAAAAATAGGTCCAAATAACCAATGTGCACCTACAGTTAAGGTTAAAAGGATTGAGATGGACAATGATGTGAGAAGTGTTCCTAAGTAATTATGAAAGGCCATACAAGGTTAAAAAAGGCACAAGAAAGATAATATGTGATCATGGTGGTTTAAATTTTGGTATTACAATATCATTTTCAATCTTAACTAGGAATTTACACATATAGTAGGGATTACTAACAAAGCCACCTATAGTCAGAGAGCTTGAAACAAGGTAGTGGACTCATTTATTTTTGAAGATTAAAAAGAATGGGTAGTATTGATAGAAGTTAACACATGATGAGGAATTAATTTACAATATAATTAGGGTGTGGGTGATATCAAAAAACTATCTTAAGAGTCCAAAAAAATACAAATATAGTCCATGGTCTTAAACCCTGCATAGTCTACTTTTAGAAGGAACTAGTCTTGGATTTTGTAAGTTTGGAGGGTTTAGTCATATGATAAAGGGATAATTTTTTATGTGGATAGTATTCAACACTTAATAAATTCCATAAAATATTCATTTTTCCTTAATTAATATGGGAATTACCCCTATTTTATCTCAAATAGGGGGTACTTCCCCTTAAGCTAATAAGCAGGTAGTCTTGTGAGATAGGATAAAAGAGATGGACTAGAAGCCAAGGAAACCATGCACGATGTTTTGTGAAGTTTTAACATACCTAAGAAAATGTAAATAAACCTCATATGAGAGAGAAAGTAAATAGGGTATTTCATACACCAAGGCTTGCAATCTAACATAGTAGGTAGGACTAGGACCAAACGAAGGGTCAAAACCATTGTTAGCATGGGAAAAGCCTCCCAAAATATAGGATAATGTCTATGGGATTTATATATATGTTCTTGAGCCATTTTTATGCAAATAAACTCATTAAGATAGCTTAAACTCTAAGAGGAATAGGTAGGCCTATGGAGCAAAATTAGGTCTAGTGACCACAAGGTGATGACCTTTTCACTTTAAACAATAGGTTAGCTTCTCAATTGATTGAATAATGTTGGTAGATTCATAATAGAGATGTATGAGATTTTGGAGGTGGATCAAACATCATGAAATCTATTTTTGACTCAATAACAAACTTAGGCCTATGAAAAAAAGGGAAACAAGCTTGATAGGACAATTTTGGATGCTCATATATTTCTTGAGGATATACATGGGAGAAAAATGACTTAGGGGAAGTTAGTGAGGTCTCTGAAAATAAAACTAGTACAATTGGTTGGCAACTTGGACGTCTAACTTTTGCGAATGAAGATTAAGAGGGAAAATAGACCTAAAACCATAATAGACCATTACGAAGGACCAATCTTGGAAAATGGAGTTGGATAGCTACCAAATTAAAATATTTTGTCTATAATGATGATTGGAGGTCTTAGAGGACTCCCCTAGGCTACTTCACAACATGATAAGTTGTATGGAAGTGTATTCATTTTCTCACTCTGTTATGTGTTGTGCGGGATATAGGAAGAGTTAGGAGATAAAACCAAGTTTAAGAGAAATATTGAAACTCATAATAACTCCTCAAATTCATTTCATGTCATGAAAAAACATTTAGGTTCCCCAAGTATGAGTTTCAACTCAACCCATTAAATCTTGCATATTGGACAAGTTAGTGAAGAATATGGAAAACTTTAAGTGGGTTACTTTTAAAGCTTATTTTATGATTCCAAGGACATGGAGGGTCTTGAAACTTGTCATTCAATCATTCCAATGGATTTTCATGATCAACTAAAGCTAATTTGGATGCCAAGTGTACTTGGTGCATGAGAAAGAGGTTTCCTAGAGTACAGGTGATGATGGCTCTCTTCAAGTGATTCTAAAAGAATAGGCATGTAACCAATGAATGAAGATAGATGTTTGAGAGCCTTCCATTCCATTTCAATCATTGGATCTGCCTTGGATTAGTTACAATTCACTCAAATAGGGCTAATCATGAAGTTAGTTTTATGTGCAAGAAAAGGAGTTTTAGGCCACTTTGCAAGATTTTGATCATTTGAGATGACACTTGTAGATCATAATATTTCATGGTTAAACCCACACCCTTATCACATGCACAATTAAATCCTTGTATCATCTTGATATGTATCTTTGTGACCCTTGTACTTTTCTCTTTCTCTCTATCTCTCAAACTCTATAAGAGTTAACCATTTTGGCATTATATTAGATGCTCCACATGAGTATGGTGAATCCTTGATCAAATGTACACATTTTGATCAATAAAATGACTAAGTGTTACCTATTCCATGACTATACTTAGTATCTTTAATTGAATGTCTAATTTTTCTTTAGTGACACTCTTGTTTCCTAAGCATGTTAGCTCATTTTTAGAACCTTTTTGCAGTTGGAAAACTTCTTATTGCAAGGCATGTGAAGTTTTATTGAGATATTTAAAGGATTAAGTGAGTTTTTCTCTTTATTATTTACATTAAAGATATTCCTCTTATCCTAGATGTTTATCTTGACCTCACAATGTAACATTGATGTAAGAAGTTATGGATTGGGAAAGTGTATGTTTGGTTTGTTACTTGGTCTTAAGATTCATATGCATATGGTTGGATGTAATCAATCTATCTAGTGTATCAAACGCATTAGTTTATCTCTATTTTTAGTTTCTTTATCCCTTTTAAACCCTTAAAGTTAGTCTTAGTTGCAATCCTAAGTGGTATATCAAGGGAGCTAGCCCTATCTAAAGACTCTCCTCATTCCCTAGGTTGCCCACAAGCTTAGAGTTGATTCAATTGTGTCACTTGGATGAGGAGTGATTTTCATCTCCTCAAAGGGTACATATCCAAGTAAAAATAGTTTTTGGCATGCCCATTTAGACTATTTTTCCAAGGAGTTGGAGAATTCTTGGTGTGTTCTTCAATTAATCAACCTTTTGAAGGCATCCCAATCAACACCAATGGTGACTCCAAATTGAAGCAGTTGGTTAAGTAGTCCAATTGTACAAAAATTATAAATTTTTGGTATATATTATCATTAATTTGATCAATATTATACCAATGTTCTTCCCTATCAATTTAATCAAACTAATATTGTTCACGGCTTCCCCTAAAATGGCTCTCTTGCTCCTAATCAACCTTGTTGTGGTCATCCTCCCTCTATTCAACCTAAAAATACTATTAGAGAGATAAGACTTGAGTGGTAAAATCAAGTATAAGAATGTGATAGGTTGAATGAGTTAATAGGCATAAATAAGAGCTTTAATATCAATCCTTTGTTCACCAAGATTAACTGAGATATAAAGAGGAATGTTTGGCCAAGCAATCTAAGGTCATCAAATTTATGGAAGAAAGACTATTGAGTTGGAAGAATCAAACTACTCAATGAAACCAACCTTGTATGTCCTCTCCCATCCTTAATTAGCCTATTCCCATATAAATCCAATCCTCTTATGTTCCAAATCTCTTCAAAATGGAAAGTTATTATCAAAAGAAGATTGATAAGTCACTTAGTTTGCCTCATGTGTCTTCTCTTATACCAAGTGATTCATCTTGTACTCATAATATTTTAAATCTTGTAATTTAACACTAAAATAAGATAGATTAAATCTCTAGTGTGCTTAATAAAACCTCTTTTATACCAAGTCAGAACTATCTTAATCAAAATCTCTTATAAATGGATTCCAACAACAAAGGAGGCTAGAAGAATCCTATAGAGATCCCATTCACTCCAAAACCTCAAGTTTTAATCCCTCATATATCCAAGAGTAGCTTATACAACCTAAAAATTAGTATCTGTATCCTCAATCAGCCCCTCATATGTTTATGCATGCTATACCTAGTCTTCCCCAAACTTTTCAACCTCTCCAATCTAACCTCAAGATCCCAAGTTGGAAAATTTCTCATCATGATCCAACTCAAAAGCTGGACTAGATGGATGAGATTATTACCCATCAAGAAGAAAGGGAATTGATTATCATTCCAAGTTGGAGGAGTACTCATCATGTTCCATTCAAAGAGCTTGAGGAAGAAAGAATGGCTAGAAAGAATTTGATGGTCCTGGACAAGGTAGATGAAGCTACCTATCATCCTCAAGAAAAGGTTTTTCAAGTCAATCTAGATAGGAAAATTGAAGAGCTAGAGATGAGAATGAAAATATTGAGCCAAGGAAACATGGATGAGGTTACTAATTTTCCTCAAGAATAAGAAAAAATCAGAATTTCAAGTTGGAATCAAGTGGTTAACTAATGGGAGAAGAATAAAGATGATGAGGTTACAGTATTAAAGGTCAAGAAGAGCTTGTAGCTATTAGAAAGGCCCTTCAAGGTGAACCCACTCATGAAGATACTTTGTAACAATTGTATTATGTCTTTCAATATGAGATACGCAAGTTTTAAATGTCAACATTGGATGATGAACAATGAAAACATGATAAGGCCCATCTCATTTTGTTTGATGAACTTCCTTTTTTCCTTGAGGAAGATAATGATCAATCCATGGAACATGAGTTAGACGCATTTCAAGAACATGTTATTAAGTAGATAGAGACTCTTATGTTTGAGAAAGAAGAGGAGAAATCAGATTGGTTTGGTATAGGCATTGAAGAGGGAGATATTGAGCAAGAAAGTGATGAATTTTGGGATGAATTAAAAGATTATTGTCTCAACTCAAACATCATATAAGCCACCCTTCCTCAAGAGAGTCATGATGAAGTTACAGATCAGTTTGTCAAGCTTCTTGATGAGATAGAGTAGTTGGAGAGAATCCAAAATACATGCCTAGAAGAATATGAGCCAAATCAGCCTTCTAAAAATGAATTGATAGTCATGAAAACCTTGGGAGACTACACTAGCATTGGAAACCATAAAGAGATATGCCTTGAAGATCAAAATGATTATGTGTACATTGGAAACTTTTTTTATGTTGATCCATTTGGAGCTTCTCCAAGAAAGGTGGAAAGTAAGAAGGTTGATTTGCCAAGATTCTACTTCAATAGACCACTTGTTTATCACCATGAGGTTTATTATCATGGAAGAGACCTAAGAAACTTCCCCTTTGATCCAGGAGGGATAAGAACATATCAAGTTAGATTTACATAAGTAGTTTTTTTCTACTTATCGTAAGTGCTTTAGGCACATGTGTGTGTTTATTGTCTTGTTTTGTGTCTGTCTTTACTTTGTGTGGTTGAGGTAGTCATTAGTTGTCTTGTTTTGTGCAAATGTCAAAATTATCTTGTTTGTCTCAATTCCTAGATGACTCCATAGTCACAATGGACTAATAAAGCTATTGGTCTAGTTATTATAGTAGGCATATTACCCTTATGATTCACCAATTTATTGACCAAATTTGACATTTTAGTCAAATTATAGTACCCTTAGTAAAAAACTTGATTTTTAGACCTATAAGTGTGTATAATGTATTTTCATAAGGGCTTTCATAGGTTAATTAATGTCAATTGATGTTATAATAACTTTGGTCATTAGTTCTCTAGGTCCATTTATCATTTTGAGTCATTTTAAGCGGTCAAATAGGTGCATTTAATGCTTTTTACGAGTTTATTGGGAAATGTGCCAATTAAAAATGCTGATTTCATTTTCCATGTGTCTATATAGGTCTTAAGAAGCTAGAAAAACTAACAAATTATAGGTTATGTAGAAGAAAGATAGTTTTCTTGAGTAAAAGAGAGATTTGGGCAATTATATGGCCTCTTTGGAAAGTGTGCCACTTGGAAAATGATTAAAATTGACTCCTAAGATTCCTCATATTCATATACACATTTTAATTGATCTAGAAGTTCTATTTTTTTCCCAAAACCATTTTGCTACATCTTTGTCCTTCTTGGCATACTAAAGTGACTGGAAAAATTTTGCTTGGTACGGTAAAGATAAGTAGTTTCAAGTAAAATTATCTTTAGGGTGTAGTATACACTAAAATTAATTACTTTTAAAAGAAAGAAGTTTGAGAACGAGCAAATTTTCTTTATGAACCATTCATTTGAAGTTGACTATGTAATTTTACTTATCATTATGTGATCCCTATAGGTTTGTATTTATTATGAGAAAGTATGTACAAATTATTTGTTGATTTTTAATCTAGATGATTTTTAATATTACCCCTCATGTATCCCATGGTTTTTTTCATGTTTTATGTTTATTTGATGGGAAAAACACTTCAAATTTGTAGACTAATCATTTTGAGTGTAGCAGGTAGTTCTTCACCATTTAAAGGATTATCTTATTATTATGGTGGTCATAGAGGTTGAATGTGTTTATATTTATCATGTTTAAAATTTAATTTTTATCTCCTTCTTTATCTCACTCCTCAAAAGCAACACTCCTTAAATTGTATTCATAGTGCACTTTTGCTTATAATCTACTTACATATCTTTCTTGGTGTCTATAGGATTTTTCAAATTTTGAAAAGTGATATGGAATCTTTCCTCAAGGTTTTGAAAAAAATAATAATTATTGTGATTTTGAGAGAGAATATATATTGGTTATGGGGTCAAGACAATGCCTTTTGTCCACCACATCCTCAAAATTGCACAGTCAACCATTAATGGGTATCTTTAGGTGTCCTCATGGAAATTTTCAGGTTGAGATGAGGTTTATAATGATCCAAGCCATTGATTATCAAAGGAACCTATTTTTTAATTATTTAGGGTGGCTTAAAACTCTCTTAAATAGCCAACTTCAATGTATATTTTCTAAATTTGAGCTCACTATCTATCGATGGAAACACATACCTATAAGTATCACTAATAGAGCATGAAATACTCATTCAGATAAGATGAATTATAAAATAAAGTACCCTTTGATATTTTGAAGTTGTGTAGAAAGTATGGTCGACATGATGAAAGTATTACATTGTAAAATCAAGTTGGGAATAACCTCATAAGGAGATTTATTGAGTTTAAGACCATGTTCACTAAATTGAGGAAACAAAGAGCTTAGACATTTTTCCTAAGCCTTAAGACATGGTTGAAAGGAATCTTAAGACACCTTAACATTTTGATCTTGTATCCCTATCATAATACAAGAACATTGTCAAGTTGGAAAGGATAATGAGCAGTGGAGGAGGATATTTTCAAGGTCTAAAATGGCCATAAAAACACTAAATTCTCTCAATGTTATCTACAGTCTTGAGTCCAAAAAGGACCTCCCTTCATCCAAAGTGAAAATGAGACTATGTGCATAGGAATATTATTTCAAATGATTCAAATGCACATTCATGGGACAAGTATCTTTGAAAGAGGAGGAATTAATGTTATTTGTTTCCCATGTACTATCAATCCATATAATTAGCTTAGGTTTAGTCACTTACAACCAGTCTCCAAAGCCTACATACTTCCCTACTTGCCAAAGGAAAAGTGACAAGTTTCAAGAGCATGTTTGAACCTTGCTAAGTGATGTGAAAAATATTGAGTATGGAGGTCATAAAGGAATATATTATAATATGTTGATCCTTCATAAAAACCACCTATAAGTACACCAAGTAAGTAAAACACAGTCATAGTCAATAAGGTTACACTTAGTATTGATTAAATCAAGGCATGTGAGAGGATTGTGAGGGTTTGGATTATGAATGGAGGTTATGGAATATTTATGCAAGTTATAATAGTTCATTGATATAATACATGATGAGAGACAAACCTAAAGGGTCCCAAAACACCTGTACATAATCATAATAGGATAAACAGTGAACCAAATTAGGGTTTTGAGAATATATTAATTATTTAAAGCAAATAAAGGTGAAACCAAATACTAAGTGTATTTTATAAGATTCATGGAAACTTATAAAAATCATGGGTAGGGTTTTATATAAAATCATGTACCTACAAGTACCTTTCAAAATGGTAAACATAGTTAAATCTATGTATGATAGTCAGTAGGTTTGTCTTAGTTAAAGTAGGAAGGAACATAGTTAAGGGTCCAAAGGGCATAGAAGGTGAGTCCAAGGTGAATGAATTTTTTGAGTTATTAATAGGATTAAGGGGAAGTATTATAATCCTATTGATAAGACTTAGGTCAAAAAATATACACCTATAATAGAGTAAATTGCCTCATTCAACAGATAGTAACCAAGGTAAGAGGTTTGAGGATATGTTATCCCTTTTAAGGGGATGTAGGTGTAAATGAATGGTAAGTGACCTTTAGAGGTTTATGAAAAGTTTTTACACCTCATGACCTAGGTCCTAGTGGAAATACATGATCTTACAGCCATTTTATAGGATTATCACAATAGTCAGGTAGGGAATAAGTAAACTAATAGGGTATTTAGGTAATGATTCAAGCCTAAACAAGATGAACAGATGGGTCAAATCTAAAAAAAATTATATAGGATTTATAGGTGACTCTAGGGGATGAAAATGAGTCCTCCAAACATGATATCCTAGGACCAAAGAACCAATGTGCACCTATAATTAAGCTTAAGAGTATTGAGATGAACAATGATGTGAGAAATGTGCCTAAGTAGTTATGGAAGGCCATATAAGGTGAAAAAAGGTATAATAAAGATAATAGGAGATCATGGTGGTTTTAATAAGGGTGTTAAAATATCATTTTAAAGCCTAACCAAGCATTTACACTTATAGTAGGGTCACCAACTAAGGCACCTATAGTGAGAGAGATTGAAACAAGCTAGTGGACTCATTTGTTTTTGAAGATTTAGAAACATGGATAGTATTGATAGAAGTTCACACATGATGAGGCATTGAGTGACCATATCAATGGGATGTGGGTGATATCTCCAAACTATCTAAAGAGACCAAAAAAATTCAAATATAGTCCATAATCTTAAACCTTGCATAGTCTACTTTTTGAAGGAACTAGTATTTGATTTTGAATGTTTGGAGGGTCTAGTCATATGATCAGGGGCTACTTTTTTATGTGGAGAGTCCTCAACATTTAACAAATGCCATAAAATATTAACTTTTATTGAGTTAATAGAGTAATTACCCCATATTTTGTCTTATATAGGGGGTTTTGTCTTAGAGATGTATGAGATTTTGGAGGCAGATCAAACATCAAGAAATCTATTTTTGACTTAATAACAAACTTAGGCCTATGAAAACAAGGGAAACAAAATTGATAAGACAATTTTGTATGTTCATATATTTATTGAGGATATGAATGGGAGCTAAATGACTTATGGGAAGTTAGTGAGGTCTTTAAACATCAAACTAGTAAAATTGGTTGGCAACATAGACATCCAACTTTTATGAATGAAGCTTAAGAGGGCAAACAGGCCCAAAACTCTACTAACCATTTCTAAGGACCAGTCTTATAAATTGAATTTGGATAGATACCAAAGTGAAATATTTTTTCTATAATGATTATTTTAGGTTGTATCAAACTCCCCTAAGCTACTTCACACTATGATGAGTTATATGGAATTATATGGATGGGGTAGAAATTGGATTTTTTCACTATTTTGTGTGTTATCTATGATAAAGGAGGATTTAGGAGATGAAAAAAGTATATTAGAAATATTTACACTTATAAAAACTCATAATATTCATTTCATGCCATGAAATAGCACTTATGTGCCTTATCATAGTGTTTCAACTTAGCTAGTCAAATTAGGCATATTAGACAAGATAGTGAAGAAGATGGAAAAATTCAAGTGGGATGTTTCTAAAGATTTTTTGATTATCCAAAGGAAATTTATGGTTTTAAAAATTTTCATTAAATCCATCCCATGGATTTTCATGATCAACTAAAGCTAATTTGGAAGCCATGTGTGCTAGGTGCATGAGAAGGAGGTTTCCTAGAGTGCAAGTGATGATGACTCTCTTCCAAGTCATTCCATAAGACCAAGCATGAAACCAATTCATGGAGAGGAATTTATGAGATAATTATCTTCAATTTAAATAATTGGACCTGCCTTGGATCAGTTATAAGTCAATCAAATAGGCCTAATCATGAAAGTAGATTTTCTGCAAGAAAATTAGTTTTAGGCCACTTTTTAAGAGTTTGATGGTTTGAGATGACACTTTTAGCTCCTTATATTTCATGGTTCATCCCAAATCCTTCTTTCATGCATAATTAATTCCATGTATCATCTTGACAAGTATCTTTGTGACCTTTGGAACTCTCCTCTCTCTCTCTCTCTCTCTCTCTCTCTCTCTCTCTCTCTCTCTCTCTCTCTCTCTCTCTCTCTCTCTCTCTCTCTCTCTCTCTCTCTCTCTCTCTCTCTCTCTCTCTCTCTCTCTCTCTCTAAGAGTTAGCCATTTTGGCATTGCATTGGATGCTCCACTTGATTATGGAAAAGTCATAATAAAATATACATATTTTGATCTATAAAATGAATAATTATTACCTCTTCTATGACTATACTTATTGTGTGTACTTGAATGTTTGATTTTGCTTTAGTCACACTCTTGTTTCCTTATCATGTTATCTCATTCTTCTAAACTTTTTTTAGTTAGAAAACTTATTATTACAGGGTATGTGAAGTGTTATTGAGATATTTCAAGGAATTAGTGATTTTGTCTCTTATAAATGACATTCAAGTCATCTTGTTTATCCTCCTATCCTAGATGTTTATTTTGACCTCACAATGTAACATTGATGTAAGAAGTTATAGATTGGGAAAGTGTATGTTTTGTTTGTTGCTTGGTCTTAAGTGTCATATGCATATGGTTAGATGTAATTAATATATCTTTTGTATCACCTCCTTTATTTTATATTTTATTTTAGTTTATTTCTCTCTTTTCAACCCCCAAATTTAATCTTAGTTGCAATCCTAAGTGGTATATCAAGGGAGCTAGCCCTATCTATGGACTCACCTCATTCTTTAGGCTGCCCAAAATCCTAGAGATTATTATATTATGCCACTTGGATGAATATATATTTTAATCTCCTTAATTTTTTCATATCCAAGTGACATCACCTATGTGCACTCATCTCACCAATACACCAAGTTCATTCTTTCTCACAAGGTCTTTTCATGCCTTGCCTAGGCTTAGGCTACTCAAAGACCTATACCTTCATGTAACCACAAGTAATTTATTTCATAAAAATTGTCTCTTTGTAATTCAAATTATCTTTCATGATAACATCCTTCAGTGAAAACATTCCATCAATGCCATTTGTCATATCAACATACTACTAGCTAGGCACACTCATTTAATAACATCAACCTCATGGAAGATGCACCTTTCACATCAATGACAATCCTAAAAAATATCCCCATTTATCATTTATGTAAACCACTCTCATAAAAATTATCCCTCATTCTTAAATTTCTCCTTATTTGAAATAAATGACAAAGTGATGTTTGTAACTCCTTGGATCATATTGCTTACAACCAAAACACTCAACATACAAAACTATGAGTTAATGAGTCATCATATAAACATGCTCCCATATCTCCATGTATACCTTATCATCACTATTATCCTTCATTTTGAGATAATGAACCACCTAATTATCTCCCCCTAAGCACTTGACTACCTCAGTGACTGTTAAGGGTAGGAAATACACCCAATTCTTATCTTAGGTGATCAAATGTTACTTTTGGAAGTGGCTTGGTCAAAATGTCTACAATATGATCTTGTGTAGAAACATATTTAATATTGACACTTTGGTCACTTACCTACTCTATAATGAAATGATACTTTATCATAATGTGTTTATTACTTAAGTTCATGATAGGGTTCTTTAAGACACTTATTACACTTTTATTGTCATAAGAGATATGACTAGGACTAGCATACTCCACCTTATACTCTTTTAAGGTCTATCTCATCTATAAGACCTAAGTGTAACATGAATTTTCTTCAATGTACTCAGAATCATAATTGGATAATGCTACTGATGGTTGATTTTTTATTATTCATGAAACCAGGCACCAACCTAAGAAAAAACATCCTCCACTAGTACTCTTCCTATCATCTAGACTCCCTACCCAGTCTACATTTATATAGGTTGTGAAATTGAACTCCTTGATCATTGGATACCACAAATCAAACTCCATAGTCCCCTTAATATACTTTAGTATCCTTTTTACTACTTAAAAATGATTTTCCTTTGGATATACTTGAAAACTTCCCATAATACCTACTGCTTCCATGATGTCAAGTTTAGAGATAGTGGTGTATAACAAAATTCCAATGATTAACCTATATGATGTTTAATTGAGCTTTGGATACTCATATTTCTTGCTTAACATACACCCTATGATTATATTTTTACTAAATACCTTGAAAGATTCCATCTCAATCTTCTTCAACATCTCTCTTATGTACTTGGATTATGAAATGAATATACCTTTTTAAGATTGAGTGATTTATAACCAAAGAAATAATGAGTTCCCAACATGGACATCTCAAAATATTTTTTAATCACTTCTACAAAGACCTTGGTTATGTTCTAATTATTTCCACCAAAGATGATGTCATCCACATGGAAAACTACTATAAACTGATGTTCATCTTCTATCTTTATATATAAATTACTATCTATAACTCCTCTTTTGAATCTTTGATTCAATAGATACCTATCCACCCTAGCATACCAAGCTCTAGGATATTTATTTAGACCATAAATAGACTTTTTCAATCTATAAACATAGTCCTTATCACCTGATAGTAATAAATTGTTAGGTTGATCTATGTACACCTCCTCTTTCAAATTGCCATTTAGAAAGGTAGATTTTACATCCATATGGTATACGTTGAGCCATTTGAATCTAACATATACTGGAAACAATTTGATGGCCTCCAATATTGCAATTGGTGCAAAGGTTTCCACAAAGTCTATCCCTTTAACTTGTGCATATCCCTTTCATAACAATCTAGACTTATTCCTAGTGACTTCTCCATCTTCATTCAACTTGTTTCTAAACACACATTTTGTGCCAATAACATTATTGTCTTTAGGCCTAGGAACTAATTCCCAAGTCTCATTCTTATATATTTTGTCTAACTCCTCATTCATATAACCTATCCATAATTTATCTTTGATTTACTATATAAGATTCTTAGGTTCAATCTTAGATAATATACCATCATTCTCATGATTTAGACTACATATCAATATTCTCCTTATTTGCATACCTAAATTTTTATTGCTAATTATTTGAGTTTCTGGATGATCTCTTTAAATTTATCTTGAGGGGATTTTTGACTCCTATCACTCATCAACTTATTCTTCTTCCTTATCAAACTATATAGTTTCCTATTAATTATTGAAGTCTAGATTCTGTAAAGTATCCTTAGATTATGAGTGTGATTTCATTGTCTCATCAATATTCACATTGGTGCTTTTCACTATATTCCATAACCTATTGCTATAACATCTATAGGTTGATCTCATTGATGAGTATCCTAGGAATATAACTTCATCAAATCTAGAATCATACTTTCCTAAGTCTTCATCATCTATTTTGATGAAACACTTACTCCCAAACACTCTAAAGTGTTCCACATTAGGTCTACCTTTCAACATTTTATAAGGAGTCTTGTTTCCATTAGTCCTTATTTATCCTCTATTCAAAATGTAGAATGTAGTGCTTACTACCTCTCTTGAATATTCATTAGATAATATATACTCATTTAGCATAGTTATAGCCATTTATTGAACTATCCTATTCTTTATTTCCTCTACTCCATTATGATGAGGTGTCTTATCTACTGAGAATTGTTTCCTTATTCAATGAACCTCATAGAAGTCATCAAACTCATTGGAATAAACTCTCCTCCTCTATCATATCTTAGGCACTTTATCTTCACATTCTTCTCATTATCAACAAGAGCCTTCAATTCCTTGAACTTATCATGAGATTCTAAGTTTTACTTCAATAATTATACCCAAAACATTCTTATGTACTCATCTCTGAGTAACATGAAGTAGCTATCTCCTTGAATGCTTTGAATTATTATAATCCCAAAGAGATAAATGTGTATTAACTCTAAGGGTTTTGTAGTAGAGTAATCCTTGGACTTAAACCTTCTTCTAGTCTACTTACCATGTTGAAATGCCTTGAAAAGTATGTTTGTAGGTTTGGTGATCTTAGGCATGTTATTCATAGACTTCTTAGTGCTTATCTTGACCAGATTGTCATACTTTACATGACTTAACCTTCTATTCCATAGTTAACTTTCATCCATATTGATCATAAAGCATCTCACCTTCTTAGTATCATTCAAGACATATAGATTGTTCTTAGTCATCTTAACATTGGCAATTAGCCTTCCTAATTTGGATCTCTTTATCTCAAACCCTTTGGCATGAAAGGTTTATGTGTACTTGATTTCATTTTTGAATTACACTAAGAAATTTATGTTTCAAACCTTACACATACAACACATTTTGTGTCTTACTCTTCCCATTATCCAAGCTTAAGATACCCTTTCCAACTATATTGGCATTTGTGTTGTCTCCAAATCTAACTATTCTTGAAGCATTCTTCTTCAGTGAGATGAAATTATTTTCTTCCCCTATCATTTGGCTTAAGAAACCACTATATATATAACATTTCATGTATTCATCTTGAATGTGAAAGGTAGTCTAAGCTAGCATATAATCCTCTTTAGTCTTTTGTTCCTCCTTAGCAAATAATATATCTTGACTCTTTGACTCAGTATGATCAATCCTAACTTGATTTAGCTTCCATACCAATGTTTGACCCTTCTCTTGAATTTTAGGAGCTTAATATATCTTTTTTAATATTGAGGACATTCTAACTCTATTAGAAAAAAAATACTACAATGTGTCCCATATTATGACAACTATAGTTAATAACCTTTCTATACTTACCTCTTGATTGATCACTCCTTTTCTCATGTTCCCATGATAACTTATCCCTTATTGCATCCTTATTACATTGTGATTTATGATTAGTTTTTCCATATTTGTAATCTTGAATGTTTTGATGTCTCAGACTCTTTCTCAAAATTGATTATCTTGTTTATGAGCTCCTCATGATCGACCTTCAAGGAATCTAGCTCTATCTTCAATTGATCATATTCAACTTCATTTGATCTATAGTTTGTATTAACACCTTCTAATTGATTTTCGAGATCATTTATAGTCTTATTTTTATGTTTCAAATCATATAGTGCACTTATTGGATCAGCTTCAAGGTCTAATTTAGCTTCTCCTTCTTCATTGTCATAGTAGAATTCTTCATCATACATATTTTCTTCCTTTTTTAATCATTAGACATCTTGTTCTTCTTAAGATCACCTTCAAGATTTTAGGCTTGTTTTAGGATATGATACCAATTTTCTGAGTCACAATAACTAAGTAGTGGGGATGAAAAATTGTATTCAAAACATTCATTCAATTCCACTTAATAATATATGAACCATCATACAAATATGAACATATAGCAAAGCATATGCAACCATACAAGATATAAAATAAGATAAGACATTACATATGTGAAAAAGCTTTAAGTTGAATAAAACCCACTGATATATAAAAATGGACTATAGTCCTATAATATAAAAACCAATCTTTAGTGAATCCCCAAATCCACATGGATCACCAAACACAACTAGTCAAGCACCCACTCAATTAGGCTTTAGCAAGCACCAACCTATAAGGAGGCACCAAACTCATAGATGACTTAGAATGAACTCAACCACATAAAAATATATATAAACTTTATTAAACCTTGTTTCTCACATAATATATTATGACTACCTTCTTTATCTCTTCTCAATCTTCTATCCCTCTCAAACTACCTTGTAGACTTCTTCACTCAACTAGGTCTCTTCAAGACAAAATAGGTCATATGACCTTGAAATTCATATATAATACCCCATAATATCTTCTTAATAGTGTATATACACACCTTTAATGGTATATTATACCTCCTTTAGATCTTTAATGTTTTATTTCCTTCACTTGCTCTCTCAAAATCTCTAACTAGCCAATTAGGCATGTTAGTCCTTATTCTTATACAATCCTCTAGCTCACACATCTCTTGGTCAGCCATTCACACTTGAAAAATTGTATTAAACTTAAATTAGGTTTTATAACACATTTAATGCATGTATCAATCATTACAATAGGTCAGCAAGGACTTCAAATACCAAAACCTCTTTTAGGCCTTAAGGAAACCTAATTTAATTAGGCCTTTATTAGTACACGTTAGCCTTTGATCTCCTTGAAACACTTTAAAAATAAAAACATGGTAGGAATGACACCAAAATACAACCCCACTAAGATCATATTATTTACATGACACTTTTTAGTTCCAACTACCTCTTGAAGCACACCATTAGTATTGTTTACATTAGGCCTTCACACACATAGAAAGGTTTATCTTGAACAATTGAAGATAACACATTATTTAACCACAAAACCATGATAATAAATAAAATTAAAAAAAAACCATAAAAATTCTATAAAACTTAAGCAAGTACATTATAATTCATCACATATGGAAAAAAATATTCAAAAATATTCTTGTAACTTGCTCACTTAGAACTACCAGTTTTCGTCAAAGATCTGTCATGGTAAATCAAACCTCCAACACTTGTATATAAATTTTAAATGAGTTATTATCAATTTATATGAACATATCACACACACACACACACACACACATATATATAATATTCATATGGTATACTAGAAACTATTGATCTTATCAATTAATTTATTGACCTTACTACACATAGACCTCACTGAGTCAAACAAGCCATTTTAGCTTCATCATTTTCACTACTGTACCTAAATTCCAAGATTTATACCAATAATTAATAAGACATAATTATTTAAAAAATGTATCCATACACTTGGTTTCATCACTCTATCATAAAAACACATTCATATTCATCTTCTCACTACTACCTAGGTTTTTCACTATTTACACCATTTGGCTTGTTAGCGACTGGCTAACTTGGATGACTAGTTTAGAAAAATTGGGGGATACAAATTGTTTATAAAAATTAATGGGAATTAAAAATAATTCTCTAATTTATTACTCTATCCATGTGCTCATTATGTCCAATGCAACTTTTTATAACTACACCAACTTCTTCAGGAATAAACATATAACTCAACATTTTATCTCTCCTCTCTCTAACCAATACCACCTGAACGTATCTAAGAGATTACACTAAAATATCCAATAGATTAATTGAGCATAAAAATCCATTATAGTAATTTTTTTTATCAACATTAGGTCCTTATTATGGCTCTAAAAAGGTTTAATCGTATTTTCATTCTTAACAATCATTCATAAATCATAGCCCCTCAATCCAAAAACTAATCCATAAATTTTTTATCTAGGACCATTCCAAATATACCATGAATATATTAGGTTACCATGAAATTTTTTGATGATCTAATGAGCACAAGAAAATTCTTTTCATGTTGAGAACCCTTCATTTCGAGTACTTAAGAGACCTTCAAGCAAATGTTCATGCCTTGTCCTTCATATTATGACCTAAAAATACATAAAAATACTTGAAATAATTAAAATCATCTCTAAAAATTCTTACATAATCTCAAACACTTTGAAATCAAATCATGACCCCTCAGTAGGCCAGATTTTCTCTTTTTGATCCTAGACCTTGACTTGTAAACCACATTAGGTCTTAAAACTAACCTTCAGGACTCTTTTCATGTATTTTACACATCATTCACATAATCTAGAAACCTAAATCATAATTTATCACTATCGTAAATCCTTCACATTCCTTGAAAATAGATCATGATATCTCATTAGGTTAGGTAGGGTTTAGAAATGGTTTAGGTGTAGACTCAATCTGAAGGTTTAACCCTTATAGGGTCACCCTGAGAATCTCATTAGTGTTATAATGCTACAAATTAATTATCAAGAAACCTCATACATTTAATCATGCCTATATTAACTCATCTCACCAAGACACCAAGATCATAACTTCTCACAAGGTTTCTTCATGCCATGACTAGGCTTAGTCTACTCAAAGACCTATACCTTCATGCAACCATGAGGCATTTTTTTCCTTAAAATTGTCTTTAATGAAAACATCCTTGAATGATAACATTCCATCAACTCCCCTTGTCATATCAACATACTGCCAACTAGGCACACTCTCTCAATGACATCAACCTCATGCAAGATGGACCTTTGACATCGATGATAATCCTTAATAGGATTTTTTTGGGTTTCTATCATTTTTTAGTTTTTTCATTTTATTTTTATTTTTAGGAAATCTATATTTTTTATGATTTTTATTAATTTTTAAAATATTTTTAAATGTTTTTATATTTTTGTATTTTGTGATTTTTAAGGTTTTTTTAATTTTTTTGGAAAAATATATGCAAGGGGTCAATAGTAAATGGAAATTAAGTCTAGAAACAATAATATAAGATGATAGATATGGTATGGATATAGGATTATGTTTTAGATTTAAATACACTAAGAGGGGGTGAATTATTGTTGGTAAATAATCTGATTTAATTTCCAAATCCTTTCAAACCTTTATTCAATTGCCATAAGCATTCATAGAATAAGTCATTCATAATAATGAATAATAGATAAAGCAAGATCATAAAAACAACATAAGATATATGTGGGAAACCCTCTTGGGGAATAAAACACACTATCAAGCCTACAAACACATGGAATTATTTTATTATAAGGTATTACAAACATGAGACTGGTCAAGTACTTCTAGCTAAAATTTAGTGAAACACCTAGTACATAAGGAGCACCTACCCCTAAGATGATCAAGTCCTAATGACCACCTATTATTCAAGTCCTAATTTTTTTTTATTGAAACACCTATTTCATAAGGATAACCTACCATTAATATTATCAAGTATCTATGACCACCTATTGGTATATTCCTTCTGACCTATATGTTGAACACCCTCCTAACACCTATGAAATGAACATCTCTTGATCACTAATTGCCTACAAATATGGTGAAGATACAATGTTTATTATATCTCTTTAAATATGTATTATATATATTCCACACTCTAATTTTCATCTCAAATCAACCACCAAGCTCACAAAGACATCATATATCCGTCACTCACACTTAAGGCATCCAAAACATCTTTTTGGATCACTCTAGAACTCTTCACTCATCCTCAATATTCAAACCTACAAGAGAACTATTATGACTTCATAAATATGACATACATGTCATACATAGTCATCAAACTTAGCTTGTCTATAACCCATCCATTGAGTACCCACCCTTTCTTTTTTCCTTCAATCTTCAACTCTTACACACACCTCTTCTCTCAAGTCTAGAAATCATCATTTTTGATTTCACATTTTATAGAGTATTCATGATTATTATATTATTATTTATATTTTTGACTTGTCTTAACCCTTAAGAAAATTTACATATCTCAATAATATCCTCAAAAGTTAGCCATGATAACTATGGGTCACACATAAGTAGCTACACCTTTTAATTAGGCCTTAGTAGCCCTTATAGGTCTCATGGAGACTTATTCTCCCATTTAGAACTTCATAAAGAAAATTTAAAACATAGGATCACTTAAAAATGCATATATCCACTACACATGACCCCTTTTACATCATAAAATTATCACAATCATCACAACACTCCTTTGATAAAGTCAAATAGATCAATCTTTGACCATATACATAGAATCACCATGAATGAACAAAAAATCAACTTCTAATAATTTTTTCATACTAAATATGGATTATTAAAAGCTCTAAAATAAATAAAAATGATCCTAATAGAGTCTAAAACACTCTCAAATATATTATTTTCATTGAAACATTCAAATACTATCAAAATTACTCTATTACCCTTCTCGGGTTACTTGCAGAACATGAACGAACATAGTCAACTTTAGAGCTCAATAAATTTCACAATACAAACATTTAGACCTTAAAATGAATATTTACATATGAATCTTGAAGTCCTATACAAATTTTATTTTTATGGTAACATAAAATCCTATATAGATATAAATTTATGGCTCAAAAAGTAAGAAATGGTCTTTCTTTCATTAAATTCAAATATTTGAATCCAAATGGTCATAATTAAACCTCGGTCACTTAGAACACATCTCATGCTCTTTGCTCATCTTGCTCAAATCAAAACATCAATATTATTCATAATTATATATAAATTTAACTCAAAATAATCTAATAATCAAACATTAAACCTTGAACATGTTGACCTCATCTTGTGCTTTCTAGTAATCTTGACCACATACGCATAATTAATCTCTACTGAGTAGCCTGGTCTTTATCTTACAACGCTCATTGTTAGATCTTGCTCAAAACTCCCAAGATTATGAAATTTCATACCCTCATGTACCTTATGATCAATTTAATGATATTCCCTTTAATTTTTTCCACTTGGTAGTCTCATGTGCATTATTGACTCTTTAACTTGTCCAACACTATTGATCTTCTAACTGTATGATCATCCACAAATTGTTGATCTTTTATCCAAGATTTATGAATGTGACACATGTCACTCATGAATTTATATTTGAAATATTTATTTTTAAATTAACCATTTATATCCATATGTATAATTAAGTGATCAACATTGGATCTTATATACTAATGACCTTAGACTTCAATGTGATTAAACTTGACGATCTCTGGCTCGACACAGTCTGCAAGAGAAACTTTGAAGATTTATAACTTGATCTAGAAAACACTTATAGATTTAAAAAATTTAAAGGACCTTATTATAAATATAAAAAATATATCAGTTAATTAATTTTACCTTGGCTGACTTTCTAAGTACAAAAAATAAATTCTCAAACTTTTACTTCATCTATATCTGCATGGCATGTAGTGACAATCTAGCTAAGGATGAGAACATAGTAAATATGTCTAAGAGATAAAATTTACCATTTAGTAATTTTTAGTATAATAAATATCATGACCTAATATTTGAACCATATGATCTCCTCACATAGGGAATCTGTATATATATCAAGCTACTCCTATGAGCTTCACACGCGTGAAATAAAACATCATCAATATACCTACACAGATTTTTTTGTCACAGAACCAACTATGCCAAGATGAAAATAATGAATAAATAGATGAATAAAATGAAATTAAATAGGCTCTATAGTAATTCTTGACCTCTTATAGGACCCCTCACACATGAAAAATACTTTAGACCCATCCTTAATCATTATAAAAGTGAATATCAACCAATCTACTTCAAGCATACTAAGACAAACACACTGCACACTTTTTCATTAAAAATTAGACTATAAATACCCTTCATCCACTCACATATAAACCTACATGACATCATTAAAAAGTCTCAAATAATCTCCCCCTTTGTCATTAATGTCAACACCCATCATACAACTCACCTTCCTTCTCTCTCTTCAAACACTCTCACAATAGGAACCTTCTCTACCTTTGACATAATGAAAAAGTGGGAAAAAAATAATATTTATGAAATAAAAATACCACCAATAGGATAGTACCACATTATAAATATGATACAAACTTCCCTTTACCTTGATCTTACCACTTTTTGCCTTGACAACTTCCTCTTGCTACATGCCAACAATCTTCTTCAACCAAGCACTACAACCAATGAAAAAAGAACACCAAAAATTATTAAAATATGATATAAATCACCAATAGACATATGATAGGTATACCCACTAATATATCCTAGCCATTTCACCTCTTGATCATCTTTAGATCTTCACACACCATGAAGAACCAACACACAGGCTTACTAGCCTTTTCTCTAGAGTCATTTCAAGGACCACCATAAAAACTTCATACCACTCAACCAATATAAAACATGATCTAAAAAAACAAAATAAAATAATTTTAAAAACTAATGCCTTTATCTTTTCGATAAGCTGAGCAAAAACATCAAATCTTCACACAAGGCCTATCTAGACTCCTTATAACCTTACTTATAACTTGCAAAGCTGACAACTTTTAGTGGACATACTTTCAAGACCTAAAAATTCATAATTTGATTAATCTCATATTACCCATTAATCAAACTAATTTTCATCACCTATATCCTCCTATAAAACATACTTCCTTCATGAATCTACTAGCTAATCAGGCCTCCATTTTGAAAAAAATTAGAATAATTAAAAAAACACAAACCTTAATATATATATGAAGGTTGATTTGAAAACCCATTTATCCCATTAAACCTATTAATAATACTTATACATAAAATCATAAGGCAAACCACTTTTCTATCATAGCCTAAAACTCTAGAATCTCAAAATAAACAAGGTTAACATATCTCCTTCTAGTCAACATCCACCTATGAAACTTATTACACACTTGGAGACAACCATAACACACTTTTAGGAGAGTATTTGAGCCTTCAAACCTTCTAGATCCTTAACTTCATATACCCTGTATTTTATCTGTAATAAGAAAGATAAACCTAAGAACACATAAAAATCTCCAAAAGGCACAAATAGGATCATCAAGACATAGAACCACCTTAAACACATACAAAATAAGTTCAAAAAACTTTCTAAGCACCAAAATATTGTTTAAATTCCATAAATCTCATTATGCCACCTAAAAACACCCATTTTTATCTTGTAGATGCTACATACATAGCAAAAACATCTTATGACATCACTTTGACCTCATCAAATCACTTCTCCCATCTTGACACACCAAATCCAACTATAAACATTAATATCTTACCTTCTAAGACCTTATAAACAATACCATATCATCACATTATTATCTAATAAAAGGATTTTCTTTAAGAAGCATAGATAAAGATACCCTACTTCACATAGTTCCTTAGAACAATCTGAAATTAGGAGTTGCCCATAACTCATCATATTCCTTCTCTTCCTTAGTCATATGATAATAATAGTTCTTATTCTTCTCCTTAAGCTTAAGAGAAACAAATTTAATATCCACTACAACATTCTCCTTCTCTTTGAAGACTATATTGAAAACACATGCAGATAACATAGATTCATGACATACCTTTTTAGTTGAAGAATCTTCCTTACAATTTGAAACCTCATCACTAGGTATTGAAAACTGATGTTTTTTTCATAAAAATTGCTCATCTATAATCATATGTTTACTTAAATACATACACACCTCAGAACTAACCTCAACCAACACCTTGGTATTCTGCTTAAGCTTGGTATCTTCATTTACAACATGAGCAGATAATGAGAGCTCTTGGGACTCTCTAACTTATATAGAATTATCTGTCATAGAAAACATATTACTTGGACCTATATACTCATCATGACTTACACTTACCACCTTTGGTTTCCTTGAGTTAACTTTCCTTCTCTCTTGCACTCTTAGATCCTGATCAAAGCTATTTTATTTTTTAGGCCTTTGATTGCAAAAACTACAAATGTGACCTCTTTATTGATAGTTGAAGCACACTATACCTTTTCTAAGAAGCTTATCTTGCCTTTCTTGATTATAAAAAAATATTATAATATTTCAATTCTTTTGACAATTGAAACAAACTACTCTTTGTGAAGAAGACTCACCTTGGCTTACCTTATTTGGATAATGCTTAGAAAAATGTCTCTCATCAAGATAGTTGAAGAACTTAACTTTTTTCACACCTTTTTACTAATGACCCCCATCATATTTCTATGCAAACTTATTTCCAATAGGTCGCTTCCATTCTCTATCTCTATTCCCAAATTAATTACATGTGTAACAATAACCATTAAACTTGCATACCTCATGCCATTTGTTTGTTTGATATGATTTTTCCTCACTCTAATTGCATCTCCATTCCTTTAATAATTTTTGATCGTCAAACTCTAATTTTCATTAGTCTCATCTTGTCTTGATTTGCATTTTCTAGTTCTTCTTTATATCCAAGACTAGTTATATCATTTTCATGCTTTTGACCACTCAAAATATTGTGTAGATCACTTAAGATCTTTTTAAATATCACAAATGACTTCATCTTACTAGATTTATTCTCTAACATAGATTTTAATGACTCATTTTCAACTACATACCTTAAACATTAATCTTCTCTAGTTTTTAAGCTTGTAGATAGGATTTTTAATTAACAATTAAGATGCTTGGCTATATCTTCATGCTCCTTGGTGTCTTCATTCATTATTGCCTCAAACACACTAAAATTTTCTTCATAGTCATTGATTTGAGACTTCATCTTATTTTTAATCTTCTTTTCAATCTTCATTTCTTCAAGATCATTCATCAATTTAATTTCATAGTCCACCTCATCTTTATCATCATCTGAATCACTCCAAGTTGACTCCTTTTCATATGATAAAATTACTTCCTCAACCATGAAAAGGTATTCATATTAAACATGAACATCATATTCATGATCATACTCTGAGTCACTATCTTCAATCTCATCTAATGATCTACAATATTCTTTGGTGTAGAGACTCTTCTTGTCTTTGAAGTACTTCTTCTTGTTGTCAAACATTCTGAATCCCTTCTTGATTTTATGAAACATGAATGATCTCTTTACATCATGATGACCTTGACCATGATCTTCATCATCATTATTATTATGGTTATGAGGTCACTTGTTATAAAAATGTCTTACTTCTCCACAATTGAAGCATTTGAAGGGTAGTTTACCATTATACTTGCCTGACCCTATTTTCAATTTCCTTGTAAATAAAATAATTAGTTCATATTCATCAATATCATATATGTCATTATCCTTGAGTTTTTTACCATGTAACTTATTCTTTGTCATCGTTTCTATCTTGAATTTTTCATCCTTCTTTGGTGATATATCATCATGTGCTCTCATCTGATAGGTAGTAAGGATACCATGTAATTCATCCATCTTTAACTAAGTAAGATCATGATTTTATTCTATATTAGATACTTTAGAATAAAACTTGAGATATAGACACCTTAATACCTTTTCAACTATAGTAGCTTCTTTAAGCTTCTCTCCAAGACCTATGCTAATGTTCATAATATCATCAACTCTTTATAGAAAGGATGACACAACATCTTATTCCTTCATCTTAAAACTCTAAAATTATCTTTGATGAGTCTATAATTTTTCCAACTTAACCTTTGAATCTCCTTCATAAATAGCCTTAAATTTATCCCACATTTCCTTGGTATATATATAATGGATCACCTAGGTGTATTTAGTCTTTAAAAGACCACAAGTGATAGCATTCATTACCTTAGAATTGTTCTCAAACAACTTCTTATATGCAACACTAGATAGAGCAATAGTAGGTGTAGAATAACCATCACAATAGATTACCAAGTGTCAAACCCTAGGTACATGATGTAGGTCCTCATCATCACACTCCAAAAAATATAATTGGATCCATTAAACATTGGTGCTTGGTTAGTGGAAAAGCCTCCTTGCATTTGATGGCTACCCATATTATACCTTGGATCTCCTTTAAGATGCCAAGCCTTTATGAAAGGACCTTCTCTGATACCAATTATTAGAGGTAAAATCCATTGAGAGAGGGGAATTAATCAATGGTGAAAAATAATCCAATTCAATTTCTAAATCCTTTCAAACCCTTATTCAATTACCACAAGCATTCATAGAATATACAAGTCATTCATAACACTGAATAATAGATTATGTAAGATCATACACACAACACAAAATTTATGTGGGAAACCCTCTTAGGGAATAAAACCCACTCTTAATCCTATAAAAACATGGACTACTTATCTTTTAAGGTATTTCAAACATGATACTGGTTAAGTCCTAATTAAAATTTAGTGAAACACCTATTTCACAAGGAACACCTACCCTTAGGATGATCAATTCCTTTTGACCACCTATTGGACAAGTTATTATGACCAGATTTAGTGAAACACCTATTTCACAAAGATCACATACCCCTAAGATGATCAAGTCCTTATAACCATGTATTGGTCAAGTCCTTCTAAAATAGATTTTGAGCACCCTCCCAATAACTATGAAATGAACATCTCTTGATCATTGATTGCCTGACAATTTGATGGAGATATAATTTATATCATCTCTCTTTAACTATACACACTAGATAGTCCAAACTTTTATATACCTCTCAAATCAACCAATAATCTCACATAAACATCATCTATCCTTCACTCACACTCAAGACATCAAAAATATCCTTTTAGACCACTCTAGACCTCTTCACTCATCCTCAATATTAAAACCTACAAGAGCACTATTTTGACATTAGAAATATGACCTACAAGTCATACACATATTCATATTTATCTTCTATAAAACCCATCCATTGGGAACCCACCCTTTCTTCTTTATTTCACTCTTCAACTCTTACACACACATCTTCTCTCAAGTCTCTCAAGTCTAGAAATCATCATATTTGATTTCACATTTTATAGAGTCATCATGACTATTATCTTCTTATTCATATTTTAGACTTGTATTAACCCTTAATACATCTTACATATCTCAATACTATACTCATAGGTTGGCCATATCAACTATGGGTCACGCTTACGTACCTATGCCTTTGAATTAGGCCTTAATAGCCCTTATAGGTCTCATGGAGACTTATTCCCTCATTTAGCACTCCATTGAAAAAATTAGAAACATAAGACTAATTGAAAATACTTAGGTACAATACACATTATCCCTTTGACATCCTTAAATGTTCACAGTCATCATAACACTCCTCTGTTAAAGCCAAATAGATCAATTTTTGACCATATACATAGAAACACCATGAATGAATAAATAGTCAACTTATAATCATTTGCACATAATAAACATGGATTGGTCAAACTTAAAAAATCCATAAAAATGATCCTCATGGAGCCTATAACACTATCCAATATCTCAATCCCATTGAAACATTCAACTACCATCAGAATAAATATATTACCCTTCTCAGGTTACTTGTAGAGTATTAATGAACACATAATGAACTTTGGATCCCAATAACTTTTACTATACAAACATTTAGACCTTAAAATGAATATTTCAAGATGTTCCTTGAGGTAATCTACATATTTTATTTTTAATACAACATCAAATTATGTATAGATAAAAATTTATGGCTCAAAAACTAAGCAATGGTCTTTCCTTCATTAAATTCAAATATTTAAATCCAAATGGTCATAGTTAAAACTCAATCACTTAAAGAACATCTCGTTCTCTTCTCTCAACTCACTAAAATCTCACCATCGATCTTATTTAAGAGTATATCAAACTTTAACTCATAGTGATCAACTATCCAAATGTTAAAACTCAAACATGTTAACCTCATCTCATGTTTTATGGCAATGTTGACCACATACACACCATCAACCTCTACTAAGTAGCCTGATCTTTATCTTGCAATGATCACCATTAGATATTTCTTAGAACTCCTAAAATTATGAAAATTTGCACCGTCACATGCCTTATTATAACATTATTGATAGTCCCTTGTGCTTATACCACTTGGCAATCTCTCATGAACTATCGACTCTTTGACTTGTCCCACACCACTGATCTCTTGACTACATGATCATTCATGAATCATTGATATTTTATCCAAGATATGTGAATGTGAGACATGTCACTCATGCATTCATATTTGACATATTTAATTTTACACACACCATTTATATCCATATGTTCAATTAATCACGCACCATTGGATCTTCTACACCAATGACCTTAGACTTCAATGCGATTAAATTTGACAGTCTCTAGCCTGACACAGTCTACAAGAGAAAATTTGAAGCTTTTTAACTTGAGTTATAAAACACTTCAAGATTCCAAATTTTTAGGGACCTTATTATCACTATATACAATATCTCCATAAAATATTTTGACGTTGTTTGACTTTATAAGTACTAAAAATATATACTCAAACATACTGGCTCATCCATATCTGCATGATGTGTAGTGATGGTTTGGCTAAGTATTGGAACATAGTAAATCTCTCTGAGAGGCCAAATTTTCCCCTTAATTTTTATTGTGCTCAATTTCATGACTTAAAATTTTAACCATATAATCTCCTCACATAGGGGAATCCATCCATATATCAATCCAATCCTGAAACCTTCATACATATGAAATAAAATGTCATTAATATGCCTACTCAGATTTTTTTATCAAAGAACCAGCTATGCCAAGATGAACATAATAAAGAGCTAGATGAATACCATTAACTTTTATATGATATCCAATCATCCTTAACCTCTAATATGACCCCTCACAAATGCTCAATACTTCAAACACATCCCTAATCATGCCAAAACTAAAGATCAACCAAGCCTACTTCAAGCATAATAGGATAAACACACTACACACTTTGTCATTGACACTTAGACTATCAAGACACTTCATCCACTCACTTGTAAATGTCCATAACATGACTGGAAACTCTCCATGATGATGTTCGAGGGATAATGAGGGATTATCTTAAGGTTATTAGTGGTGGGAATAGATGGATATGGATGGATTAGGGATATTTGAGGACCATGTCATGTGGGAACCAAGTTTACAGTATATAAAGTGTCATTTAGAGGATATACCAAGATATTTCCAAAAATAAGAATTAAAATATATTCCACTTCCTTATCAATGGCAAGATGAAAATATGGTTATGATAGGATGTATAAGGGGATAGTGTAGGATGTTTAGGATGGATAAAGATGGTTTTATGAGGAGGATTTATATGGGTAAAATGTTTTATAGATAGGATGGATTTTAATGTGGATGGGGTTTCCCCTAAGTGTCAAGGTACTTATAGATAATGGGTTGTTTCTACATAATAAGAGGAAATGAGTTTTCATCATAGTACTTTCCCAATGCATCATAGAAATGGTTTTCACTATTGGATGAATCATTTCAATTTATTTTTTTATTTTATTTATTTATTTAATATTTTTATTCATATTTATGCCATCTCAACTTATTAGAGGATTTGGAGATGCATGATGCTATCCCCTTTGATATTTAACACATTCATGTTTTAGATATATTTTATGCTAAGATAATGGTTTTTATGTGGAAGTGATTTATGACATTGTGATATACATTTACTATTGATTATGATTCATATGAACCAATTAGTAAGGTTTCATCATAACTCATATGAAAGAGAGTGCTACCAGGTAGGGTAAATTATGATAATCATTACATTAAGGATCAAATTTGATGTTGGTGTACATTATTTATATCAAGTATATGATTGTGAATGGAGGCATAAATTTACAATGGCAAAGGTAAATTGTGATTAATAATAACTCACACCATTATTGATTCTATATGCTCTTTTCATGTTTTTTGTGACATGATTTTGGATGTTGATGGGTTAAAAACATTTAAAATTTCCCAAAAGAGGAAAATGAGTTATTTTTACTAGTTAAGCCTTAGATTTGTTGTAATTTGGATAATTTTTGGATTATTATATGTGTCGATATTAATTTTAATGATTCCTTCATTAGTTGATATAGAATAAAATCACTCTTATATTGGTTCCTCAAAGAGGGTTACACCACTAGAGTATTCTATACTTTTAGGATTTTGATTTTGATTGTATAATAGCACCTCAAAGAGGTCTTCACTATGAGATATGGATTTTTTAATTTTTTGACTGTTTAACATATTTTAATGGGGGAAATTCTCCTATTATTTTAGATATTTTGGTGGATTAAAGCTAGTGTTGCGTAAGTCACTATTCTCTTCTAAATGGATGTCTTGGATCCCCATCAAATATACAATTAATGTGTCACTATAAAATATGTCTAATAATGTGTTATTTCTAGTCTTAATCAATGGGTGTAGAATATTAAACATCCAAATAAGGGAAATGAATGGTGGTGTAAAAATGATCAATGATGTTGATAGAAGGATTAAAGGAAACATGATATTTTTAGAGTCTACTAAGATAACTTGATTCTATGATAATTAAATATCCCTCAATAATCATAGAAGGATAATTGATGCCTTCATATTAATATACAGGAGGTGTCTAATCAATGTCATGAGATATTGATGTTGATTTTAATGTTGATGCTAGTGGTGAGTTTGATTTGTGATTTCATGTTTATACTGATGGTGATTTTTATTTTGATGTAGATGTTGATGTTGATTGTGAGTTTCATTCTAAATTTTATGTCGATGTTGATGGTAATATTGGTTTTGATCTAGTTTTACCATTTATAATAATATATATTGAGGATGTGGCCACATGAAGAGTTTATTTGATTGTGTTTTTCATAAGTACCTATTACACTTTTCACTTGGAAATTATGGATTTAGGACAAAGGGATTTATATAAATGGGGGATTTTATGTGATAGGTAAGAGATATAATACTAGTCAATGATGGAGGCTTCAGAGTTGGGCTCATTGAATAAGGGCTCATCAATGATGGTTGGATTGATGATAGGATAATCAAAGATAGGTATATGGTCATAAACAAACTCATTAAAGTGATACCCATATAAAATTGGTTATTTGAAAAAATTAATTTTATGGAATATGGTTTGATTATCTTGACTTTTATTTAAAATTAGAGGAGTTTGATCATGATATAGATATGAGTAATAGAATCTCCCCATTTGTTAATCCTCAGAAGTGGATGATTTTGGTTTTATTTCATTTTACCTATGGTAAATCAAATAATAGATATAAATATTTGAATTTTAGTATATATTAACATAATATACCTATATATGATGATACTCACATTATTAACCTTCACTATACAACTTAGGTTTGTGTTTTCTCTCATCAAAATACTTGGTGTGCAGATACACAATCATATTTTCAATGATTAGTTAGTATACTATTGATTTCAAGTATTATTTGAGAGGATTATATTGTCCTCATTTAAATACCTATTTTTATGTAGATAGACTCAACTCTTATTTACATGAGGATATTTGGAGAGGTGATGTAAGTAAACAACATGATTTTTGGGTTTATTATGGATTTACGATCAGATGTATGTTGGATGTTTATTTGTTTAGATATTCTTGGATTGGTTAGATTAGGTCAAGTATTCTTTGAATTTAATATATGGGTGAGAAAATGGATATCCATTTGTTAGTATGATGGAGGATCTCATGATCAAGAATATAGCTAGTAGATGACATATTTTTTGAGATTATCTATCACATGCACTAGGGGTAAGAAGATTTTGATATCGATAGGTTTAAATTTTTTTACTTAGGATGTAACTAAGCCTATGATATTTTATTCTATAAGGATTTATAAATTTTTTTAATGAGCTATGAAAATATATCATATTTATTTTAAAATAGGTATTGTTCAAAGTGGGCTCTATCTAGAACTATTTTGGGCACCATGGATCTAGATGGGAGAAGTAATGGATGTTGTGATGTCATTAGTCCCAATATACATGTGATAGACATTTAATGGAAATAAGGGGTAAGGATTGGTTGATGTTTGGACTTATCAATATATGATTCAGATTGATTTGGATTGATGCTCAACTTTGGGATTAATTTGTTTTGGATGATTTAATTTTGATAATGATTTAGTTGAAGATGGATTTGGATTATGTCAATGGATTGAATTGATTTGAATTTTGACGTTGTGATTTTAGATTTTATTTTTGGATTAAGATTAGATTAATAATTATATTGACTAGGATTAAACTTTGACTATATATTTATGATAATAGTCGGTGTAACCTAAATAAATCAAATGACTTAATCTGATTTTAGACATTAGATTTTAATTGACCAAGTCATATTTATTTTAACTAGATGTTTGACATTGATAATGTTGGACATATGATTTGAACTTGGGTTGATCTCATTGAATTCTAATGTTATTGAATATGTATATTTGAATTAGGATCATTTGAATTTTATATATTTAACTTTAGACGTTTAACATTAAGTGTTGGACTTTAGATGTTTTTTTATTGGACATTAGTTTTCCTTTTGAAGTTGATTTTTTTTACTCTTGAATTGATTTGAATTGGAATTTGTTTGATTTTTAGAAAAAGTTCTAGTACTAGTTTATCACACAATGGAATAATAAAATTAAACAACACAAACCTAAATTATTTAGTTAGGTGTGTAAAATAACTAATGGCCCTCCTCTATACATTCTGTATAATGTGGTGAGTGATATTTAGTGAATAATTATCCAATCCATACACCATTTTTAGATTATATATCTATGAGATCTTACTAATGATATAAGACCTGGTTGATGGGGTTTCCCTTAATATACCATTTGGTATGGTGAGGACCAAGTCTATGGAAGAGGAAGTTTAATGGTATCAAAATAAATGGAATACTAATATGTGATTACTCCATCCATGATATTTTATTAGAGTGTAATTATAAAATATTTCCTATTGAGTGTTGTCTATGGCCTAGGTATTAGAGGATGAAACCCATCATTATGGTAAATACATGCTCCTTACTAGTTTATATACCTTTTTGGGACATGGAGTTGGTCTAAATGTTTGGGGATGAAATCCAAATCATTTAACCCTATTTAAATATAAATTAAAGAGAAATAACTATGTATTATCCTCAATACTACCTAATAGGTGCAATGGGAGAGAAAATATAGCTTAGTTGATATGGGAGATTAAAAAAATAGTCAAAATGATTTTTATCCCTAGGATTTCCTAATAGGTATAAGAGGAGAGAATACAGATTTTGAATACACTAAAACATGCAAATATAAGAATGTCAAGTAATTTTTTTAGTAAACCAAATTAAAAATGTGAGTTCCTTTTAAGCACAAAATTAAATTGTATGCATTTTTTTATATGACTTTTTGATCTTGGATGGGAAAAACTATAAAAAGGGGGTTAGTAGTTTAATAAAAAATAGTGTTTCTAAGAGAAAAACCTAAAAAAATCAAATAGAGGAAAATCCATAAATAATAGGGAATTTCTACCAAAGAAAAATGCAATCTCATTAAACTATATGGTAATCCCATTAAAATCCTATAAACACATAATTATTTTAGATAAATGAAATCACACTAATAGGCATGGTGATATTACCAAAATAAAAAGAAAATTATGTACTAATATAAATAAAAAATTTGGACTAAAATAGGTGATCCTACGACTACATAGGTTGATACCACTACCACTAGGGTAGTTCTACTACTAACACACTCAAAATGTGGACTAACAAAGGTAATATTAGTGCTTCACATAGTGATACCATTACTACCAATGTAATTATATTAATAATACATAGAAAAATAGGGAAATCTAATAGGTGATATTACTACCACATAGGTTAGACTTACTACTACCACATTAATTATGCTAACATACAAGTTAAATATAAGTAATATGAATCCATAAAAATACAAAGAACATATGTTGATTTTGTGTGTGATGTTTCTAGGAGAGAGAAACACTCCAACAAAAATAGGGAAACATAAATTTTAGAAAAAAATAATGAATTATGATCATAAGTAGCTCAAAAATTATAAATAATAGACTAGGATGATTTCAAGGATTATATTTGGGTTGTGATTTCTACTAGGTATCCCAAATGTTACACACAGAAAACTAGTTAGCATAATGCAAGAGTTATAAAATTTAATAAAATCACAAATGAAATGTTAAAAAAATTGTAAATGAATACCTTAAATTGAGCTAAAAATGGAAACAAGTAGTCTATCACCTTTGTCTAATAAGGGGAAATTGATCTTATTTTTTTTAAGATAATTGTTTGGATTGAACTTACATGTAGTTACATAGGTTTTATAGATGCATTAAGAATTTGAAAACATTTACAATTGAAACATTGATGTTCTAGCTATATTATTAGATAAAATTATTAATTATTGATTTATGGATTTGATAATAGTTCATCGTTTTATTTTAGTTTGATGGAATGAGGAGAAGGACCCTCAATTTCTAGGTTTTGTGAATTTATGTGGATCGTTAATCTTGTTTGAATATCAAAGGTGGAGGATGGAAAAATATTGGAGGTTGAAAAATTTAATAAAGTTAGTTGGGATGTGTAAGGATATGAATTGATGAGGCATGGGGATGAAATTTATTGGAATAAAGTTTGAATATATGATTATTTGGTGAACCAATTTAAAATTATTTTTATGGGATATCACGAGATTGCATATAGATTGAGAGTGATGTGAGGATATTTGATTTTTTATGATTTTATAAAAATGTAGTATTCCAAATGCATGGAATTTTTTATTATTTAATGACTATTTATTTAATTTTTGTTAATTAACTAAAGTAATAAGGTGTGAATTTCATGGTACTAGGTATGGTTATGATGGAAGGGATTATTTGTCTAAGGTATGATGGATATTGAATTGGATAGGGATGTTAGTATGAAATAATACTAATTAAAGATCTTAATATGATGATAATTTGGATTATAGATAATATTAAAATCCACATGAAGTGTCTAATTTTAGGTGTCTACACTTACGTTGAGATAAAATGAAGTAGGAGAACATAGAGGAAAATTGATGGTGAAGCTTCAATAATATGATTTAGAGATTAGGCCTTTTATATTTATATTTAGTCAAGGAATTAAATAAATCAAAACTCCAAAATATTCTATGCTTATTGTTATTTAATTATATCAAACACAATTTTATATAAATCATATGTATACTCATATTATCCACTATTTTATTTATATAATTTGTCCTCCAGAGTTGAATAAATAAAAAATTAGGGATTCAAGGTTAAAATAAACTCATTTCATGATGAAATGTATCTCATATTGAAATAAATATCAATTAATTTATATTTGTTATGTTTATAAAGAATAATCAAAGGAAATCATGAATAGTTTCCATGAAAAATTAGGTAGTGGTTATATACAATTAGAAATGCATCATGTCTATAAATCAATCTTGGCTTGGAGAAGATAGAGCATACCTACACTTACGATTAGGAATACATTTGTTAAGTAGGAGCATGACCAATATGGGGATCCACTAGACCTGATTAGTGGATCACTTATCAAAATACACTATGCTAGGAAGGGTTCCAAAGCCTACAGTCTAACATAATCATGAAACAACCCTAAAAGAGGCATAGGTTTAATGTTCATTATATATCTAATAACAATAAATTAAATATAATCTAGTGCTCACCAAATCTTGTGACATAAATTGGGGGTTAAAAACTAAACTAAACTAAACTAAACTAAAAATGCATAGAAGACATTTACTCACATCAATATATATAGAATCATAATGCATGAGAGAGAAGCACAACTACATTATATATCTACTCTTAAAAAGGATAAATAAAGTTAGGAATACTTACCTTGAAGATAAATGTACAAATACTCAATATATCCCTTGGCTAAGGTGCTTTTCAAGATATTCTTATGGTCTACAAGGATAACAGAGACATATTAACTCTAGGCTACACAACCTATATATGCATCCAAAAGACTTCTCCATAAGATAAAATTCATATCTTCAAAGAAAGTATGGAACCCAAAGATTTATTACTCAAGTATAATGGTTAATAATTAGATATTAATTCACATATATTATTTTTCAATTCTCTATTCTTAAATGGTTGGAAATGAACTTGTATATATAGGCATATTTTTAACTAAATTCTTCCAAATATATCATTTGTATAGGGTCAACGCAATCATCCATGTATGTTTTAAAGAGATAAATAACTAGGTCCTAAGATAGGTCAGATAAAGGGATAAAAATTTTCCAAGTTAAAATATCCCTAAATAGTATAGGGTCGATGCAATCGACCCTATACAGTAATTAAAGGCTAAAAATTATACAAGGTCGACCCAGTCACCTAGTATAGTCAACTGGTGAAAGGGGGTCAAGGAAAAAAAAAAGGATAATGATATGACAAATGTTTATAATGGGTAAAATATAGAAGAATAATCTTAGGATAAATGGTTTTAGGAAACAAGTTTTTAGGTGACAAGTGGAAAAAGGGACAACAATCTTATGAAGCACTAATGGTTTGCCCTCCCCTTTCTCAATGCACACTTAAGGTGTGCACTCAGAGAGATTGAGGCTTGATATGTTCTTACAAGATAAAAATATTGAGTAATTGATAAACTTTTTAAAATATTATGTGTATAGATATGCCCCACTCAAATCTCATCACATGTCACATAAGTATAACTCAGGATGGTGCTTCAGGAATAGAACATGATAACACACAATGTTGATGTTAAGTAAAGTGTAGTAAGAAATAAATAGGATAAGTAAAATGACATAATTTAAAAACACATACCTTTACTTACCTTAGTTTTGTAGATAAATAATTATACTTCAAGATATGTGAAGGTGTCAAATGTGAAGAACACTAGGCAAACCTATAAAATATAGTGCAAATAAAAAGCCAAAAATCAAAAAATTTGGAATATAGGCATATGATAGTAAAAAATGAGTTTAAGGAAAATATATGAGGGTATTAGGAAAAATTGAAAAATTATGATTGTTAAGGCAAGGCTAAAATATTAAAGCCAAATTAATGATAAAATGATGGCAAAATAATGACAAATGATGGAAAATGAATAAAAAATGATTGCAAAAGAATGACAAATGATGGAAAGTGAATAAAAAATGATTTTGAAACACATTAAATCATTTTGGAAAGCATGTAAAAAATAAATGAAAAAAAGGAATGTAGGACATACTAGATCATGTTGGGAAGCATTTAAAACATAAATGACAAAAAGGAATGTAGAACATACTAAATCATGTTGGGAAGCATGTAAAACATAAATGACAAAAAGGATTGTAGAACATACTAAATCGAGTTGGGAAGTAGTTAAAAAATTAATGAAATAAAAGAATTTAAATGAAATAAAATTTAAATAAAGATATTTAATTAATTGAAAAGTAAGCTCATGTAAGATAGGCAAAAAGAAAAAAAATAGGAAACACAAAAAATGAAATGTAATTAAACATGTGAGACAAACATGAAGGCATACATAAAGAGAAATATGTAATAATAAAAAATATAATACACAAGATAAGTTAATTTTTCAAACAAACAAATAAGAACATGATGTATAAATAAAATTAGAAATTTTATAAAGGATAAAAATCTCACACTTAGTGTTTATTTTGAGATACAATGTAAGAAAACACAACTACCTAATGTCATGACTAGTATGAAAATGGGATGGTGTGGTAAATAAATGGTTTAAGGGTGTAAGCCATAGTTTATAATACTTTTTTTCTATTTTAAGGATAGATAAAACTTAAATAAAGTAATGCAAACATGTTTTTAAGAGGTGAAGAAGAAGGAATGATATTCATCGGAGAAGGCATTTGAACTAGGTGCTCTTTTGGTTTATGTGACATGAGAGCTTGAGGTTTAATGGATGCAATGATATGTTTAAATTTTTTCATATGAGCTATCCTGTCCTTATTTTTGTAGGAATAAGGATCAATTATGGTTTGAAAAAAAATAGTAGATGAGTTATAGGTATTGGATGATTGTTGTTGATCATTAGGTAGTTAATTTTGATGTGATTATGGTTCTTGAGATTGAATTTGACAAGATTCAAGATATTATTGACAACATTATTTTGTTAGAGTATCAAGATTGAAATATGGACCAAGAAAGGAAGAAATAAGAAATCCATGAATATCAAAACAAGACTCGTGAGAATGACATATAGTAGCATAACACCAAGAAAATTTATTAGGATTGTATAATTTTGGAGGAGGTTTGGAAATATCAAATCTCATATGTTTAGAGGGTGGAAATTTATTCTTGATTTGTTCTAGACTCAAGGGAGGGTATGTTGTATTGAAATTGGTTGAATTAGATGCTCCATTTTAAGGTTGGGGAGGCTTGGATGAATCAATGTTATGATAACATGACTATAAAAGTGATTTCGTAGTTGTTTGAGATGGTTAAAATTGATTCATAATAATTTCTTGCCTTTTTTCTTGGTCTAAGGCTTCATTTAAAGTTTTAGGTGAAAATATTCAAAATTTGTATTGAAGGGTAGGTTTAAGAGTAGTAAAAAATAGTTTGAAAAGAGTATCATCATTCATGTTATGGTCCACTTTATGATCAAGAGACTTCTATCATTTGATCAAGGTGTGAGAAGATTAATTAGGAAATTTCTTAGAATTGATGAAATGGGTAAGGTAATTTTCATGAAGGTCATCATGTTGTAATTCCTTCACTAGTGTATTGATTAAATCCTCTAGTTGTGAGATGGAATGTCTAGGAAGTTGGTTATACCATTCAAGTTCATAATTTTTTTTTTGGATAATATATTACTATTATAAAACATAATAGTTTAGACCCATTCCTTATAAAAATTACCCAAAAAATTAAGAAAGATAGTAGGGTCCTTAGTCCCATTATATGTGATAGTTGGAGAAATGTTTCCAATATATATGGATGTAAATAATGGGGATAAAGGTTTATTTGGAATATGTTGAAGCATTTTTCTATGCATTTGAGGTTTAAGGATGATATTCCCATTGATATCTCTAAGAGGATGAGGGACAAAATTTTGATTTGGTTGAGACATGATGACTTGAGGTGGTTGACTAGTTATGTTTAATAAATGTTTTACCATGTTCATCATTAGAGATTTATTGGTTTTTTGCATGATGTTCATTTTATTTATGACTTGTGCAAGGAGTTTATTTGTATAAATATGTAGGTTGGTGTTTTTCAGAGGGGGATTATTTGGTGGAAGACTCCCAACATTAGTGTTAGTTGTCTTAAGTATGGTAGAAGAAGAATGAAGATTGGTAAAGCCACCATTCTTGTAAGAAGTGTAAATAGTATTATCATAAAGGTTTTTAAAAAATTGGGAACCATATATATTATAAATTTGAGTGGTTTCAACCATGTTACATTGGGAAGTGATAATTCTAGGTGATCTTGTTATGGGTGTAACAAGAGGATTATGAACATTGGTTATAGGAGGTGGAACATAATGTGATTTTCCAATGTTTGATGTAAATGGGTTAATGTATTTATGAATTATAGGTTTATAAGGTGTACAAGAGATATAAGGAATATTATTCTCATGGTTCTGGATTTGTCTAATAGAATTATCTAGATCGATTATATGGTATGGGGTAGATTGATATTGAAAAGATTTTGATGAAGAGCTCTACCATAAAGAATGGTGGATAGGTAGGGTAGAAGAGAGAAACCCATGTAAATTTGGAAAGATTTGAAACTATAAATAAATAATTTGATAAGAGGCTTCATGATTCAAATAAAAAGTGGATATTAGAAGGCTAAGAGGGAAAATAGGGATAAAATTGGTCAAAAAATGAAGGGGAACAAACAATCAATTAGATCAATGAGGATGACCCAATTGAGGCACACAACACAAAACCTTACATTAACATTGGATAATGAAATTTTTTGTAATATAAAATAAAACTAAATAAAGAGTAAGAAATAAACTTGAAAATTAAAATCTTAACTAGTTGGTCAACCTGAATGTTGATTAAATATTAAGATATGATTTTAAATGTGATGGGAAGTTGGCTATAAGCAAGAAACTAGAATGGCAATATAAGGATGGTTTTAGGTAGTTTAGTCTAAAATGGATCTATAGTGATAATTATATATGCTTGGTATTGGGGATTAGCCCCTCACTTCAAACACCATAGTGATAAGGGTGTTGGGTGCTTAGCAAAAATATACCATTAACCCTGCTTTATAATTGACCAAAATATCATGTCAACTTCCCCCTTGGTGATGAAATCTAAGTAGGTTAGCCTTGGGTAGTCAAATGTTAAAATGATCGTATAGATTTGTTGATTTGGTCATGTGTGTATAAAATAAAAATTAGTGAAACTAAATGATTTATTAAAAACCACTTAATTAAACTATGTGATCTATTTTAAGCATGAAAGCAATAAGAAAAGAAAGTGTGAATTAATTACTAGTATATAAGGTTAGTTATAACTTTAAAATAAGGTAAAATGTTGATATAGTCAACAATGTATGTACAAAATATATAAAATTTTGATAGGGTCAAACCTGTACTATGAAATCAAGGTCTAAAAATGAACACGGTCAGTAGAGTCAACCTAATTATCCAAACAACACACAAAACATAGAACTGGTCAACATGGTCGATCTAATTGACTATGTAGGGGAAGTTTTAAAAACTACAAACTATAAAAGGAAAGACTATAAATAAATATTAGATAGATAGAAAGTAGACTTAGTGGATTAGACATATAGAGAATGAAGATTATTGTTCATTAATCTTGATATATGCTTTCAAATTTTGCTAATTAGGTCAATTAGGTCAATCAAAATTTATAAAAACTTTTTGTTGAGTGCCTAGAAATGTATAGGGTCAACTAGGTTGACCTCGTAGTCTAGACAACATTTCTAAAAAGTTAAAAACTTGTACTAGCTCAAAAGGGTTGATCCATTAGCTTGTACCTAAAATATTGCACATATAAGTTAGATACTAAGTCAACAAAGTCAATCTAGTATGACAAATATATGATAAAAATAATGATGAAATATGGTAAAGAAATACTATAAAGGTTTGTTCATGTTGGGTTGACCAGAATGTATGCAATCAGAGATCCATCATTTTTGTAATCAATCTTGCTCAGAGAAGATAAAGGATACCTACACTTATCATTGGGAATACAATTTTTAAGTGGGAGTATGACCAATATGGGGATCTACTAGACCTAATTATGGGATCACTTGTCATAATACACCATGCTAGCAAGGCTTCAAAGCTTATAGTTTAACATAATCATGCAACAACCCTAAAAGAGTCATAGGTTTATTTTTCACTCTATATCTAGAAAATAAAGTAAATCTAATCTAGTTCTCACCAAGTCTTGTGGCACAAAATGGGGGTTAGAAACAAAATAAAATTAAACTAAACATGCATAGAAGACATATAATCACATCAATGTATACATAATCATAATGCATGGGAGAGAATCACAAATACATTATATATCTACTCTTACAAAGGAGAAATAAAGTTAGGAATACTTACCATGAAGATGAATCCATTGATCCTCAATATCTCCCTTGGTGAAGGTGATTTTCAAGAGATTGTTGTGGTATGTTAGGATAAAAAATACAAATCAGCTCTAGGATACACAACCTATCTATGCATCTAAAATACTTCTCCATAGTACAAGATATGTATCTCCAAAGAATGTATGGAACCTTAAGATTTATTCCTCAAGTAAAATGGTTAATAAGTAGATGTTCATTCACACTTATTCTTCTTCACTTCTCTATTCACAAATTTTTAAAAATGAAATTGTATATATAGAAAGATCTTTCCATAAATCCTTCTAAATATGTCAGTTGTACATGGTTGACCCAATCAACCCTGTATGTTTTTGGGAGATAAATCACTAGGTCCTGAGCTAGGTTGGACGAAGGGATAATAAAACTCAAAGTGAGAAATATCCCTAAATAGTAGAGTGTTAACCTAGTCAATCCTATAAAGTAATCATAAACTAAAAATTGTACAAGTTTGACCCATTTGACCTAGTACAATCAACTAGTGAATGGGGGTCAAGGCAAGAAAAATAAGGATAATGATATGACAGATGTTTAAAATGATTAAAAAAGAGAAGAATAATCTTAAGTTAAATTATTTTAGGAGACAATTGTGTGTATGGAAAGTGTAAAAAAGGACAATAATCTTATAAAGCACCAATTGTCTAACCACCCCTTTCCTAGTGCACACCTTATGGTGTGCACTTAGAAAGATTAAGACTTGACAAGTTCCTACAAGATACAAAGTGTTAGTAATCAATAAAATTTTAAAAGTATTATTTGTATATAGTGGTCACCCTTTTGGTAACATGATAAAACATAAATTTTTTAGACAATTTTATTTTTAATATGAATTATTTAAATATACACATAATCACATGAGGACATTTCATGAATGTCATACATTTTACAAAAGAGAAGTACATTTTTCAATTCCACTACATTCACTAATTGAAGGGTATCCCTTTGCTCAATTGAGATTAGATTTCATTAGTTTGATCAATCCCAATTCCTTTAAAGTTCACAAATTTGTGATTATAGTGAAAAATTACTATGTTATATGGATTTAAGTCATTTTTACAAATAATAAGACATCAAAACAGTCTATCAAGTTTTTATACGAGAATAAAGTCATAAGCTTTGGAACAACATTTTCCTATGACTATGATAATGGACCTACTTTTTACTAAGTTGGATTGTGATAATAATATCATATAGAAATTTTCATCCAATTAATATCCATAACTGAATGGTGTCATCAATATTATAAATAATAATTTGATCGATGCATTCAATAAATATGCTAAAAATATAACTAGAGAAGACGCACTATTTAAATACATGTTTTTGGTAGATCAAATTAGTTATAAACAAAACTTGAGTATTTTCCATTTATATTAGTTTATGTTTATAAAATTATGTTTTTAATTACATTAAAGATCCCAACATACTAATTCATGCATGAATACATTGCAAAAACTATTTTATTAAATTCAGGATTACTAAACAATATCCAAATGGAAGCTACATGTGATGAAGCTCTTTAAGATTTTATTAACCATAAACATATCATAAAACTATGGTTTGAAAAAAGAGATAAGGTGAAATATTTAAAAAATTTAGACTTAGTCTTACTTTGGGATAAAATACAAGAGAAAAAAGGCCAACATGTTGAGAGTTACCCTATGGATTGGACCATATGATATACATGAGATCTTGAGAATTAATGTATGCATATGAAAAAATTATAAGGTAATGATTTATATCTTTTTGTGATTGCACAATACTTAAATCACTACTTCTCGACTATTCTATCATCATCTACATCAGATTTGATATGATTGTATTTTATGAAATGAATAATTTATAAGTATAGTAGTTAATTCATTTTCATTTATCCATTATGTAACTTTTGTAGTCTATTTATGTTTTTTTTTAAGTTCTTAGATTAGTAATTTCCTTTTTGTAGAAATAGCTAGTGAATAACACTTATTTAAGATAATTATCTAAATTATTACTCAAATATCTTCCACTTTAACATTTATTTGAAACATATTAATACAAATATTTTTTATTATTAACACACTTTTTGACCTGATCTAAGTTATCATGGGATGTTTATAATTTAGGAGAAGTGGTTAACAGATTGGAGTATATCAGTATTATAACTAAACATTTCATTTTTTATTATAATTTTAACATTTTTGGACTACCATATGAATTAAGAATAATTTTAGATTGAAAATATTTGTACCTAAAATTAATTAACATTGATATTTTTTAGGAAATATTCAATAACAAATGAAAATTTGATAATTAAAAAAAATCTAATATATCCTTTGACCTAGCTACATTGGTTCCCAACCTTCTAAAAACTTACAAATTAATCCAAGGAGAGAAGAAAATTAAATCTTTAAAATAAAAACATAAGGTTTTATTTGATAGGGTGATTTGATTATTATTCCTCTTGGCTATGGATTATTGGATCAAAATGGATAAAGGCCTAGAGTAGAGCCAAATGTATCTATGTTGTGATTATATATGACTAGTTGGAAGTAGAAAAATTTAGAAGCCTTCTATTTAGATATGAATATTATATTTAAAAATCATATTAATAATAATGACCTTCAAATATTATTTTCTAATTTTTTAATTATTATTTATAGATGAAATCTTAGTAGAAATTTAACAAAATCACTACATATACATGTGTGACTCTTTCTTGGTGTTAACTCCTAGTATGTCACTTGATAGCACTAAAGTTTGACTTCATTTTTTACAATAAAATAAAATTTATAGCCATCATGTTTGTTTTGTTTTAAGGTTTAACAATTAAATTAGGGTTTTAATAGTTATTAATGCTCCCCATAGAATTCGTCATTTGTTCAGACCATCACACATCATTTTTTTATTAACATAAACCATTTATATAATAATAAAGCTTCCAAAGCACATAGGATTTTATGAAAATGAGTGTTTAAACTATATATTTAATATGATACCATGGTTTTTCCCTCTTGAAATTAGTTTTTAACATCCTCTAAAGTGATCTCATAAATAATTTTAAGTATGAGACAAGTAGGATAATTGAGGTTTCCAGGTCCTATTTTTATAATATTTTCATGCAGTGCATTGTATATTGGCACATTATCACACTACTTAAATTATCACAAATTATGATAAATTATGAATCCCTTATTATAAATATTGTTATTCATAATGTGTTATTTCACAATATTGATTGCTAATTTAGTTAATTATATTTCATCTCTTGACACCAACTTATATTTACATTAGCCCATAAATTTTATCACACATTACATATTATTCTTAATTTAAAGATAACATAATTGTGGACCTACTAAAATATGATATCTATCACAATATTACTATTATCTATGCATGTCAAAACACTATCACCTTATCACCATAAACCTTTAAACTTCAATACTTTGGGTTACTAAGAAGATGTCATTTGTCAATATTTCAGAACCTCATGACATCTAAACCTCATAAAATTGTAACCTGTAATTCATTTATCACTCAAATTCAATGCATAAACCATATTCCAAAAATTATGAAATAATAATCTAACCAAGAGTCACCATATGTCATGTTTATCAATATAGTTATCATGCACCATACTTACATTAAAAAAATATTCAAGAATGACCTACAAACTATGTAAATTTTAATTAATGTAATAATTCAAAGTGTCACCTCTTTATTCACTATGCATAATCACAATTTCAAATAAATTTGTAAGACCCTAACAAATGAGAGAAAAAAATCTAATCATAAGAGTTAACATGTCCAATTTCAAGGATTTAACTATCATGCACAACTAATTTGAATCAATAATGGATATGAGGATAATGATAATAAAAAAAAAATTAAAAAATTACACTTCACCAATGTGGAAGTAGCTGTACATTGACTAAGCACAAAGGAGACTCATATAGTGAGAAAAAATAAGTACAAAACCTATAAAATTATCATGATAAAGACACATTTAAGGTTTGAGTTTGTTCTTATATAAATATTAAAAGGAAAGGTAAAATAAAAATTTAATTTTAAAAATACATATAACTAAATTCAAAAGGTCACCTTTCACATTTAATATCTACAAACAAGGAAATTTAATTTGTCATATTAAGATTTAAACTACAAATTAAAAGAAAACAAATTTCATTTCTCAGATTTCATGTTCAAAGAGATTATCATAGACTAAATTAATTCTATGGAGAATAAATAATTATCAAAGATAACTTTATCATCTTGTAAATAAACTATAAAGTAACTAAGCTATAATAAATTTTGAGTGAATAACATTAGCTTGTTATATATGTTCCTAAAAAACACTATAAGTATTTATATACATAATATTAATTACATATGTATTTGGCCTATGTTTTAGACATTATAGTTAATTTTTTGATAAATTGGAAAGAATGGGACCCATTCGATAAGAAGAAATCCTTTCCTCTATATATTTTGACTAATCATGTGACTTTATGTCTTTACAAAAGGAGGGACTTCATTCTAAAGATTCAAAATCTAAATTATATCCTATGTATTTCTTTTACGTAATGTTTTTAATAAACCTATTTATCAAGATGACATGGTTATATCCTTAAATATAAAAAATAAAATATCATGTCTAGTTAACATGGCCATATAAGGATATTATCAATTTCCACAATAGATAATAACATATTACTAGTTGGTTATAATAGAATGGATAAATAACCATAAAATAACATTAATTATGATATAATATTTATAATAGTGTGACCATTGGGTGAATAGGAATGAAATTGAAAAAATTATAATTAGGTTATTCATTCCCAACTTCTAGACTAACATGGTCCCAATGAGCATATTGTATGAGGTTGCTAATATTTATCACATTAATAAGACTTAGGTGTTGTTTTTATAAAATATTTATTATCACTTGAACTTGAATCCAATGTGGAGATGGGTAAAACTTATCCTATTTCAAGTGATACAATGGAACCACCTCAGGGCTGTGGGTATCCCTATTTGGAGGTGGATCTCCAGATTAGGGGCTAGATCCCCTTGATGCATCAATAAGGTTCATATTCCTAATACTAAAACTTGTGGGGTTTAAATGCGTTGATAATAACATGAAATAAAACCTAAACTATGAAGGTAATATACCATCTCAGTTTTATGATTTCCAACCACTTGCATTCCACACTTGAGACCAAGGAACCAACTAAAACACACTCTTCCTTGAATCTATGTCTTCTTACATCAATATTACATTATGGTTTCCTAGATGATATGAAAGGTTAGGATGAATATTAAAAATGTATTTAATGAATCTAATGAAAATACTACTCCATTTAACCATGAACATCTCCTATAACACTTCACATGCCTTGCAAGTAGAGGCTATAAATAGGTGAAAGAGTGAAGTACAATGCTAAGGAATCCATAGTATTCACTAAGAAAATTCAACATTAAATTAGAGATAAATATGAATAGTCATGATAGACGTAAAAAATTAGTCATTTTATTGATCATAAGGTCTAAAATTGAGTAGGTCTTCACCATACTTAGGTGGATCATACCTACAATTCCAAAATGGCCAACTCTTATAGAGTTTGATATATATATATATATATATATATATATATATATATATATAGAGAGAGAGAGAGAGAGAGAGAGTCCAACGGTCACTTAGACATGTTTAAAGATACAAAAATTAGTTATAAATGAATGGGAAGAAGATATGGGTCAAACCATTCAAGTTCAAGAGTAATAAGTGTCAATCCAAGTCATCAAAGTTAGGCAAAATGGCACAAAACTCATCTCTTTGAACATAAAAATTGCCTTCATGATTAGGCATGTTTTAAAGTATTTTAACTAATATAGTAAAGGTAAAATGATTGTTATGTAATTTTATGATCTCATAAATGCCTAGACATGTATTGGATGCATGATTGGTATTTGAAAAACACTTGGTAAAAAGCCATCATCATTTGTTGTCCTAAAAACTACCCTTCCATGCACCTTGCACACCTAGCTTAAAAATTGGAATTATTTCCCGATAAAAATACATGGGATGGAGTGAATGAAATGTTTAAAGACCCTAAATTTCCTTTTAATAATTAGGGGTACTTTAAAATCACTCCACTTTAAGATTTTCCCCCCTCTCTAGCTTGTGCATTTGGCCAGTTTGACTAGCTGAAAGTAAGGACCTATTTGAATAACTTATAGGTTTATTAATGAAATTAAATGAATATTTGGAGTTATTTAAGTGTAAATATTACACCCAAATTTTTTTTAATCTTTTAATTCATCTTTTAGCCTATGGAACACAAAAAATAGTGAGAAAAATTCTAGTTATGACCATGTCCATATAGCTCTATGCAATCCAATTCCATGGATGTGATCCAAATAAATTTTAAAAAACCATACATATTAAACTCATGGTAAAAATAATTAATCTATAAGAACTTTGATATTGGTTACTACCATTAGGTTTGTGAGGAGGGTTTATGAGGGTTTGGAGTGGTTTCTAGTCTTAACATTTGTTCATAAAGAGTAGACATTATAATCCTCTTAAAATTACACTTGTGTATTATTAATTACCATATCCATCATCTCCAAATATCTCTGTCCCATGAAAATTTATATGAAATTTCTAAGCACTTAAAGATGACAATTTGAGTCAATTTTGCATAATTAGTAGGGTCTAAGTATGTTTTAGACCAAACGGTGGCTTCCTAGTGAATATATTGAAAAATATACGTTTTAAAACCTCTTAATATGTCCCATAAACATCCTCTAATAATTATAAAAATTTTCTTGAAGATATAATTAAATTGACCCCTACTTTGGAAACATGTCTAGCCTTGCCAATAGGTTTGTCTACCATTTAAGACCCCTCTTGAGCTTATAATGGATTCCATTGAATATTTATGGATTTAAAACCCCAAATATACCCTTTAAAACATGTAACAATAAATTTTAAGGTATGTAAAATTATAAAAATGTATATGACCCTCAATTTGGCTTTTAGGCTTATGGATTCCCTTCACCCATGATTACAATCCTCCTTGGTTGGAGCACCATATCTACTTACATACCTTATATTAAGGTTTATTAAGTTTTTTTAGGTCCCATATATCTTATTTAATCATAATTTTTTCCATTATATCCTTATATTCTATTATTTGAACAATTTTTCAAAAAATTGGCATCTCCATGCATGTTAAAACTGCCCTTAATATGAGATAAAATAGAGAGGGTGTACCTTATTATATAATAATATATGATGATTGGAGATATTTTTATATATAAAAATGTCACTCTTTTCCAAAATTTAGCACCTAAATCCTCCATTTGGTCATCCAACTCTAAAAATTTTCAAGGTGGACTTTTGGGAAAACATAGTTTGAGGGTAGGCAGGGTATGGTCTATGTTTGGAGGTATCAGGGTTTAAAATTAGTTTTAATATGATATTTAAGTATCTTCCATGACTTAATAAAATAAAAAATTATCACTTATAATACTACTTTCCCCTTAAACAACTTCTTTTCGATGGAAACCTATAAATTAAGCTTATGATTGCCTAAAAGGGGAATCACTATTTTAGGCCTAGTTATAGATTCTATTGGCTTATTTTGGACCTTATAAATATAATAAAAACCTTTATTTTATTTTATAAATCTCAAAAAGGTGATCCTATACTATTTTTACAAGTCAATCTCCATCCTTGCATTAGTTCATCCTCCATTCTCAAAATTAGGCCTCTGCCTCTTAAGGACTAAGACATATACCTACAGGCTTATAGGTTTCCAAGATAGGTTTCTTGACCAAAAAAGTGTATTAATTTACATAATTATCTTATTATAAATCCATATTCATCACTAAATCTACTTAAATTCTCCACTTAGGCTAAAAACTACCCTACTCTAAACTGAGTTCACACCCTCAATACCTTTGACTGTATATGCATGCTCACATGCCTGTAGGTGCATCTTGATAGGTATATATCCACAAAAATGGGTATAAAACCTTTAAATTATGATATTGGAATCATATTATCCTTAATTCTCCATCTAAATTCTTAAGTTTTAGAACAAATGACCCCTTTCACCTTGACTAGGGCTAATCTTCCACTATCCTTGGATATAGGGGTTTATTTATAGGCTTGTAGGTTGCTTTGTAGCATTTGGATCAAGTTTCACCTTGTATAGGGATTGTTGATATTGAATATAGTTTTTTAGAATTAAAATTTAGACTATTTACTTCCTAATAGTCCTTAACACAAACTCTTTATGCCAATCATTGAAATACTACATCTAGCCATGCTCTACCCTATGTACGGACAAGGGATAGACCTAGAAGGCCATTTGATATAGTCATCACCTCTCCCATGGAATGAGTGATTGAAGTTATTTTTTATATCCTTTAGAGTTTATTCCCATTGTTATAAATGGTCTTAACATTTGTTCATAAAGAGTAGACATTATAATCCTCTTAAAATTACACTTGTGTATTATTAATTACCATATCCATCATCTCCAAATATCTCTATGTCCCATGAAAATTTATATGAAATTTCTAAGCACTTAAAGATGACAATTTGAGTCAATTTTGTATAATTAGTAGGGTCTAAGTATGTTTTAGACCAAATGGTGGCTTCCTAGTGAATATATTGAAAAATATAGGTTTTAAAACCTCTTAATATGTCCCATAAACATCCTCTAATAATTATAAAAATTTTCTTGAAGATATAAATTAAATTGACCCCTACTTTGGAAACGTGTCTAGCCTTGCCAATAGGTTTGTCTACCATTTAAGACCCCTCTTGAGCTTATAATGGATTCCATTGAATATTTATGGATTTAAAACCCCAAATATACCCTTTAAAACATGTAACAATAAATTTTAAGGTATGTAAAATTATAAAAATGTATATGACCCTCAATTTGGCTTTTAGGCTTATGGATTCCCTTCACCCATGATTACAATCCTCCTTGGTTGGAGCACCCTATCTACTTACATACCTTATATTAAGGTTTATTAAGTTTTTTTAGGTCCCATATATCTTATTTAATCATAATTTTTTCCATTATATCCTTATATTCTATTATTTGAACAATTTTCCAAAAAATTGGCATCTCCATGCATGTTAAAACTGCCCTTAATATGAGATAAAATAGAGAGGGTGTACCTTATTATATAATAATATATGATGATTGGAGATATTTTTAGATATAAAAATGTCACTCTTTTCCAAAATTTAGCACCTAAATCCTCCATTTGGTCATCCAACTCTAAAAATTTTCAAGGTGGACTTTTGGGAAAACATAGTTTGAGGGTAAGCAGGGTATGGTCTATGTTTGGAGGTATCAGGGTTTAAAATTAGTTTTAATATGATATTTAAGTATCTTCCATGACTTAATAAAATAAAAAATGATCACTTATAATACTACTCTCCCCTTAAACATGTTCTTTTCAATGGAAACCTATAAATTAAGCTTATGATTGCCTAAAAGGGGAATCACTATTTTAGGCCTAGTTATAGATTCTATTGGCTTAGTTTGGACCTTATAAATATAATAAAAACCTTTATTTTATTTTATAAATCTCAAAAAGGTGATCCTATACTATTTTTACAAGTCAATCTCCATCCTTGCATTAGTTCATCCTCCATTCTCAAAATTAGGCCTCTGCCTCTTAAGGACTAAGACATATACCTACAGGCTTATAGGTTTCCAAGCTAGGTTTTTTGACCAAAAAAGTGTATTAATTTACATAATTATCTTATTATAAATCCATATTCATCACTAAATCTACTTAAATTCTCCACTTAGGCTAAAAACTACCCTACTCTAAACTGAGTTCACACCCTCAATACCTTTGACTGTATATGCATGCTCACATGCCTGTAGGTGCATCTTGATAGGTATATATCCACAAAAATGGGTATAAAAACTTTAAATTATGATATTTTAATCATATTATCCTTAATTCTCCATCTAAATTCTTAATTTTTAGAACAAATGACCCCTTTCACCTTGACTAGGGCTAATCTTCCACTATCCTTGGATATAGGGGTTTATTTATAGGCTTGTAGGTTGCTTTGTAGCATTTGGATCATGTTTCACCTTGTATAGGGATTGTTGATATTGAATATAGTTTTTTAGAATTAAAATTTAGACTATTTACTTCCTAATAGTCCTTAACACAAACTCTTTATGCCAATCATTTAAATACTACATCTAGCCATGCTCTACCCTATGTACGGACAAGGGATAGACCTAGAAGGCCATTTGATATAGTCATCACCTCTCCCATGGAATGAGTGATTGAAGTTGTTTTTTATATCCTTTAGAGTTTATTCCCATTGTTATACATGGTCTAAAACTTCTTATACAATGTATGAGTGTCATCTTCCTTACAAATCTTGTAGACAACATTGTTGTAAATCAGTGACTTTTGGTCCTTTTTTGAGCTTGTCAGAACTCATCTTACACTCCTTTTATTCTCAAAATTGTCATGTTTGTATTAGGTTGATATGGATACAAGGTCAACCAAACAAAATTAATTTAAAAATATATTTTCCATGACATATGTTATCCCAAATAACCCTCAAGACGTCTATTTGAAACTTTAAGGGACTGTGAGCCCAAAATTGTAGTCACTTTCTCTTGACTTGTCACAACTTTGTGATTACTCTCTATCAAGCCTAGACCTCTCGAAAATTCATTTAAAGTAAATCTAAATGTTTAAGACCATGTGGATGTTGTTCTTTGGACATGATGATGTCAACCTGCTTGTGGAGGTGAAGCTCCTAGCTTTGTGGACTGAGACAGCGCCTTAGGAGGGCAAAAAAATGTAAAACAAGGTCTTCCATGCACCAAAAAACACTTTTAAACCATTTAAAAACCCAAAAAACAATTAAAAAAACAATAAAAAACCTTTCCCAATGTGGAGAAACCACTCACAAAGCAACTGAGGTGACCGTTAATGTAAACTAGGCCATTTACAAGCATGTACAAGCCTAAAGGAGGATCTTCCAAGTATCTAAAGTTTTTATCACCTGAAAAAGCATGATAATGTCCTAAAAAAAATTTAATCACTTGTAAAAATCCATTCCATCAATCTAAAATAATAGAAGTTGAAACAGATTAAAAAAGAGAACCCCTCATGGTTGAATAGGCATAAAAAGCCACATGGAGTGATAACCATTATTCATGAAAGGGAAGCCACAAAATTTAGATTTATTTATATTTATGTGAATTGAACTTAGATTTATATCCACCATTAGAATCATTTCCTTCAACTCCACCTGTAGCTTTCATGGTGAATGCTCAAACTTGCCCTTCTTTGGCTTGCCAATGGAGAAAGAAGATAAATGAGTTATATATATAATTTTTTATGAAAAAAATGAAAAAAATGTATATATGACCTATGGGAAGGTGAAAAATTAAACACAACCATGTATTTATATTGGCACACTTCCCAAGGAACCATATAAATATCCTTTTCTCTCTCTTTGGCCAAGAAAACTACCTTTTGTCTAAACAACCTATAAATTATTCAGTTGTGTCAGCTTAATAAGACCTATAAGGACACATGGGGCATGAAATCATCTTTTTTAACTTTCACAAATCCAAATAAACCCGTACAAAGCATTAAATGCACCATTTAGACCCTTGAAATGACCCCAAATGACATGATATGCTAATGAAATGAGTGACCAAAGTTAATATAACCTTTATAGACATGAAATTACCTATAAAACACCTTATTACAATATATTATACCCCCTCATATTCCTAAAAATGAAAATTTTAACTAGGGGTGCCCTATTTTGACCTAAAAGTCAAAATTGGTCAACACTATCATTAATGACAAACATGCACCCACCCTAAAATAATTGATTTAAATTAATTACAGAAAAAAAATTCATGGGAGTTAGTTATTAATGTTATTTATAAATTATGTCCTACCTAGTTGATGCCACAATTTCTACTATTATATTTTATAGTATTTTATGACAGACTCATGCATTTATAGAATAAAATTTTATAACATTTATAGATATTAGCTCTTTATAATGGAAGTTGAATCTTTTATTTCTTACAATATGATCTCTTGGTCATTTTATTATCCTTCTATGATTTCATGTAGTTATGTTTGGGACCTTGGTTTTTATTTTCAAGATTTTGTAAGTTATTTGCTCTCATTCCTTCATTTCATGTTTTCATGTTTCACCTTTTTATGGGACATATATACACTTTATATATATATTTACTTATTTATTTTAGGTTGTATTATTACTTCTATTACATAGATATTAAAACTATCATATAACAATTCTTTATGTCCTAAGTAACCTTGGATATTAATGTTTTTGGTAGTAAGTAGCCTTGGAGATTTATCTTACCAAATTTCCTTTATATTTTTAAATGTTTCCTTGGATATTTTATCTCTAAGCTAGCCTTATTGATCATCTTTCCAATTTCCATTTTTCTTAAACCGTTTATGATATTTTCTCATGTGCATCCATTTGTTGACCATCTTGTGTATACACATATTGATTTCAATCATTTTTATCCTTCTAACCTTAGGGTTTCTCAAATGTAGTTATTTTGCCATCGATAATTAAGACTATGATACTTGCATGCAGTCATTAAGTGGAAAGATAATTAAAGGTATGCATATGGTACTTTAAACTATTCATTTATTTGTATTTATTTTCAATTTCTCTCTTTTATTTTACTATGTTTCTATCTTAAAGAAACATCAACCATCATTTCAGTAAATCTAGACAATTGTCTAATAATATAGACTTATAGTATCACCATTTTTTATTTTATAATTGATGAAATTTAATTTATATATTACTATCATTAGTTTTTAACCAGTTTGATATTATATTTATATATTTCTATTATTGGTTTTTAACTAGTTTAATATTAGATTCTAGTATTGCTAGTATTATTTTTTAAGTAGTGCAATCTTTGATTCTAATATATATATATATATATAAATATAATTGGATTGAAACTCGACTTGATAAAAAAAATCAAATTATATCTAAATTAGTCCCAATCATATAATTCCACATGATTGTCATAGTACCTAATAGTTTTCATAGTAATATCTAATATTTTTCTAAATTTTACCTCATATTATCCAATAATGTCATAAAAAGTAAGATTTAATTATATGAGTGCATGTGTAAAATGTAAAAAACATTTAAACCATGACATTAAAGTATTGGATAAAAATTTATAATTTCTAATAAATAGTCTCATTATGCCCTTATAAAAACAAAATTCATATTTAATATAACCTTGTCAAATAAGTAATCACCTTACAGCTAATAGTATCAATGTCTTAAATCAAGGTTCACACTCATTTTCATGACAAATAGATATATTCATAACTAAAAATACCAATCATAGTTTAAGGTTAATTCCATTAACTATCTTGGCATCCATGAAGGTTAATTTTACTTTAAATTTATGATGTTCTCTAGGAGAGTCTCTGAATCCATGATCCCATTCTAATTACCATATGTATTATGTTTGACATGATAAAAAGTTTGTTTAAAACATTATACATCATTATTTTAATTGGTTTATAATATGTGATCATGGTATGTTGATAGATTATGTGCATGAGAAATAATAAATATGGAGAGATAAATGGGATTTAATGTTTCAACAAACCTACACAATTTTTCGAGGCCACCTAGAGATTAAGAGGGACCTACATGACTATCTAACTTTGTGGCCTAATAATCATTTACATATTTTTACTTATAGTGAACTATACTTATTAAAAAGAATGTATCATGTGTTTTATTAATGTTGTAATTATGATTTATTTATTATTTATAAAGAAGCTGCATATGTGAACGAATGTTAAATTAAAGACAATTAAGGTTAATTGGATCCACACCCACATTTGTCTACACCTTTAAAATTAAATTCAATTTTCATGTCCAAATTATGTCTTTGTCCTCTATTTCCTTTATTGTGACATGTCTAATTGATGCCACATATCAGAATGTTGGCACTATAAGTAGGGTTGAATTTGAAAAAAAGGCCAACAAATCCTATTAAAACTAAAATTTATATAATTTACTTTTAGATCAACACTCCATATCCCTCTTATTTTTACTTCACCATATACTTATATTATGTTATTAAAATGCATTGTCATCAAAAAGTGTGAATGACCAAGCTTATGATGTAACATTACTACTAGTGCGTCTACCTTTAAGTTAAGAAAATAATGCTAGTTATAATTTGAAAAATAATTTGATAATATTAATATGGTTTTCATAAAAAATTATAATTCAATTTTTTTTTTAATAAATATTAATCTTTTACTAATGAATGTTGTGGAAGTGAATGTTGTAGAAGACCTTCAATAGTTTGAATTCCTATGTAGGCAAGAATCTTAGAATAGTCATGCTCATAGGGCCTGGTCTCAAGATGGATTCGATAATACAATGCTTATAGTCAACATTGATGTCTAATCATGTGAATACTCTCACAATATGGTCCAACCTTTGGGCCTACTAGAAAATATTCCTAAAAAGTGAGATGAAACCCCAAACTTTTCAGATAACTCATCTCTAGTTCTAGATGTACTAGACCCTAGTGGCTCAAATCCCTCATGGGCTGACATAGTCAAAGGTTTATATCTTATGGGATAGATTCTTTTGGGAAACAATATCTTCCTCATTGATGTAGACAATGATACATTTATCCTAGTCCTAGACCCCATTATGGAATAAGCAGATGTGGAGCTCACCAAATATAACCTTACAAGGGTCAACAATTTATGGTTGAACTTTGATGCTTTCTAGAAATAGGCTAAAGAAATATGGATATCAAAGGGTCAATTGGAGGTCATTGAGCTAGCTGGAGGCTTCTTCCTCATCAAATTCTCCCTCTAAGAAGATTACATTAAGGCTCTTTCAGAAGGCCCCTAGTTCATGGGGAAGGCAAGTGTCATTATCAAAAGATGGATGGCCAGCTCGAGCCTTAATAATACTACCATGGATGATGTTCACATGTGGGTCCTCCTAATTGAGATCCTACTCAATTATTGGAATCCAAAATTTATCAATGGGATTAATAGAGCCCTAGGTTAGCCCATTAAAAATGATTTGCTAACTTTATCTCATCTGAGAATGATTTCCACCCATGTACACATCTATTTATCAACCAACAAGTCCCTTCTCCATGAAATTAAGATTAAATCAAATTACAAGGTTTGGACTCAGAACATTGTTTAAAAAAATAATGTTATCATATATCTCAAATGTGATGTTCCTAGTCACATGCTTCAAGATTACCCCAAAAAATGATAGGCTTCATAGGACTTCTTCATTTATAGAGACAAAGCTAACACCTTAAAGAATGATTCTTGATTAGAGTGACTACATAGAACTAGACTCCCCTAAGCAACCCAAAAGACTCTATCAATTGGTAATCCCAAAGATTCTCCCTCTACCAGGATCAAAAAGAATTCTAGTTCAAAGTCTGACACACCTAAGTAGATTTCTAACATGGTCAGCCCTCTTTTACGTGCTTCCAATTAATCCCACATTTTTTCTCCTTCATTTCATGGTTTTAAAGGTAAGTATTTCTCTAATCCCATTTCCTCTCTTTTATTTTCCATGAATCTAAACCTTTGATTGCTCCTAGTGTTCTAGGTATGCCCCCTCCTACCCCCTCCCCCCACCCCTCTCCTTAACCCCACTCTCCCCTTTCCCCTCCACCTCCATCCCCCATGTGAACCTTTTAATCCTACCACCCTATCTTTGCCTCCATCTCCCCCCTCCTCATTCCCTTTTGCCCCATCCCCCCCTTTACTTGCCTTCCTTCCCTTTCTCCCTCATTCCCCCATAAAATTGAACCCCCCTTCCCCCTAGTTTTGACCTTCCTCCTCCCCTTTTTTCCCCCTCCTTGGAACCTCTACCCCCTCCTTTTATCCCCTAAGAAACCTACCCTTCTCCCTCAATACCCCCTACCTCTTACTCATATCCCCCCTCTTAGAGTCCACTCTTGCCTTTTCTTGGAAGATCCCCATTTTTTCTAACCTAGGTAGCTCCCCACCCCCTCCCCCTCTTAGGGGTCACCCCTCCACTCCCTCCCATTTTCCCCTTTGTTTGATAAGGACGTGGGATAATATTCTAAACCCTCTTCCCCTCATAGGATCCCCCTAGGATGAAGTACCTGTTTCTTATCCTAAATATAAAATAGGTAGGAAAAAAGACAATCTTGGTGTTACCCCTAAATTGATTTCCATATCACCTAGAATTTTAACTAGGAATCTAGAAACTACAAAAGAGATTACTAATGTCTTTCAACAAACTCTTAAGGTTCAACAAATTAAGAAATGAAAGTAATCTCGTGGAATGTTAGGGGATAAAAGAACCCAATAAATAAAGGACTCTATGTAATACTATAAAAAGGGCCAATCTATATATTTTTCTTACTCAAGAAACCAAAATTTCTGACTCTTCTTTCAAAATTAGTGTGTCACATATCTAGAAAAATTCCCATGTACTCACATCAGAATCCATAGGGGTTTTGAGAGGCTTTGATATCTTTTGAAACCTTGACACTCTAGAAGTAGACTTTATATGGAAATCCTCCAACCAAATCTTGTTTTTATTCACTTACATAACAAGTAATGAAAAATGGATCCTAGCCAATATTTATCCTCCTAACTCCAAAATTAACATGAATCTTCTTTGGAAGGAACTAGTGGATTTTTCCAAGAATTGTACTAACTAAAACTAGATTTTTGTGGGTGATTTTAACACTCCTCTCACCCTAAGGGACAAAAAGGGTTATCCAAATCAACTAATCCCATGATTTCATGGATATTTTTGATGCAAATTATAGAAAAGCTTTGGTTAAATCATGATACCTAAAAAACATATGGAACTGTATTACCACCCCTAGATTATCCTTTATTTTAAATGAGATTCCTAAAGGCTTATTTCCTACCTCGAGAGGCTTAATATAGGTATACCCCCTCTCTCCATACCTCTTCATCATATTATCTAAAACCTTGGGGAATAGTTTAAGAAGTGCCTACAACTAGGGTCTGATAAAGGGTATTTTGGTGGCCCAGAATATTGATCCTATCACCCACTAGTATTTTATCAATGAAACTATAATCCTAGTAAATGTTTCAATTAAGGAAGACAAGTGGCTCAAATATATCCTTAACAACTATGAAAAAGTGTCCAACTAATACATCAACTTATAAAAGAGCTTCGTCTTCTTTATCAATATGCCACCATCTCAATAGAGAAGAATTTCCAAAAATCTAAACTACTAAGTGGGAAAATTATTGGCTAATCACCTAAGTATCCATCTCTTTACTGTAAAAATAGAATCCAAAATTTGGAACCCCTTTATTGATCACATTCAAAGCAAATTGGTAGGATAGAAAGGTTAACTTCTCATCTAGGTAGAGAAATACCAACTTCTCAAGGCTTCTATTCATAGTATTATTGTTTACCTAATGTAAATATTTAAAATTCCATCCAATGTTTCCTCCAAAATTGAACAAATCCAAAAAAAATTATTATGGAGAGGCATTGAAGAAAGATTTAGATTTAATTTGGTGTCTTGGGAAAAAGTATATCTCCCTAAAGCAAATGAAGGCCTAGGCTTGAGAAGTATATATTGTATGAACAAAGCATTATTGACAAAAATGGGCTAGCACTTGATGAAATAAAATGGAGAATGGAGAAAAATATTAAAGGCCAAATATTTGGAAGGTGTGGAGGAGGATGACTTCCTATGGGAAGAAGGACCCACTAATAGATCTACCTTATAGAAAGCCATAAATAGCTATAAATGTATCTTGAAGAAGGGGATTATTTATAAAATTAGTAGTGGAGAGAAAATAAACTTTTTGGAAGATGTTTGGTTATCTCCCACCCCCCGTCTTAACCTAGGAGACATAGGATAGGTGGTAAGGATAGCTCAAGCAAATATGGGGCTTCAAGCTAAAGGATTATTAGGAAATTAAAGAAGGAATAATATTGGAAGGTCCTTCCTAGTGACTATCTTACCTTGGATGAACCCAAATCCATTCAAAACCTCAATCAAGCCTTAAACTAGACACACATTCCCTCCATACAAAAGGAAGATAATTTTGTATAGAGAGCTGAAGGTAATGGATCATACTTGCTATCCTCAAGCCATGCCATTTAACTTAATTTAGAAAGCAACTAAGACCACTAGAAGAATTTCTAAGTTAATCACCTAACCCCCAAGGTCAATTTATTATTTCAGATTATGGTGTATAATAAAATCCTAACTATGGAAAACTTAGTCAAAAGAGGATTGATTTTCACCCATAGATGTTTGATATGTCACAATATAGAAGATTCTACTCAACACCTTTTTTTATAATGTCCCTTCAATTTGAATTTGTTTAATTGGATTATTAATTTCCTCAAATGTCATGGGTTAAACCTAATAGCATCATGGATCTCATTCTAGAATGGAACCCCCCATGGACCATTCCTTCCCTAACCTTCCTCTAGTGCCTTACCCTTCCTCACTAGTTCTGGTTCATCTAGAAAATTTACAATGATATCTTATTCCTCAACAAAAGGCACCAATTGAAGAATGCCTTTCCTTGTCTCTACCAATCCATACCTAAAAATTGGAAGGCCTTTAATCCTAAAGATAAAGACCCCACCCCACCTTAACCTTGTTCATTCTTAGAAAATGGGATCTTCAATAGGTTATTTGTCCTTCGACCAAAGATTTAATCCATAAGAAAACTAAATGGAAGGCTCCTCTAGAGGGATAGCTGAAACTGAACTTTGATGGGGCCTTAAAGGGCAATCAAGGTCTTGATGGGGGAAGAGGCATCATAAGAAAATTTGAAGGGGATATGGTGGCTACTTATTCATGTCCCATGAGTAAGAAAAAAAAATCATCTTATTTATCCCAAGGTGGCCCTTTGGGGTATTCATCTAGTATCAAGTATTAACCAGAACATGATCATTAAATAGGGTGATTTATTAAACATATTCAATGCTTTGGAAGGAAAAAATTTACTATCACACACCATTAAGGATCTCATTGATGACATGAAGCACATTATAAAAATCATACCTCACTTTAAATTCATTCACACTTATAGAGAAGGAAATGGGGTGGTCATCCTCCTCACAAGCATTGGATTTAATCTCCACCATTTAACCAACTATTATGATGCAAGAAATGTCCCCCCAAAGGTGTAAAACATCATCCATAATAAAGTTATTATTTCAACTTAATAAAATCATCCCCTCACACATACAACCCTTCAATTCAATGGGGTAAATATTGATTTAGTATAACTACATTTATTTCAAAGAGAGGGGGATTAATTATTTTTATGTGATCTTGGTGAGCATTCCCTCCCATTTGAGCCCTAACTATTCTTCCTATATCTATAACTTTCAACTCTTCCATTCTATCTCTATGCTTCTAGTAACCATGGAATGTGATAGAGGCTGATTAGAACCCACATCATGTAAAGAGGGCCATGAGCAAAAGAAGGTGTGGAAAGAACTCAAGAATGGAGGCCTTATAGAGTTTATGAAATGCATTACTAAACACAATGCCATGGTTGCCTAGGACTTTGTTATGACATGGACTAAATAGAAGGTCACCATGTGAGGAATCACCATAAACATCTCAAAGAAGTTCATCAGTGATTCCATGGGCATGTCCTACTTAGGTGCAAAATAATTTAAAGATCAGTCTAAAAATCAAGAATCCTTATAGTGATTATTCAGAATGAACGACTTCATGTAAAAAAAATAAAGGGTTCCCTTGAGCTGACCTCCCAAGATAATAGCCACATATCTACCTTTATATCATCAGATACATGAATCTAGAAGGTAAGTACACTTTAATGTTTTCACACCATTTCTCACTCCTAAATCACTTCATTAGCTTTAAATTTAGTCTTCCATATTTCCTTCTCAAGTCCCTATAAATTACTATTTTACTCCATCAAGTTAATGATACAAACCTCATCCTTCATCAAAGTCTAATCCTCTTAGGTTGGAAGGTTTCCCCCAAGTGATCCTCTTCTAAGGAGGACTCCCGAATAGAGGATCCTATTAAGGGATCCAACATATGCCCTAAATGCTACCCCTAAAATAGTTTATCACATTCCCTTCCTGATGACCTACTTATCAAAATAATATTTATTCTCAAGCCTAAAGTCATTAAAATTTGGACTCTTATGAGCTCATCATGGAAAGGTAAGGCCATAGTGATGGAGGAATTAGAAAAAAAATAAACAATTATTGGAAATTTTCAATTTGAGGGTTTAGTAGGTAAGATTTGGCCTTGTAAAGTTATTCTAAGACTAGAATGAACTTCACCATGTGGCTGAGGCTACTATCTATGCTTTTGTAAAATCTACCCATCCCACCAATCTACTATTATAAAATATCCCCAGGTCCTTAAATCCCCCCTAGGATCCCCTAGTGGGGTCCCCCCTAAACAAATGCTTTTATAGGTTAATGTTAGGAAGTGACCTAGGATGATCTTCCTCATGGAGGTAGTTGAAGGCCCTATGAACTATACCTATATCAAGGTTTCAAAAGACAAACCATTCATCCTAGTGAACGATAACACTACTACTAAAGACACTTAGGAGGGACCATCCTCCTAGATCAGTTTTAGTTTTTTGTTTCTTATTTTCATTCTTAGTACTAGTTTTTTTGTTTTGTTTTCTCTACCCTAGATGGATTGTTAAAACTGTTATAATGCACTCTCATGGTTCCAAGTCCTTGTAAAACCTATTTTCATTCTTAGTACTAGTTTTTTGTTTTGTTTTCTCTACCCTGGATGGATTGTTAAAACTATTGTAATGCACTCTCATGGTTCTAAGTCCTTGTAAAACTTGGTTTTACCTTATCAAATAAAAATATTTAATAAATAGTGTAATCACATTATTAATCTGTTAACATACTTCTAAATGTATGACAAATAATTAGATGAAATACGGTCAACCTTCTAGTTAATGTATTAATTTTAAGGTCTTATTGGAGCATGTTGTGTGACAATGTTTTTTAAAAACCCACATCCCAAGATGATATCACACTAATTTAAAATATTTTCTTATTCTATTTAGAATAGAATTATTTAAACTAATAGACTTAAACCATTGAAATTTAAATATCTGGAAGTGAAATAAAAAATTTACAAAAATTGGAAATCAGTCAAAAAGAGTATATAGTTTTCAATACATGCAAACATTCCTAAAACAAATGTTATGCTATTTTTTCATGCTAACTATGACTAAAGACTGTTTGACAAGACTAGTGTATTATGTCATGAATGAATGCAAGAGTTAAAATTACACTAGTATAAGTCCATAGAAAGAGTATAGGGACACAATATGACCTTGTATTTTAAATAAATTCACATAGTTGATTGTTTGTTTAATTTTTTGATCTTAATATATTTAACTATCTACAAGGGTTTATTATTTAATTTTGTGTGTCGATATGCCACACATAAGACCTATAAAATACAAAACCTTTTTCTTACAAAAAAAACACAATAGAGATTAAATTAAAAGTGTGGAATGGGTAATTGGAATACTTGAGTTATACTCATATTATAGTGTATAATTTGAGTGCTACATATATATCTCAAATGGGTCTCAGAGTGATGTAGTTCTCCCTCCTAGGGTGAATGTGTGATTTATGATTATCTAGATCTATGATTTTAGGATTTAGCTAAGATATTGATTGAAATTATTTAAAATGGATGATTTTTACCTAAAAATAATTATATTCAAACTTTGGCTATGATGATTAGAATGCATGAAAATTGAATGTGGAAAAAATAGTGCTATTTTGCTCAGTGTGCATTAGAATTTCCATGTGATTTTTAGATGTATTTAGATAAGTATTGATTTAATTATGCATTATAATTTTTGGAAATTTTTTATCTAATAATATTTAAAATAGGTAAGAGAGATAAATTGTGAAACATCTCAATTTAAAAATGTTACCATTGAAGTGTAGGGGATAATTCTAGAGAGTGGCCCTATCCAAACTAGATAATTTCTATCCTGGAAGGATAAAGATGTTTGGAAAATGTATATAATGAATATATAGGTTGAATAAGGATGAATGACACCAAAATATAAATGTATGTATGATATTTTTAGAGTTTTCAAGATAATGGAGGTTATCTTTATAGAATGAGTTAGAAAAATGGAAAACAAACCAAGAAAAAGATGTCAATATTAAACATTATAAATCTCTTAAGATTAACTTTATGTGTTTAAAATCATTAATTATTTCACATAAATAAAATTCATTATTATGCTCAATTATTTTAAGTTATTAATATTTATGGTGTTGTGACTGTCATCATTGTAATCTCTTTTTTATGTTGCACTATAATCCTTTAAGCCACTAGAACTTTGATGAAGGTGAAATTGATGAAATTGTGTGATTTGAAAATTACTTCCTAGAATTACTAGGAAAAATAGAATCCTTTACTCTCAACATCTACCTAATCTTAGGTTTCAAATTTTTCAATTGAAAAATGTAATTCTAATTTTTTATTATCTAATATCATATTAACATTGACAACAACAAATCATCTTCCCACATCTCTATAATGTAAATTCATCATGCTTGGATACACACTACCCTCTAAAAATTTGATTCCTTATGAAAACAAATCCACCTAATGATCCTTTACAGATTAATTAGACATGGATGTCTTATTAAAAACAATAATCATGTGATTAAATCAAATATGTAAAACCATAATAATTGGATATTATTGAGGAAATAAAAAATAAATTTGAAATTATAAAATAAAATGTGTGTGTAGAGGTACTAATATAAGTATAAATATATATTTTAATGATATTTTATGTATTTCTAGGAATGAACTTGTACTATATAAAACTAATAAGAAAATGTGAGTAACATGTCAGATATGTGAAAACAAATCATACCAGTTGATGCATAATTGGCCTTATCATATCATGAAAATAATGAGACATTATAGTATTTACCATCTAAATATAATGAACCATTTTTAGACTACCATAAATACAACAATAAAGTCTACCTAGTAACTACATTCCTACCAGATATATTCAACTTGACACATGTAACTATGTGTGGGTTTTGTTACCTGCTAAAGGGATGACATGATAATAAAGTGGAAGTTAAAGTTAAGTATAATTAGTAAGAGATGCCAAACACATATATATAAAGAATAAAAAAACTATTTTTAGTACTAATTATTGTTTAGACATAATAATTCATGCATATTATAGACATCTGTGACAAAGCTCTTCAATAATCTATGACTTTATGTGATTAAGTTATCTTGAACATTTTTAATGCTCAAATATCATATTTATTTAAAAATAATTGGTATTGATATCAATTATTTATCTCCCAATTATACCTTTTCCATCAATTCTCCCTAAATTTTTAAAATTTATATATATATAAAGAAGAAAAAATACTCTTATATTTATGGTGTAGGTGACAATGGAAAATGAGTCAAGTGTGAGAGGGAGATTGAGTAATGGCTAAGAAGACTTGGGTAAGGATAAGGCCACACACACACACACACACACACACACACACACACATATATATATATATATATGTATGTATGTATATATGTATATGTATATGTATATATATATATATATGTATATATATATATATATGTATATATATATATATGTATATACACACACACACACACACACACACACACATATATATATAAAAATAATAAAAAATACTCTTATATTTATGGTGTAGGTGACAATGGAAAATGAGTCAAGTGTGAGAGGGATATTGAGTAATGGCTAAGAAGACTTGGGTAAGGATAAGACCATAGAAAACATGAACATGGTGAAATATTTCAAGCTGTGATGGGAAATAATACTATATTATGGAAAATTATAGGGTATTTAAGGTGATAAGTTACATGAGATGACCCATATTATACACCATACCCAATATCAAGGCATCTAGTGGATTTACATACCCTACACCCATTGCAGAGAGGTGTAAAACTTGTAGAGTGGTGACATCTTTGATTATCCATTTTATGTTTTAAAGTGTGGAATCAAATTTAATTACACCTAATTTGATTATGTAATGGATTCACATTTGATGTGTGACATGAGTAACTATTATAATGACATTAACACATCCAAAAACATTAAAGTTCCAAAGTCTATGTTCAGATTAATATAAACCTACCTTTGACTAATGTGGAGTATAGGATAGGAATAATGGAGGATCATCTTTCCCTTTTATCATAAACTAGGAAAGAAAGTGAGAAACAAGTAGAAAATGAAAATAACAAAAAAAAAAAATAACAAAAATGAATAACCAAATCAGAATTGGTACACCAAAAAAATTAGAAATAAGGTATAATGATCCTCCATCGCATATAAATAGAAATGTTGAGAGATTCACTCCCCAATATGAAAGGATCAATGGGAAATAAAGAATCCCCTAAGAAGTAAAAAAATATCCAAATAGGGTTCCCTATAGAACCTAATATAAACATCACTGGCTAACTAGAAGAGCACTAGTTCACATCTTAGCAAATTGGGAATCTGGGTCTAGTAGACTACTTAGAAGAATATAGAATCACTTAAAACATATAAAAGATACCTAATTTAAAATTAAAAAAGAGGGTTTATGACACCACAAAATTTTCCATAATAATGTGGTTTAGGAGGGTGAAGGGGGTGAGTGGGATCCACCTAGCTTCTAGATCATAAAATCATAAGAGAACCATAAATTTTTAAGCATGTCTACATAGCTATTTCTTTCTATAAATATGTTGTCAAGGTTGGTCTCTTGAAAAGAGGTCATAAAGGTCCTTACATCCCTAATCTCATTTTCAATAATCTAATAGTTTTGTGAGATCCCTCTAAGGTAGTTAACGATGATCAAGGAGTCTCTTTTAATAATTAACTTAGGAATACCTCTATCACCTACCACTTTGATACCCCAAAGGGCCACCCTATATTTTATGACATGGTTGGCTTGGATTATAATTTTCTCTATATAGGTGACCATCATAATTCCATTACTATCTATGATCACTCCCCCATCTACCATTGGACCTAAGTTACCTTTCAAGGCATCATCAAAGTTGAGTTTAAACCCATCTTTTATTAGAGGGGTCCATTAGGTCAATTCCTTATTAGGATAGTTTCTGAATCTATAAACCCAATGAAGCTTGAGGCCCAATAATTCAAAAATACATGATCCCTTACCATCAATATCCTTAAATTTTTATGGATCTTGAAGGTCTAATTTTCCTTGATATCCTAACCAATTTTTATTTTGGTGATCCACCACTAAGAATCTTTGTCTCTAAAGATCCCATGATTTATTTATTTCAAGATACCCTAAAGGAAGTGTGGAAGAATAATATTATAAATAAGCTTAAATTCCCAATGATTCCATGGTGGGTATAACTAGCATTCATTATTTTGGTAATACCGTAACTAGCATTCATTATTTTGGGAGAGCACAATAATGAATGCTAGTTAGAGGTAGTATAACTGCACTATAATAAAATGTGGTGGATAGTTTTCTCCTCCTTCAGACATAAAATACACCTATTGGGAATGTTGAATCCCTTAATATTAAGTTTTTCAATAGTGATAACTTTCTTTTGGATATTCATCCAAGAAAAAATTCCAACTTTAGGAATCAAGTTTTAACATAGAATTTGGACTAGGAAGGGTTATGGTTCATAAAATCCTAATCCACCATAGATCCAAATTTAACAATGTAGTCTCCCATGAAATATAGGTGCCAAATATACTTGTCATATTTAGGAAAGAGGTTAATATGAATTTATAAAACATTATAATTAAAATATTTAAGAACCGATTATGATCCTCAGTTACTTCTAGAAAGATAATTGTTTCCAACTTGGGGCTGAATCATTTAATTACCAATAGTCCCTAACTTTGGCTCCTATTGAGGATATAAATTATTGAATTGAAAATTCATAATTACCAATAAATAAGAGAGGAAATTTAAATATCCATGAGTCCTCTTAGAATTCAGTGATTCTTCCATCACCAACAACCCATTTATATCCTTTAAAAAGCATGTATCTTATTTTATTCACTACTTTCTAGAAGTTGGATCCTAGACAAGGGAAATATTGCTTTAAAAGGAAATCCATTATTCTATTATTAAGATAATTACTTTTAATTAAATTGGTTAAATTTTTATCCTTTTTTAAAATATTCAAACATTACTTTGCCAAAAGGGATTGGTTCATTCCTTTGACATGTCAGAATCCCAACCGCCTCTACTTTTTCATCTACATATATTTTCCCAAGATACAAGGGTAATTATCTTTGTCTTCTCCTTTCCAGACCAAAGGAGTCTTTGTTGACTTTTTTCAATTCTATATCATAACTTTAGATGATATTTTTAACACTGACATCTAATAAATAGGCATAATTTATAATGAACTATTAACAATAAGGATCCTTCCTACCTGAGATAATTAGTTGGATTTCCAAGTGGAAAGCTTCTTCTAAATTTGTCTAGTAACATATTCTAGTTGTCAATTCTTAGGCTACCTTTAAAAAGGGGAATGCCTAAATATGAAGTTAGGAAGGATTAAATTTTGTGATTTATAATATTACAAATTATGCTCTATAACTTAGGGTTAGTGTGCATCAAGAAAAGAGAGATTTTAGACAAATTAATAGTCTACCTAGACATAGCTTCATATTTTCCAAAAATTATTCTTATAGAATTGGCTTACTTTATAGAATATATTTTGAGGATGAAGTTATCATCAAAAAAATGTTGGTGCATGATCAAATCAATACATGAAATAATTTATAAACCTTTTTATCATTCTAGTCTCTATAACATCCTAAAGAAACTGACAAAGAGCCTCTACCAAAACTATAAAGAGGTATAGGGAGAGAGGATCCCCATGTTAGATTCTTCTTTCTAACACAAAATAACCATTAGGGCCACTATTAATATGGAAAAATATATCAAAGTATAAATATAATAAAAAATGAGCTTCCTAAGGAAGTTGTTGAAGCCAAGTTTTTTAAAAATAAGCATGAAGAATCTCCAATAAATTCTATCATAATCCTTATAAACATCCAATTTGAGAAACATACCTACTATTTTGGACTATTGCAAATAATTAATAGCTTCATGGATCAAACTGATATTGTTAGTGATTTACCTTATCACAATAAAAGCTCCTTGCTTAATCAAAATTATTTTATTTATCAAAGGTTTGAGCCTTATAACAAGTGTCTCAGTAAAAATCTTGTAGAATATATTTTAGAGAATAATAGGTCTAAAATTTTTTAACTAAAGAGATCGTTTTTTATTAATAATAAGTACCAATAGAGTACTATTGATTTCCCTGAGAATGGATCTTGTTCTAAAAAAATCAGCCACTGTAGTTACCACATCATGTTAGACAATCTCCTATAAATATTGAAATAAAAAAGAGGATATACATTAGGTCTAGGTTCCTTATATCCTTATATGGAGAACACATTAGTTTTCATTTCATCATGATTAGTTTGTTTCAAGATATCGACATTGCCTTTATATTCAAGCACCCTATCAAATAACCTAGGAAAACTTCCCCTTAAATCATGGTTATGAGGAGGGATTATAGAAAGGATGTTTTAAAAATAATTAACCACTTATAAATTTATGTCATCTTCTTCCTTATATCTAGTATTGTCATTTTTAATCAATTCGCTTATTCTAAGGGAGTTACTATTTTTACATGCAGTGTGGAAGAAAAATTTAGATTTTGTGTCTCCTTCTTTTAGCCATATATTTCTAGATATCTATAGCCATTAGGTCTTATCCCTAGTTTTCAAATTAGGAAATGTACTTAAGAGTCATTTTGACATTGAATAAGTTTCTTGATTCATTCTATTAAACTAAATATATAGCTCCAACTCCATAAGAAAATTTTAGGTTTCCTTTTTTCATTAATATGTTGCTAAAAGCCTCTTTGTTCCAAACATTCAAGTGCATTTTTATCATTTTTATTTTGGAGGCAAGGAAAAACATCTCTTGACCCTCAATCTAAACCTTACACAATTTATTAACAATCTCCCATAGCTCTAGGTGATCTAGCCACATCTTTTCAAAGCTGAAAGGGAATTTTATGGTCTTTGGGACTTCTTCCTTAAGGAACACCACAAAATTTTGATCAAATCCTATTTTGGGTAAAACTGAGAGTCTAAAGCAACATATTAGATCCCAATCCATTGTTAATAAAAACATATCTAATCTAACTTGAATGTTTTCAACCCCTATTATTTTATTAGTCTAGGTGTAGGAGGCTTTACAAAATTACTCATCCTAAAGGTCATTACTCATAATGATGTCATTTAAATCATACATACTATCATTGTATTCAAGGTTTCCTTCATTATTGTCTGTTGGATTCAAGGGGGTATTGAAATCACCCGTCACCATCCAATCCCACCCTAAGGTGTAAGATATAATTTTAGATAGCTCTTTCCAAAACTAAATCCTTCTTGTTTTAGAGTTTGGATCATAAATGTTGGGCAAGATCCACTTCTTTTTAGATACTATATAAGTAACACCAATAATTACATGTCCTTTATTGTTCTTAATAACTCTACCATTGAATGAAAGCGGGTCATAGAAGACTATGAGACACCAACAATCCTAGAGCCTGCATAGATAGACTAATTTTAAATAGAGTTTTTCAAGCTTTCCAAAGAATATAATGAATGTTTAGTTTATTAATATAAATGAAAACCTAGTTTTTGAACTTTTCTAACATTTTTAACTAGCCTTTGCTTTTTAGGGTTATTTATCCCCCTAACATTCCATGAAATGATTTTTACCATAAGGAGGGTGAAAAATTATACCTTTAAATAGGGGGTTGGTTAACTCCTTGGTTACATCAATTTAAACTTTGGGTATTGCATATGGAGTGTTTTTGGCTGATAGGTCTCGACTGTCAATTAACTACTCTGATTGCCTTCTAAAAATGCTTATGTCATTTTCATTCATATAATGATTCTCTATATTTTAAGGATTCCAAAATGTTCTTTTGGATAATTAAAACACCTATGGTTTAGACATGAATTCACCTTCCTCCCTTTTCAAATTTAAGGATCTCTTAATGTTCCTTATGATATAAGGTGACTCTAAGGTAGCCTCTATACCTCTAAACCTCTTTAGAAGAGTGGCCAGAGGGTATTTGGATGAGATACCCACATTATGGGTATACTTATTCACTTAGTCTAGTGAAGTATATTCAAGAATCATAAAGGCAAATACTTTTTTCATTCATGGGCTCTTCTTAGTAGAGGTCTCTTTCAACTTTAAGTTATCTGTCCTAAAGGGGTTATGATATGATTTATATTATTTTATGAATTAAATCATCCCAAAGTTTTTGTCCCCACACATCACCACCCTTATAAATTACTATCTAATTCTCATATACCATCTCTTGTATCCATTTTCCAAGGTTTGATATTATGGAAATGGATCTCAATATGGGCTTACCTCATTTCACCAATACACATACTCTTGTTTTGATAGTTTATCTTTTGAATAGTGAGGTTTGATCTACTATAATTAGCTTCCAAATAGTTTTGGAAATTTTCATAATGACTGACTCATGTTATAATTTTAGTGGGAGCCCAAGGAGATTGATTCAAATCAGATGTTCTTGTAGGAGTTCCTTATATGAGTTGATTTCTAGTCTCCATTTTTAAATGTAGAGCCAAGAATTCCCCATTTATCATGGCTGAAAGGATTATTGAAATAAAATTCACTAGTGGTAATGAATGTGCATAAAATAAATAAATCATAAATAAATGTTACCTCTAAAGGTGTAAATAATAACTCAAACAAGAATTTAAAATTGGGAAACCAAATATATCAAATAAAAACCCATGTGATATTATAAGAAGGCTTGTCACAAAAATATCCATAATTACAAGAGATAATCAAGAGCATATTAAGGAGAATACAAATATTTATGAATTTCTAGTGAGGAAATGAAAAGAGGAATGGCTCTTTTATAGAGTTAGAGGAAAATAATAGTAGTTATAAGGAACCCCATGATTGCCTTACAAGCCTCCTTTTTGTGTGCCACTTGTGGCCTAGACCTATAGAAAGTGAAGGGAGGTGTGTGCTAAGTGAGAGAATGGGTTACTTATGCAACTAATTCCAAAATCCTAAAGGATAACAAAGAGTTAAATGACACCTCATAGAATCTAGATTTATGTAAATTTATAATTCACATAAATAAAAATTCAAGACACAAAAACGGGATCTTAGGATAAAATAAATTATCCTAAATAAATGAGAATCATAACACTTCCCCTTAAAATTTACTTAGGATATTGTTAAAAAATAATAATGGAAGAAAAATTACTAACTCTACCCCTTAAAGAGAACTTCCTTCAATCCTAATATATTATAAAAGAGTATGAAATTTTTTTACATAATAGCTTAGTGAAAATATCAGCCATTTATTTTTGAGTAGGAAAGAAAGAGAGAAGAATTTGATTGTCTTAAAGAAGTTCATGATGAGAGTGATCTTTAATTTCATTTTTTTTTACCTTACATAAAAAACCATATTTTTTTTCTAAATTCAATGGCACTTTTATTATCATAAAAAATCAAATTAGCTAAAGATTAAGGGTGGTCCAAATCTGAAATAAGTCTTCTAAATGAAATAAATTCCTTGGAAGCATGATCAAAAGCTTTATAATTATATTTTATGGAAGATAAGGATACAATAGTCTAATTTTTACTATTTCATGAAATTGTGTTAGAACCAAAAGAAAAATAATAACCACTTTTGGATCTACAATCATTAGGATCATCATCCCAATGAGAATTTGAATAACTTACCAAAGAGAAATAACTATATGAGGTATACTCGATGAAAAAAGTTAGATTACATTAAATATAAGGAATAATTCTTTTAGAATATTTAAAATAATTAGCTTGAGATTTAGACATAAAATGAGACTCTAATCCAATATAAAAATCAATATCAGGATGAGTATGAATAAGATAATTCAAATTGACAACTAATTATCTATAAAGAGTGTGATCAATGGTTTCAATTTACATGTCATTAATTAAGTTGACACCAAGTTCACAAGAGATATAAAAAGGTTTGTAATCTAATATATTAAAACTAGATAACAAGTCATATGCATATTTATAATGAGAAATAGAAATCCTATCTTTTTTTTGCCAAACATGAATGCTTAAAAAGTAATATAAGTAACCTAAATTAGTCATTTTAAAAGTATTATTCAAATAATTTTTAGAGTAATAATCCATTGAAATATTAATAAAATTTATGATTAATTCATAAACATATAAAATAATGATAACTATTCTATTTGGAGTGTTTTTGACAAAAATATTAGGATCATTAAAATTATGATTAAAGCCTTGAGCTATACAAAATTGATATATTTTATAATAAAATTATCTAGGAGATTGTTTAAAACCATAAATAGATTTATTTAACATGAGAACAAGATTTTCATTTCCTTTATTAATAAAACTAGGGGGTTGAGACATGTAAATTTATTCATGCAAGTCACCATTTAATAAAAACAATCTTAACATCCATTTGATAAACATGCCTATGCATGTGAATAACTAAAGCTAAAATAAATTTAATTGTGGGTATATTAGATATATGAGTAAAATTTTAATTATAATTAATTAATTTAATTTGATAAAAACCTCTAGTAGCTAGTTTAGCTTTATATTTTTCAATTTGATTATTAGAATTGAACTTAGTTTTAAATAACCATTTATAGCTTAACAAATGTTTTATTAGAAATAAAAAAATTGTATTCATCGTGCATTTTTTTCCAATGAGGGTGACCTTGAGCTTGTTTTAGTTTTGTAAGATCATTATTTTTCATAAGTTTATACATCAAATCATAATTATGATCAAGTATCATTAAGATCTACATACATTCCAGAAGCTTATATCATAGTCTTGGACCACATAGGTATAATTTTATGTGGAGAAAGAGTAGAATAAGGAGAAGGAAATTTAGGAAAAATAATAATTATGCACCACATAATTATTATCATAAATTGATTCAAAAGGAAAAGAAGTAGAAATTATATCAAGAGAATCTAAATTTGAAGCACAATCAAGTACACCATTTTCAGTAATTCTAACATCCCTTTTAATCTTTATTTTGTTATTTTGAGGATCATACACCATATAAGTTTTAGATTATTCATCATAACCAAAAAAGACAAAAGTGTCTATTTTAAAATATAACTTATTAAATTTTTCCATTGGAATATGAACAAATGCATCACAACCAGAAACACATAAATGCTTCAAATTACATTTTTACCACTCCAAGCATCTTCAAGAGTAATATTTAAAATATATTTAGTGGGAGTCATATTAATTAGATAGATAACATAGTACATATATTTAGATAAAAATTTGTAATGTATATTTTTAGCATGAAACATACACTTAACCATTTCATTGATAGTCTTATGTTTATATTTAGCAACACCATTTTGCTCAGGTGTGTAAGAAATAGTTTTCTTATTATTGACCAAATCTGTCCTTTAGTCAAATGGGATCAGCCCATAAATTTATAAAAAAATTATAGGTTTCCATATGTCCTATGGGTGTGTCATTTTGGTATATCATCTTACTTATCCTTTCTCTAGCCTTGGTTTAAGCTCATCTCCTTTGTAATTACCTAATCAACCAAAGTCAAAGTTGGTCAACCCTAGTCAAACATGGTCCAAGGTCCAAATTATCTTTAAAATGTCATAATGTGGTCATTTAGATGCTTTAATGTGTTTATAATTCTTTATTTTGTCCTTTACCATGTCTTATGTGCAAAAAGTGTCATTCGGGCATATTTCTAGCATAATAAATGACTTATATGGAATTTCAAGGAAGTATTTTTGTAATCAAGAGATATTTAAACATATATGAGCTTGAATCTATCAAGATAATCCATATTTCAATCCAAATGGTAGTTATGCAGAAGAAGGTAGTTTTCCCTTGATTTTAGGCATTTATTTATACATGTACAGACTTTGGAAGTCAATTTCTAGTTTTGAAAATGGGAAAAGTGTCTCTTCACATCCATAGAATATTTTCCATTCTTGGTGTGTATATATTTTATCAAAAAGTTTAGATTTAACATTTATTTATTCCTTTTTGTCCTTACAAACCTAAGGTTAATTTAGAATGTTTGGTGTGATCCATATAGGTAGAGTTGGAAGGAATTATTTTAGGGGTTGAAAGCAATCTGAGTCTACTTCAAATCCATAGTATAAACTTTGGATTCCATGTATTTTACTTTATGAATCATTTCTAGGACTCTAGGTAGATTTTTATGCATTCACATCTAAGAGGGGTCCCTATTTGAGCTAGTTTCTGATTCTTTTATTTTAATTTGATAGCTTGGATAGTTTCATGTGTTTATAATATCTATCTATATATTTACCATTTTTATATTACTCTTTAAATACTCAAGGATTTAAGAAGCCTCATCTAGGCTTGTTTGTGCTTGTAAACTGATCCTCCCATACTTACAATTATCTCAAGTGATGAATAATGTTTTCCACCTTGATATGAAAGCACAGGACATTTTTTCAAGAAATTGAATGAAATAATATGAATTTATAGGTGTTGGAACAAATTTTCAATTCATAAAATGCCAAAACAATGCTCAAATGTCTATGCTCCTCCTCATTGTTAGCCTTCATAGTTGTATGCACACCTATAGATGGCCTGAGCAGATGGTTTTCACGTTAAGAAAGATGTGTTAGATCTCATTTTAGGGTGTTATTTGTGTAAAACACATGCTTGAGAATTTTTACATGATTTTAAGATCTCATCAGGCCTTTTACATATCTTGGTTGCTCTTTTCCATTCTCACTATCCACTTTCACCTCATTCACACTAACAGAGACCATTGAGCATGTCATCATTGAGAGTGATAAATATTGACATGTTTATAATTCTCAAAAAAATTTATAAGTGTATGAATTTTTGTGATGTAATCATATAATGTCAATATGCATTTAAAAAACAAGGATAAAAGTCTTTCTCAAGACAATGGCTAAGTTTTGGACAATCTTCCCTAAATTGAGAAAATAGTGCTCCAAGAACTTTTGTGGATTTCCAATGAAGATAAAAAAACTTAGTTTAGAGGGAGATTGGTGCATCAATTTACTATCCCCCACCATAGACAATACATATTCCAATTTTGGGGTCAAATTAGAAAATGGAAGTCAATCATCTAAAGCTCCAAAATACCTCTAAAACCATCGATTCTCCCTAATATCATCGACTAGATTATGAATCCAAATGAGGTCGTTTCCATCCAAAGGTTGTGAATTGACTTTAATAGCATAAGGGAGTGTTTATATAATATTAGAGTACTTTTTATGAGTATAAAAGTATCAAAAAGATTAGTAATTGGTTTTTACAACCCCAAATATGTTCCCAATCCATACACAAGCAAGGAAGTACACACCTACAACTAGCATGTCAACTGATACAAAGAAAATAGTGTTTATACATGTTTAGGCAGTGTTCATCTCATCTAAGGTGACCTTGAAGAAGTTTAAATTTTGTGTTACTTCAAATTTGGATAGGATAGGATTTCCACAACTTAGCTCAAACCCTAAAGAGCAAGAAAACACCTATAGGTGTCTCAGTCCAGCCAAACATTGACCAAGATAGATAATATGCATAAAGAGCTTGACTAAGTAAGATTAAGAATTAAATAGGGGTTTAAAAACAATAAAAACTTATTCCAAATAATTATATACACCCTTATCAATACATTCCTAGCTAAATTAACTCCCTAAAGACTTGAATACCATCTATAGCCCTATATATGAAAATATAGGTAGTGAGTTAAGAGTGAATTTTATTTGTATAAAAAGAAACTATTTTGTGGATTTTGGATTATAAAAAATGTAATGTGACTTTATGGGACTCTTTAAAAGTCCAAAACATGTTTTAAGGCTTCATTTCAAACATCATACACTTACAGGAAAACTTGTTCCAGTCAACACTTAGGAAAGGCTTAGTTTGGAAAGCTAAGGTACAGGTAAGGAAAATGAGAAGTTAAAGTTTAAAATTAAAATTTAAAGGCAACATAAATTATAATTTTTTTTAATTTTATAATCCCCTTCAAAATGAAAACAAGCCTACAAAATTATCAAACCCTTACACTCAGCCTAAATAGGGTATACTCAGGGTTGAATGTCCCATGATGTGTGAGGGGATTATAAGAGATTGAAGAATAAGTGGAGGTTGAACCATGTAAATGAAAATAAGAATTTTTTTTGAGATTTAAATGATAGATAGATGATCAAAATAGAGGCTTAAAATAATTAAACCTTAGTCAATGTTTCAAACCATGTAGGTAGTCTGTCTAGAAAGGTCCAGTCTTAGTTTTTTGAATCTTTGAGTGGTCAAAACTTGGAATAAAATGATGAAAATTTATATGGAGCCTATTTATGACATAAATAAACCCCTATAATTTTTTTTGTAATAATATGGGAACTTCCCCCTATTTTATTTTAGATAGGGGACACTTTTCCCCTTGTATAGACCCTATAAGTTTGAAAAGGAAATCAAAATAGTGAACAAAAAGTTAGGATAACCATGAAAGGTGATTGGAGGAGTTTAAAAAAATATGAAGCATCATTAATAAACATTCATTAGGGTCTGAAACAAGGTAGAGTGATCTATGCTACAAGATTTGTAGATAAACCTAATTAAGCAAGGTGTAATCCTAACACCAAATGGAGGATCATTTCTAAAATAATCCATTGACAGGCATTATAATTATTTGGATAATTTTCATGAAGGCTTATATGATGTTTTTTATATATATTAGAGGTTTGGAAGGGTAACAATATGTTTCAATCACCAAGGTGTAGGCAGACCCTTTCAACAAGCTCTAGGCCTAGTTTTTAAAGGGTGGTCATTCTTATATATATCTCTTATTGAGATATTATAATGATTGGATCATGTAAATGTAGGTAAAATATAGGTATATGAACTTTTAGTTTGTATAAAAGATCACCAAAAATCCATTTCTTGGATTGAGAACATTTAGACCCTCATATAATGTAGGGAAAGAGCTTGAATGTCAACTTGTAATACTTGAAACTCACATGGTAGTGTGAATGGGAGGCTGAGTTGTTTGGATATGTTAGGGAGGGTCCTTAAGAATAAATCAGTGACATTGGGAGAGATCTTCAATATCTAGTATTTATGAAAAAATGTTAATACTAGAAGCCACTTTAAAACCTTTAAAAACCCTCTTAAGGCATTGATTGGGGAAAGAAGAAAATTTAAACATCCATATGTAGTTTATATTCAATGAAACTTTTGGAACTTATATAATACTCTCTTAGGCTCCATCCAATTCTAATTTTTTTTACTACACTTACATGAATAGTACAAAATAGGGTTTTCTTTAAAAATTTTGTGTTTTATAGGTGTGAGAAGGCTTCAAAAGATCAAATCACTTTTGGGATGTAGATTCATACTTTTTATAATTATCCATTATTATTTTATGAATTATCTAAACTCTTAAGTGTGCCAACCATCTCTTTCATTTTAGCTAGTCATAGTGAATGGGTAGTGAACACTTAGAAAAAGTGGTCAAAATCTATTTGGGAAGCCTTTTAAGACTTGTTTCTTGAACTTAATAGCTTTGAGACTCTTTAAAAGTGTAATTCCTCATTTTTTATGGAGAAAATTATATAATTTGAAAGGTTTTGGGTGCCAAGTGTGAGAGATGCATGAAAATGAGTCATTTTGAGACTATCATGGATGATTGTGCATGGCCAAAAAAATAGGAATGATTAGAGACTAATAAAATGAATGTGAGGGATTTTTTGTATCCCCTCCTACTCATATGTATCATCATACCTAGCCTTATACAATGGTTAAGTATGTTTGTGAAGGAAAATTATAAAGGTAATTTTTTGTGTAAGGAAAAGAGTTTTTAGTCCACTTTGCAAGAGTGTTATGATTTGAGATGACACTTGTAGCTCTTGATATTTCATGGATAAACCCATATATCTCTTACATACACAAATAAATGATATTTTTATTTTTAAAAGTGTCTCTAGGACTCTTGGATTCTCCTTCTTTCTCATAATTTCTATAAATTCTAGCCTTTTTGGCTATTATAGAGATCTCTCAAATTTAAGGAGGTATAAATATCTAAAATTCAAAAAATCTACCAAATATTTTAATTGAGATAATAAATATAGTTATTTTTACCTCATTAAATATTTCACTAGGTGTACACAATGGTTGTTTGTCTTGTGCAAGTGTAGTTTTACTTACCTTCACATGTTACTCTTCGTAGTGCCTTTTGTGTTTAAAGATCTCTCTTTTGTAAGTCAACAAGAAGTGTCTAATGTAGATTTTAGATGTAGTGAGTAGTCTATTCAATAGTGTGTCTTAAAATTCCTATTTTCTATGTCCTCCTATCCTAAGTTATCTCCAAGGCCCCATGCTTAAAACATTGATGTGAGTGAGAAGATTGTCATTGGATGAAGTGTATGTGAAAAATTCTCCTTGGTTATAAGTTCATGTTAAAGTATGTGAGTAGAGCATATATTTGGTGTATCACCTCCCATATATCAGATTTTATTTCATCTATTCTTATCCCTTTTCATTCCCCCAAGTGTTAGTAGTAGGATTGAGCTATAGTGATACATCAAGGGGAACTAGCCCCTAATCTAGAGATCCACCTCACATTTGGGTTACCCACAACCCTAAGGTGGTTCCATTGTGCAACTTGAATGAGGAAAGACTTGAAATTTCCTCATTAGGTGCAATTTTAATTTACAACAATTATGTTTAATATGATTTTTATTATATTATGCAATAAAATCATTATTAACATATTCATTTCCATTATCAGTTCATAATATGTGTAAAGAATAATGAGATTATTTTTCAACAAAGGAATGAAACTCAATAAATCTGTCTAAAACATTATCTTTAGTTTTCAAGAAGTAAATCTAAAATCACCTAGTGCAATAATCAACAAAAGCTAAATCATACTTTGTACCATTAATAGGAGTTTAACTAGGGACTAAGAGATCATTATGAACTAAATGAAGATTTTCAATAGAATTTTAATATTAATTCTTAGGAAAATATTCTCTATGAATTTTACCAGCCATACAACCACTATAAATAAAATTAATGGGAGTAATTTTAAGAAAACCATTCACCACATTAAGTTTATTCATTAATGTAATACTTTGGTAATTAATATGTCATAGTATTTAATTCCACAATTACCATAATGAGAAGAAACCAAAACAGGAGAAGATGGGGAAGAAGAGAATATAGTTAACTTTAAAAAATTATCATTGTCTAAAAAGGTAGTAGAAGCTACTTAAAAATTTTGCTTTACAGATTTAACATAACAAGTGCCATTAAAAAATTCTATTTTATAGTCATTTTTGCATAATTGAGGAATAGAAATTAGATTCAATTTTAAATCGAGAACAAGGAATACATCATGAAATTCACCATTAGGTATTTTAAAAATAAATATAGATTCAACATTGAAAGAAGAATGATTTAAAATACTTAAATGATTGTTAGAAAGATATGGTTGTAAAGAAGTAAAAAAATCTACATTAGGTGTCATATATTGAGTAGCACTAAAATCAAGAATCCATTCAACATGCGAATCACACAGAGCACAAGTAAAATAAACTCTAGTATTAGACTTATATTTAGATTGAGTCTTGGTGTTAATAGTTCTATCATTTTCTTTGAATTTAATATTTCTATTTTTAATATCATGTTTCTTCTTAAATAAATGATATTCATCATGATTATTTTTATCACAATAATTACACTCTAAATTTTTTTAGGTTTTTAGTTAGATTTTTGATCTCTTTTGTCATGTGTATTATTATGATTCACATGTTATTTGAAATTCTTATTTTGGTTTTTAAAAACAAAAACATATTTATTAGTCTCAAGAAAATCAAATTTAATCAAATTTTATTTTTCTTGACATAACAAAGTACAAAATAAATCAAATGTCAATTGAGTAGATAAACTAGGAAAAGGTAGTTGTGAATGAATATTAGTAATAAATTACTAAAAAGGTAGATAAAAATATTTTTTATGATTATATAATTTAAATTAAAATCTAAAACTTTAACACCTAAATCAATGATCTGAGATTGTAAAACGTGAACTTTAATCAATAAATCATCCATAGTTTTGAAGTCATTATACTTTAAATGAGATATTTGATCTTGAATTTGTATTTTGTGAGATTCATTCACAAAAGTATTAATATATTTAATATTAGAACATGTATTGAATGAAATAGACAACCATAAATATTCACATTCAATTCATGGGTCATTCCCATGCCAATCAATCCTAAGAATTCATAATGTTTTGCTTTCCATTTCCCTTGAACATCAGTGGTGGTAGTCTTTTCATCAAGTTTGGGGTTTGTGCCATATACTACATTCACAAAATGTTTGAAATTGAATATGTATTACATATGTGATTTTCATAAATTTTAATTTGTGGGCATGAGTTTAAATATAGGAAAAAATTGAGTCATTGTACCACAAAAGCTCACCCAATCCCTAGAAATTGAATAAGCTAGAAAAAATCACTTAAAACAAAGGAAACATAGAGGAGGGAAAATAAAGAAAAAAAATACTTATCCAAAGTGTAAAAAAAAATCATGGAAGAAATGGGAGCCAAAAAAATGATAATAAATGCACAAAAAGGTAAAAATAACAAGATAACTATAAGAGTCTTACATATTATAACTAAAAATATGATAACAACTAGATTATAAGATTTATATGAACTTAAGCAAAAATATTTTTTCTAATTTTAAAAAATATTAACCCAAGAACATTCATTAATGACAAATTAAAATGCATTGAACATACAACCATATGAAGTGAGAAATGAATTAATTGAATTAACTATGGAAGAGAGATATAAAATATAAATAAATATCACTTTTTTTTTATTTAAAAAAAAACTTAATGGAAAAGGAAAATCTTACAGCCTAGAGCAAAATGGTTCTCTTTTTTTATTTTATCTTGATTAAAAATGGAGTGATCCACCAATAAATTTTTTCTCTTTTTTTTTATTTTTGGTTTTTGAATTGATAAGAAAAAGGGTGATGCTAAAAGATAAAGAGAAAATTGATTTTGAATTTGAATTAACTATAAAGCATTAAAAAAACATCTTATTTTTATCATGAGCAACTAGTGAATGAGAAATGCTTCTGTCAAAGGGCTTACGAAAAGAAAGAATAAACAGTGTAAAACAATCATTAAAACAAATGGAAATAATTATAGATGAGATGCCATGGGGAAACAAGAGAAACATCCAAAAATATAATGCCTCAACTTAAGGAGTTCGACACCCAGGGAAGGAGAGGCAATGGCCAATAAGAAAAGATTAAAAAAAAGGAAAATAAAATCCAAAAGAAAGGATCGTAAAACTTAGGTATGGGGCATAGTAGGCATAGAAAAGTAAAAAAATAGAGAATAAATATTTATAACTACTAAGAGTTATAAAAACAAGATCTAAAAAAATTGGAACTGATCGTATAGAGTGATAAATTTTGAACATAAAAAAAGGAGAATTCTCATATTTTGAAAAAAACCTGATACAAAGATTTATTATAATTCAAGATAAAGTTGTTCAAAATTGAAGGAAGAGTAGAATATATATATGTATATATATATATATATATATATATATATATATATATATATATATATATGTATGTATGTATGTATGTATGTATGTATGTATATGTTGCCTTAAAAAAATAACTACTCTTAAATGATAAAATCTAAGATAGCCAATTTATAAGTAGAACATAAATAAATATATATATTTTTATAAAATATAAAAAATTAAATAACAAGAATGAAAAACTAATATAGATAGATTTTAAAAAATAAATTAAACCATAACAAAGATTAAATTTTAAAAAAGTAAAGAGAACCTACTTGTAGAGCCTCTCAAAACTAGGAGAAAAGTTTAAAAATGCTCGCTAGGAGAAACCTACAGTAACTGGTTAGAGATAAAAACAAACCTATTCAAAAAAATTAGAGGGAAATGGATTTGAATGGAGAGAAATGGTAGGGCCCTTAAAAATATATAAATAAATATCCTAGAAAATTATTCACACTTTCAAAAAAATATTAATAAGATGAACTTAGCTCTAATACCATGAAGTGATTATCCAGAAACTATTCATTAATGACAAATAAAAGTATATAAAATAAAGAAATCACAAATCAATGTTACCTCTCAAGGTGAAAACCACAAATGACACAAGAATTTTGAAGTGGGAAACCAAACGTAACAAAGAAACCCCCACGTGATTTTAGAAGAAGGCTTATCACCAAAATCTCCATAAGTACAAGATAAAATAAAGAACATAATGATAAGGGATAGAGAGAGATATGAGTTTTTAGTGAGGTAGTGAGGAGGGGAATTACTTTTTTATACAGATAGAGGAAAAGACTGGGATTTACAAAGAAACCCATGATTACCTTATAATTTTCCTTTGTGTGTACCACTTGTGCCCTAGTTCCTTAGAATGTGAAAGGAGGTGTGTGACAAATTTGGAAAGGGTTACTTACTCAAGTAACTATCAAATCGTAAAGGAGAACATAGAGGTGAGTGACACCTCATGGAATCTAGATTTATGCCAATTTATAATTCACATAAATAAAAACTCAACACAAATAAAAGGGGATCTTAGGATAAAATAAATTGTCCTAAATAAGAGGTAATCCTAAAAATGGACCTCCCATTATGACCCTTTTAATTCCTCACCAACATAAAATTTGAAAAAAAAATTATCAACCATTGCTTTCACATCCACCAAGCCATTGATGATGCATTCACATTTAACCTAGTCTCCAAAGGTTTAAATGTTCAATCAAAACCTAGGGAATCTGACTAGAAGAGCATCCTCCAAACATGGATAATTCTGATCCATAATGAAATATGAAATCTAAAGGATAGTCACCTTTTGTTCCTTATGAGGAAATAAGGTAACTAGGGTCATTATTCACAACCCATTTGACAAACCCTTATATGTGTGCATCAAATAGAGATCCATAATGTCTATCCCACCCATATGAGATTTTAAAATCATCATTTTTTGCATCTCATATGTCTGTGTTTATAAATATATATTTTTATAATATAATATAATATAATTTAATTTATAACTATATATTTTTTAATTTTAAATATATAAATTAACATTACTATATATATTATATATGTATATATTATCACTATATATAATATTCAATATATAGATTGAATGGCCTAGTTTTATGGTAATCATTATTGATGGTTTTGATCATGTTTTTATTTGTTTTTGTTTTTAAAATATTATATTTTTCTAATCACCCTTGGAATATATTCCATAATATATATTCATTTTGGGGCATAAAAACTTGCATCACTTAGATTTATAAGGATCAAACCAACCATGAGATTATTGTTAAAAAGTATAGGTATAGGTTCACTCTAGATGGACTTATGACATAGATATGGAGTACTTACTTCCTAGATATACACTTAAATAAATGTTTCAAATTCCATAAATAAAAATTTAATGTTGTCTTAATAGTTATAAACTATCTTAAGAAGGGTGGCCCCATAATCTAGTCTTCCTTAACAACTATGTGGGTGGCTACATAAAATGTAACTATCTTAGAGGGGGTTGACATGGAGGGTAACCCTTTTGTGATACCCTAGATGACCTCATTCAAGGTTCTTGTTCCTCACATTATTTGTGTTAGTTATCCAACTACTATTGAAGGATTCAAGGGAGTATATGTTTATAATATCTCTTTACTTCAGGAATCTAGATTGGTTAAAAGGCACACTAAATCATGTGTCTTCAAAGATGAGGATTTATCTTGGAAAGGCCTTTATTCAAATCCCATTTTATGACTTACATAAATAGATATTAGAGCTCCATCTCAATATGGAATAAAAAATATAAAGGCAAGGGTGTTTCATGATGGATTAAAGGTTGTCACCTTGATCCAAGTTGTAATCAGATTATTGAAGGACTAGTTGTCTAACCCCATGATTAAAGTAATTTTCATTACTAGGTTACTCCACCTTCTAGTGGATTTTAATCTTGTTCCCCCTCCCATGGGGGGAGATTGGAATATTGGTTACATTATGGGTGTGTATGCATTTTTTTAAAAATATAGTTGGGTATGAATACCCCAAACTAACTCTTTGCTTACCATGTATAGAAGTTTATTGTTTTATATGTAATGGTTTTATTCTTATTTATTTATCTAAGGCTAGTTCATGGCCGTAGGGTGATGGTGTGGAGGTGAGGGAGATATATGATGGATTTGAAGTTATTTATTATGATGATGTAAGTCTATTAAACTATCTTTCCAAATACTTTGGAGGATAACTCCCCTCTATTTCAATTTTATCCCAAGTTTACTTCAAGTTGGTCCCATTGTGGTTCAAAGTTGTGTAAATCTATCTTTACTCACCAAAATAGATGTTGAATATCTACCTAAGTACCACCAGAAGGGATATTATGATAATACCCTTATTATCTTATGGGATTATATGGTTGGTTATACATTTTATCAATTGTGGTAAAGTAAATTAGGAGATTTACTTGCATAAGCTTTTTAGAATTTTGGGATTATATCCAGTCTACACTATTTGATTTACCAGTTTTTAAGTTTCTATCTCTTATTCATATCTTATCCTAAAAAATTTATATTATTATAATCCTCTTTTGAGGTTAAGGGAGCCTTAAACCCCCATTTTCACTTCATATTTACTTATATTATATTCTTAATGATGTTATATGTTTACTTTTTCTTGGTTTCACTTAGGTGCTCTATTATGTTTGTAAAGGTTGTGGGACCTATCTTCGAAACTCTCTTTTTTCTTATTCATAGTTATGATTTCAAAAGCATTGTCTAGTTCATATATATGGTTCACCAACAACATTTACCCCTAATTATTAAATATAATATTATGTGTATATATATATATATTATTAGTATAAGTATATAATATAATATAATATATAATTAATAAGAAATAAAAAATAACTATGTAACATGAAAAATAGCAAGCAAGTGGTATCAAACATGGCATTTAATGTTATTAACTATGAGTGCTATTAACATTTAGTAAAAAAACCATTCATTTAATTTATAAATGTGTTGGTGGATGTGATGTAATTTAATTCAAAAGCATAGAATAAACATATAGGTATTTCATTAAAAAAAAACCTATAATTTATAGTCTGACCACATTGGCCTTCAACAACTTCATAGTTGGTGGTAGATTACGAGAATAACCTTCAAGATCTCATTAAGGAGAACAGAACAAAAATGGAGGAAGTAACGTCCAATATTTGTGCTGTAGCTATCAATATTGGAAAAAGAGTAAACGAGGAGACCAAATCCTTGGAGGGGCCTAGAAAAAGGACAAGAAAAAGATCTAGAAAGAAGGCTACACAAGAGGGAGCCAAGTTGGCGGCAACTAATACTCAGGATACTACTATTGTGAAAGGTAAAGAAACAGTGAAAATCATTTTGGAACTGGAAGAATAGTCTAGTTCTTCTTGTTGGTTATGTTTTCTGGTCCTGTTCTCTGGTTCCTTTTTGTAATCTTCTGTCTATGGTGTAGCCAGATCTTTGTTAAAATGGGTTTTGACCGGTGGTCTCTCTGGTGCTTTCAGGTCCATATAAAACCTATTTTTACTACTTCTCTGTAGTTGTTTTTAGGTTCTGCCTGTGGTCGTTGAGGCTTTATCTTTCTTTCTTTGTACTTGGGTTTCAGGGTCCCTTCAAAACCTGATTTTACCTTAATCTAATACTTCATAGTTGGTGGTGTTTTATTAATTTTATACATGTTAATCAAATGCATTTTCACTACAAAACCTTACTTTTAAAAAAATAATCAAGTGGATTACCCATGATTAGGTTAATGTGTTTTTTATACTATGTTTTTGGTTATTTCAAATGTAATTTTATATATTTAGAGTAAAAAAATCTAGGTAAGACATGCAGTTTTCTTTATATTTAGTTTTCAATTATGAGCATTTTGCAAGCTACATAGGGAATGTCTCATTAAATTTTTTGTTTCATATCCATTTAATATCTCCACTTAAAATGCATGTGAGCAATTTTTTAATCCATAACAGGTTGGTTTTTATACACCTTTCATTAAAATGTTTATTCATGTTGTTATATTTGTTTCAATTTGGTGTTATGTTTTGAAGTTTTAGTTTTTATTTGTCATAAAACACATAGTTGTGTGAGAAGAGAATTTACATTCATGGTTTAGATGGATCACATTTATTTTGATATTATTCATGTGTATTTATAATTTAATCAATAATTTAAAAAACAAATTACTATAAAAATCACCACGACTTATGAGGTTTGTATCACATGCCAACACACCTTTGAATTTCATGTTAGATGCCACTTGTAACCATTAATTTTTTTTCTATTGATAATATGACTTTTTGGGGTCTTCCACCCATTTATTGGACTTTGAACATAGATATAGTAAACAAATTTATAATGGATAATATGCAAGTTATTTCTAAAAAAGGATGAAATCTAAGAAAGGAGCCACCACTATGTAATGTGTTGTCCTAACAAAACATAACCAACATAAAAGATTTAAAAAACATAAAAATTATATTTATATGAATTAAAAAAAATCATAATGTGAGATATTATACCAAGGTAATTTATTAACCAAATCCTCATGACCTTTTGTATTTAGGGGCTAAGTGGTTACATCCGCTTCTAGTTTGCCTCACCCATGTAATTTCATGACACAACAACAAAACTTTAAACATATCTTATACCAATAGAAGATATAACATAAAAATCACCAACCCCATATGTATTATATATATATATATATATATATATATATATATATATATATATATATTCTCACAAAAACCTTTCATTCATTTTATATTCTACCTCAGGTTTAACATTCAGCTTCCCATGAAACCTCTCACTCACATATTTATTATTTATAGATATCAATGTACCAACACATAAATGATCCTTTTAAGCTATGATGCTTATTAATTCAATGTATATGTTGCTTGAATACCTAGAGGAGATAATATATAATGAGATAGGAATAACATTGATTTTATTTTGATGGAGAATTATCATCCCCTTATTTTTAGGATTCAATGCTCACTCAACAATTATCTTTGATATTCTTGGGTTAATGATCTCAGTCCTTCTTCTGATCCTTGGAAATAATTATTTTACATTAGCTTGTAGGAGGCTTTTCACCACGATTTTAGCTTCCAAATCCTAATTTTCTTTTTGGAATATAGAGATAAAAGGTCAAAGATATTTCATTTTCTTAACATTCATTGGTGCAAAACTCTACCCCATTGGTCCACCATTATGAAATTACTTCTATAGTTTCTCCATGAAGTATATGATAACAAAGAACCTTTCTTCAATCTCAAAAAATACATTCATAAGAACCTTTCCCCTTAATTTTCAACTAGAGAATGAGATATGATGCTAAATTTTAAGATCCACATCCTCAAGGGATTTCTCAACCCCACCCTAAAATGAAGGTCTCACAAAAGAAACATCATAGACCAAGTAATGTCCTTGTCATTGATAACACTTTAAAAGTTTGATATAAGGGTTGAAGCCAAGTCAAAATATACCTTTCACCTATAAAATTCATTATCTTAAAAATGTCATGAAAATAACACTAGGATAAAAAGGATTCAATTAGTCTTATCCATATTCCTTAAGCTAGGCCAATAATCAAATAAGTTATATGAATAGAGGTCATCCACTTGTGATATGATATAATTTTCTTGGAATTAAGCCATAAAATTTTCCTCTCTAAAACATTTTGAAGTAGACTAAGAGATAAGATAATGTAGAGTGATCCATGTTTTATCCAAGATGTTTCAAAAGTTTCATGCATTGGACCTTTGATTCAGCAACACATGAACCATAACCATATAATCTTCCTTAATTATAAGATCCTCAATACTACATTGGATGACTAATTCAATCCCAAGATTTATTGCCTATGCCTTAACTTGATTTTTATTCCAATCAACTGTCCTCAAAGATTTAGCCATGATGAGGGAGCTAGAGTAGTATGGTATGATAAAACCAACCCTATAAGCCATAGGGTTTCACATGGAAAGCCTATAAAAAATAAACTTATAAAATACAATTAGAGTTTGAGACAAATTGAAGCACTGGCCCTAATTCTAGATTTAAGATTTACCCTTGACCAATTAATGGGATAAATTTTATTTATTTGTATTAACTAAGGTTTAATTCATTTTGAATATTAATTTTGTGTTTTTGATAAATAAGTTTAACCATACATGTGATCCATTGTAGGCATAATTCAAATAAGTGGAAATCATCCTATTGAATTACTTACATATGACATCCATTATCGTCTCATGGATATACACAAATAAAACACACAAAAAATTCTATAATCATTGCATTCCATGAGACAACATCTCATTCATACATTTGATCAAATAATTCATGTGCTTATTATATTATTTCACATTTGGCATACATGTCTATTAGTGAATTTGCAACTAAAACATCTAAAAAAACATGATTTAAATTATTCTCTGATGGAACTCCATACCTTGATTCAAATTTCCCATCTTGGAATATGATAAGATAATGTTGGAATATTTTTTGATGGAGTTTATATTTTAAAATTTTGAATACATTTGCATAAAATTTTCCAAGGCATTTTTAATAAACCCCTTTTTTAATGTCCTATATTTATCATTTCCATGAGACATTTTTTATTTAATAATTTCTTTCAAATAGTTCCCATGCCTTTTGTATTATTTCATAATGGTCTTACATGTTTATCATTTCCAACACAAATACATCATAAAATGATCACAATTTTGAATATACCTTGATGAATGTCCATAGCTTCTTTTAAAGATCCCATTTTATTAGATGCACTTGGGAAAGGGTGTGGACACTAGCCTTACAATATACATATATATTGAAATTAAAATTAAATATTAAATTTGATAATCATAATAAAATTCATAACCATTATAATTAATTTATTCCACTATATTTTAACATAAGTAGTGTTAAACGTAGAGTTGTAAAAAGTTAATAATTCTTTTTATAGAAAGTTTCCTTGTGAAAAATACCATAAAACTATTTGTATTTAAAATTTTGGGTTTTAATTTTTATCTTTTATTTTAGGTATTATACACATATGTATGCATTATTTACTATCACATAGGTGTGTGCATGTGCACACACATATTTATGTATGTATGTGTGATATGTAATCACCTAAAAGTGGTATTTGAGTGATAAGAGTGCTATTTGAGACCAAATTCCATAGTTTATCCCTAGACATATCCTATATCCCAATATCACAATTATCCAGCCTTCGTGTGGGCCACATACATCCCTAGTCATCCCCAAAGTAGTCCCATACCCTAATTATTGCATCTTCACCCATCATGCCCAGTGTTCTGACACTTGGAAACTAGTGCCATAATAGGGATAGTATCACCACATGGTCCTAGTGTACCAATAATTTTTATATTTTCATTTCCCTCCTATTTTCACTAATGGGTATCTTTTCATATCTCAAACTTCCTAGTGTCATCCTAGACCACTTGTACCACCCACAAAAGAATCAAAATAGTATAAATAAATGCATTTTATCCCTCTAACCAATATATGGGAATAAAATTCAAACTACACATTCAAACTTAGAACAAGTTGTGAATAATTAAGGTTATCAATCCCTTTTTTACCCTACTTTTCCATACTACCATCTACAACATTCATAAGCTCAAATTACATAAATTTCTAGTCTCAAACACATTCAAAGCACTAAATTCAAACATCATACTAGATTTACTTAGAATTATACAAACACTTAGGTGGGGATAACTACATTAGTATTTATATCTCTTCAGAGTATTGGTATGTAGGCAACTCTCATCACAATAGGGTGTTGAGGATGTCCATCCCACCCCACTAACAAATACAATTTTTAGCTTGTATCAATTAGATTCCCTAGTAACATGTATGATTATGGTTTGATCAATAATTTAGTCAAAATAATAAATATACATGGTTTTATAACTCATGCACATAAGAATGGACCTCATAGATCCAGACATAGGTGCACTCATAATCTCAGGACAGTCCTACATAAAGGACACTACTACCAAAATAGAGACATTAACACCATATATCAAAATATGGAGCTAGTTTATAATTAAGATACTACTATCTAGGAGGTATTTTGACACCTATATCCTTTTTTTGACACTCAAACTAGCCCATGACTCAATTTTTAGCTTTCAAATCATCTATCTCAGTTATTTTCTTGCTAAGTTCTTACTTGCATTATTTATTGATATTTTTAAAAAGGAAAAAGTTATCCAATTTTGTAACAAATAAGTGTCTATATTTAATCCATATTATTAACCTAATTTACTATAATTATATATTTAATAACATAGTATTTTCATAGAATAAATTTTAAAAGGTTAAAACATTTGGTGAGCCTAACTTACTTCAAATATCACACAAACCTTAACCCTAGATAACCATAGGGTTTATGTTTATATCAATATAATAACCACACTTAGATTTAAAATCCATTTATTTTATATATTTATATTTCCTATAATAATTATAATAATGGTAGATGAAGTTAAATAATTTTTTATGCAAAGTTTTCTAGCTTCTCTTACTAGCTTGTTTCCTTTTATTTGGAACAAATTTAAAGATCACATAAACACATATGTACATGATTATTTAAATTATTTAAATTATATGTCATATTTAATATCATGTTATCTTTATCTTATGTGTCATTCCATTAATAATACAACCCTTACACACATAGAGGATCTAACACATAAGCTAACAATTATGTTTCAAGTTTTAATGTCAAATATTATGCACAAGAAAGAATCTCCTTATCCTCCTCATCTCCATGAGCATGATAATTAAGTTACCTCTTACCAAGTCCATTATATCATTCCTCCATGAGATGAAATAGCCTATAATATCTTTACTAATTCATATACTTAGCCTATCTACACCTCTCCCTTACAAGTTGTGTGCGTACATGTTTAATCAGAAGTAACTAGAGTTTGTACTTATGAGACATTAAGAGATAAAATTATTATTATGAACCAGATAATATAATAATAACAAAATAAAAATTAGTTATTAACTTAAAAGGTCACATTATTGGCAAATCAAATTACATGTACATAGTCTTGAAAATATGCTAGTGTAAACCATGTATATGAATCTACACCTAGAAAAGTTGTGTCTATCACTCTTTCATATCCAAATAATAAATTAAAATAGAATGAATATATTATGAATGATTTATAAATATTACAAGGGTTTAATAAGATAGAAAGTGAAATACTCAAGGAAATGATTAAATCTAAGTTGATCAACCTACCTCCTCTACACCCAATGAGAAGATCTAGACATTATTATGCATATCATAAAATGCATGGACACCACACCGATTCATGTTTAGAATTGAAAATGGAAATAAAATAGATAATGGATACATATGAATAATATAGTGACACATCATCCAAAAAACATACAATGTCACATCTAAAAATTCAAAATGGGTCAACTTTATAAATAATACAAAATTGGTTACCAAAGAAAAATTAAGAACAATAAAAGGTTCATAAAGCACAATTAGAGAAAGAAAAAGTATGAAAAAAATGTAAGGCAAGTAATATATTCACATAAAACTCTCCAAAATGATTCCTATCTTTCATATCAGTATGGGTTTGGTCAAAAATATATACAACAGTTTGATTATCATGGTCAAGGTTTGGGCAAGCAGGCCCAAGGCATCACTTATCCTATTCTAGTATTTGAAAATGTTGGGAAATAAGGTTTGGGATTTATTTAACATCATAATAAATATCATTCATAGATACAATTTTTGAAGGAAAAAATTTCATATACATAGGCAATGTTATAAAAAGAGTGAGAACTTAAGTTTTAAATTCAAAATCATGCTAAGCCAACAAGCATTCTCAAAAAGGGATTCATATCAAAAGAGCCTTCATAACACCATATGTATAAAATAATCATAGTTTAAATGGGTAATATCATAATCAATATTCCAAATCACAATTTATAAAAAGTTTAACTCCATAATATTTGGTAATTCCCTATAACATTCTAGGTTATTATGATTATTATGATTTCAACAATGAATAATACCTACATTCATACTGGAACACCATTTAACTATAGAATATTAATCAAACTACATAAGATATTTCATTTCCAATTTTTGACATAGGCCATAGTGATATTGAGTCTCCTATGAGACTCATCAGTTACTATTGTTCCTCCCTACATGTACATAATTTCTTTATTTCTTGATTCTTGTACATAGTTTCATTTTGTGTTTTGCTTAAATAACTTATATGTAGAAAATAAAAAATGATACAATATTTCAAAAAGACAAAACCATTCAAATATTTACTCAAAAAAAACAAAATTATAGATTGCATGCATTTTAATGTTTACATTTATTATATTTTCTAGACACTACATATTATAACTATCTTTGTATAGTTAGTTTTATCATACATAAATGCTTCACTTGTTATTTTTGAGTTCTTGCATATTTAAATAGGACATAGGTCTAATACACTAATCTATATTTTATATTATCTACCCATTGGGGTCATATACACTGATACACATGTTCTTTATTTGATACATTCACCCACTTGGGGTCACCCTATACATAGTTTTAATTACTAGGTTACATGATTATATACTCTACATCACATCTTTAATAATGTCATATCTTTATATTGATCATGCTAAAATTACTCAAATTTTTTTTTGGCTATTACTAATTTACACTCAGCATATTTACATCTTCTCTCTTATACATATTTGTATTACATGTTAAAGCATACTTTAATTTCTAGATTTCCTAATTTACACTTGATTGTATCTCTGTGCTTCTTCTATTCAAGGGCATTTAAATAAACCATTTCTCTTTGGCTCTATGCCACTTATTCTCAAAGTATGTATTCTTTGGACATGCACCCATGTCCTTGTGTGTGCATTCTTGATTATGTATATGGAAATTTGAACAAGTCATTATATGTATCTCTGAGATATATTTATTTTTGATTGTGTATGTGGACATTTGAACATGTCCTTGTATGTATTGTTTTCTCATATTTAATGACATGTACCCATGTCCCTTGTATTGTATCCCCTTGGCCTACTTTGAGTGCCTCATGTGTGTTGTATGTATGTTTTATTGTATGTGTAATGGCCATGACACTTATATCATGATTGTTAAAAACTCTATTTTGGGACATTCGGCACCTCCCCTTTCTACTTCGGTTCCATGATGGACATCATGCTCCATCCCCCGAGGTAGTTACTTAAATATTTCTTAGATTTACTATTACATACACACACACACACACACACACACACACACACACACACACACACACACACACACACACACACACACACACACACACACACACACACACACACACACACACACATATATGATATCTACATTATATTCCAATATAATTTTTATACATAACATCAAAATGTAATATAATCTTAGCATAATTTGTAATGTGATGTATTTCGTGTCTATCATAGACATGAAATACATCACATTACAAATAATGCTAAGGTTATATTACATTTTGATGTTATGTATGCACATTATATTGGAATATAATGTAGATATCATATATATATATATATATATATATATATATATATATATATATATATATATATATATATATATATATTTATATATATATATAGACACCCTTGTGAGTGATAGACATGAAATACATAACACATTACATATTATGCTAAGATTATATTACATTTTGATGTTATGTATGCACATTATACTAGAATATAATACAAATATCATATATGCTTACCTAACACACATTTTTAGAGTTTTTTTTACTTTTAGGAAAATTATTACACAAGTTCAACAACTCCCATCAAAAGAGGGGGCATTCATAGGGGTTTGTCATAGAGATCAGGCTACCATAATGCACTCATAATACATTTTTTAGGACACAGGCATAGATTATAGAAATCAAACTTAGGTAATCATAATAGGAAAATATTGACACACATATTAGTATAGTTTCACATAAATCAAAGAATAAGGACACTAGCACTACATGGTTTTACTGTCTAATATATGGCACTATTTTCTAG